>SJYV01048805.1:395665-434943 GCA_006410875.1 Neotragus pygmaeus | reverse complement strand
GGGGTAGGGGTGGGGTGGGGGTGGCAGACATCTGTCCTAAGGCCGACTCCCTGCCTAACAAGCAGAGGGTGAGAGCCTTTATAGACATAGTGGAGGGCGGGGAGAGGTTACATGCAGAAACAGCATAATCATCTCTAACAGTCATCTTCAACTGGTCATCAGTGGTCCGACCAGCATCATCTTGGTTGCTTTAGGTACAGTTCATCTTCATTTCCAGGGTGTACTTGTTCCCATCTCTTTGTGGTCAGTTCTCAGAATTGTGGCAGCTCAAGTCCTGGGTGCAGTCTGGTCATCTCGTAGTTAGCTTGTCCACCTGGTGTTTTGGTATCTATAAGACAGCTCATAGGATATGGCCCAGAATATTATCTACAGCCTTTGAGAAAGAACTAAAGGTCCTTGAATATGCTTAATGACTGCATTATTATGATTTAGTCTCCTTAATACACTTACAAAGTTTTCCATTGTTTCAGCATTTCTCACTTCTCTGATTAAATTTATTTTTTGATTAAAGTTTTCCACAGACAAAAGGGAGGCAGAAGACATGGTTGGTGGTGGGGCGGTGGGGAAGGGTCATAGGATCCGGTTCTGTTTCAGTGCTGGAAAGATTGAAGACAGGAAGAGAAGGGGATGACAGAGGACGAGATAGTTAGATGGCATCACCAACTCAGTGGACATGAGTTTGAGCAAGCTCTGAAAGATGGTGAAAGACAGGGAAGCCTGATATGTTGCAGTCCATGGGGTCACAAAGAGTTGAACACGACTGAGTGACTGAACAACAACAGCAAACAATTACAACAAACGTCTTGTGATTTCAAAAAGTATTTGTTGGATAATGTGTTCTATCCACCCACCTAAATATGTTCATTCTAGCAAAAAAGAAAAAAGTTTCATAGAATTTCCGTTAGGGAGCTTGCAACATAATAAACTATGACAAATTTATTTTTCATTTGTGGAGAAAATAAATTAAAATATCGAGTGCCAGTTGCACCACCAGAATTAAGACACATTTCTCCGTATGAGCCATTGAGGATAAATTGGTTCCTGGAAGATACAATAAATTCAGCCTGGCTTCTGAATTCCAGGATGAATATGAACACATTTCTTTAGAAAGCTGGTCCCCAAAATTCCATAAGAAATGACTTTTCCTTCACCTGCCAGTCAGAAAATTATAGGTCTCAAAATAGCCTTTATTTTTGCAATGATTACAACTACCCGATTCAGTTAGTCTAACTTGTATCTGACTTAGATGTTGATTTGNAAAATTCCATAAGAAATGACTTTTCCTTCACCTGCCAGTCAGAAAATTATAGGTCTCAAAATAGCCTTTATTTTTGCAATGATTACAACTACCCGATTCAGTTAGTCTAACTTGTATCTGACTTAGATGTTGATTTGGCCAACATCATATTTATCGCAAGCACTGAGAAAAATCATAATATAATTAGTATGGGGTGAATGCTTGCTCAGTTATTTTCCAGAATAATTTCTTAGAATTTATAGAGTTGAGAGATATTTCTCTCAAGGAGGCTGTATTCATTAGCCATCTTGACAGCAGGATGTACATGGGGCAGTTTTTCAGTACCTGTAACACACATAGGTATCTCCCTAAGCAGAAGCTTCCTTACATTACTAGCTACCCCCTTGTTTGCTTATTTGTAGGACTTGCCATCCCATGGGTTCTAAATCTGGTAACAGCCAACCCAAGTCTCCGTGAGAAGCCCTAGGTAAGCAGTGCTTTTAGACAGTCCTCGGCTCAGAGGTTAATGCGTCTGCCTCTAATACAGGAGACCTGGGTTCGATCCCTGGGTCAGGAAGATCCCCTGGAGGAGGAAATGACAACCCACTCCAGTATTCTTGCCTGGAGAATCCCATGGACAGAGGAGCCTGGAGGGCTACAGTCCATGGGGTCGCAAAAAGTCGGACACGACTGAGCGACTTAACTAACAGCTGCAGACAAGAGTGTTGGAGCACCATCCTGGCTGGAGGGGAGCCTATGGAATACCTTGTCTGCCTGGAATGCTTGAGAGCATGAAAAAAATGCTCGTTTTATTCCATCTACCAGAATTCTATTTACCCTACCTCTCCTCAAGTTCATGTTAATGAAAGGGGGATACTCATTCCAAGAGGCTAGTTAAGTAATCACAGTGAGACAATGTCTTTTTTTTTTTTTTTTTTAAGATTTTAAAATTTAATTTATTTTGGCCATGCCATGTGGCATGTAGAATCTTAATTCCCTGACCAGGAATTGAACTCTTATGCCCTGCAGTGGAAGCACTGAGGCTTAACCACTGGCCTGTCAGGGAAGTCCCTGCAGTGCTCTTTTATTTTAAAAATTAATTTGTTTTTAGTTTTTACTTCGCTGGGTCTTCATTGCTCTGTGTGGGCTTTCTCCAGCAGCCGTGATCAGAGGCTGCTCTCTAGTTCACTGCAGTGGCTTCTGTTGTTGCAAAACTCTAGGATATGTGGGCTCAGAAGTTGTGGCTCATAGGCTTAGTGGCTTAGCTACCTCATGGAATGTGGGATCTTTCTGAACAGGGATCAAATCTGTGTCCCCTGCAGGCAGATTCTCAACTGCAGGACCACCAGAGAAGCCTCAAGACAATGTCTTTTTAAGAGGAACATTAAAAAAAAAAAAAGAATTCCAAGCATTTTTATATATTCCAGGTTTCCAAGAAGGCAAAGAAGAAATAAAGTCAGCAAGATTGCAGAGGGCACGTAATGTTGGTGGTAGGGATTTAATCATTAAGTCGTGCCTGACTCTTGTAATCCTGTGGACTGTATACCACCACGCTCCTCTGACCATGGGATTTCCCAGGCAAGAATACTGGAGTGGGTTGCCATTTCCTTCTCCAAGGTAATGTTGAAGAAAAGTCAAATCATTTAAAAAAAATTTAATTGTTTAACACTTAATTGATGTGTTCACTGTTGCTCATTGGGCTGACTTTCACAACTGAGTACAGCTGTGTATCTTTCTCCTAGATCAAGTTCTTTCTATTTATCCTGAGTGAGTGAGTGAAGTCGCTCAGTCGTGTCCGACTCTTTGCAACCTCATGGACTGTAGCCTACCAGACTCCTCCGTCCATGGGATTTTTCAGGCAAGGATACTGGAGTGGGTTGCCATTTCCTTCTCCAGAGGAACTTCCTGACCCAGGGATCGAACCCAGGTCTCCCGCATTGTAGGCAGACGCTTTACCATCTGAGCCGCAAGGAAAGCCCACCATTTATCCTACCTCTCCCCAACTTCCTTGTGCATTCTTCCAACTACCTAGTTTATCTGACTGTCTGGGGTGGTCACTTGAATAACGAGGTTAGTTTTGCCAGTGTCTATACTTTGCATACTTTGGCCACTTTATGAAAAAAGCTGACTCATTAGAAAAGACCCTGATACTGGGAAAGATTGAAGGCAGGAGGAAAAGGGGATACAGAGGACGAGATGTTTGAATGGTATCACCAATTCAGTGGACATGAGCTTGAGCAAACTCTGAGAGATGGTGAAGGACAGGGAAGCCTGTCTCCTCCACAGTCCCTGGGGTCTCAAATAATCTGACTCAACTGAGTGACTGAACAACAATACTTTATATAAATGAATGCATGTATATGAATATCTTCTTGTGGCTCTCTCTTCTTTCACACAAAGTTATAACTATTAATTGTATCCATATGCTTACATGTGACTTGAATTGTCTATTCCCATGGTTAGTTTATTTTCATATCATATAGATTGTTTTGTATAATATGCATTATATTTTATACAGTACATATTTGTATATTATATAAATTTACCACAATTACTTAGCTCTTTGGGCATTTGGTTTGTGCCTAGTTTCTCGCTTTTACAAGTACTGCTGTCTGGACTATTTTAGAACATGAATTTTGACAAAGAGTATGCACACAGTTCTTTTGGGTGTATATTTAGGGGTGGAACTGATACATCATGGGGTATGAATATGTTTAGCTTTGGTCAGTCAGTTCAGTTCAGTTGCTCAATTGTGTCCAACTTTGTGACCCCACGGACTATAGTATGCCAGGCCTCCCTGTCCATCACTAACTCCCAGAGCCTACTCAAACTCATGTCCATTGAGTCGGTGTTGCCATCCAACCATCTTATCCTCTGTTGTCTCCTTCTCCTCCCACCTTCAATCTTTCCCAGCATCAGGGTCTTTTCAAATGAGTAAACTCTTCGCATCAGGTGGCCAAAGTATTGGAGTTTCAGCCTCAACATTAGTCCTTCCAATGAATACTCAGGACTGATTTCTTTTAGGATGGACTGGTTGGATCTCCTCGCAGTCCAAGGGACTCTCAAGTGTCTTCTCCAACACTACAGTTAAAAAGCATCAATTCTTCAGCACTCAGCTTTCTTTATAATCCAACTCTCACATCCATACATGACTACCGTAAAAACCATAGCCTTGACTAGATGGACCTTTGTTGGCAAAGTGATGTTTCTGCTTTTGAATATGCTGTCTTGGTTGGTCATTAACTTTTCTTCATAGGTAGTAGCTTTTGTAGATTGTACTGAACAAGTTTACAAAGTGGTCCTATAATTTTGGTTATCATTTTAATTTTCTTTTTTCAATCATTTGCTTGAGTAAAGTTATTGCTTATTAGATTTGATTCCTTTGTCTTCAGTATATGGATTTTCTAAAATATAGCTTGGGGATTTTCTTTCTTTCTTTGTTATCCCATTGGGCATTGAACTCTGTCTTTGGGATGGNTAAATCTATAATCATTCATAAAGCTGTGTAGTTCATCAAATTTATTAATCTAAGAATTATTGATTAATTATTTAAATAGTACTCTAATTTATTAACTTAATAATTACAGTGTTATTAATTGAGAAAATTCATTAATTGTATTTGATGTAGCGTACATAAAACATAGTATACATACTATGTACACATACATATACTATATTGCATGCAAACTAAACTTAGTATAATATATATATATCCCATATAAACAGGTCCCAGGAAATACCCGGGAGCTAATTATACTAAAATTTTGCAGTGTAATGAATATATATTTGCATATTTCTTTCTTTAATTTTGTTTCTTTTTGGCTGTGCTGGGTCTTCACTGTTGCACAGGCTTTTGACTTTTCTCTGGTTGCAGTGAGAGGAGGCTACTCTCTAGTTGCGGTGTGCAGGCTTCTCATTGCAGTGCCTTCTCTTGTTGCAGCATCGAGGCTCTAGGGTTCTAGGGCTTCCGTAGTTGTGACTCCCAGTCTCTAGAGCATAGGCTCAATAGTTGTGCACAGGTTTAGTTGCTCTGCAGCATGTAGCATCTTCCCAGATCAGGGGTGGAACCCATGTCTCCTGCACCAACAGTAGTCTTTATCATTAAGCTATCAGGGAAAGCGAAAGCAAAAGTGAAAGTCACTCAGTCATGTCCAACTCTTTGTGACCCACGACTCTACAATCCATGGAATTCTCTAGGCCAGAATGCTGGAGTGGGTAGCCTTTCCCTTCTCCAGGGGATCTTCCCAACCCAGGGATCGAACCCAGGTCTCCCACATTGCAGGCAGATTCTTTACCAGTTAAGCCACAATTCTAAACCATCAACTCTATTGTCTGCATTTGGGGACACCAGTTTGCAGCGTGTGTGGGTCTTCTGGCACACTGGTGAAGGAGGGCTTGGGGAGGGGATGGGAGTGAGCATTTGGATGACACATGTCCAGTGAATACACCACCATCTGGGGAAACAGAGAACGGGGGAACAGTCCCTACACTTGCTGTGTCTAGTTTTCCCACTTTCTTCCAGGTTCTTCTATCTTTAGTTTGCTAACCTAGATGACAGCCAGAAGTGATATTTACAGCTAATCCAGATAGCTGCTTCAGTGACAAGAATTATAACTCTCTGGTTTCTGCATGTGGGCTAGCTTATTTGTGGGCCCAGAGCAGGTACTGTCTAAAATTTATGTATTTTTCTTTTAGTAAAACTTTATTAAAAGTGTGTTCTTCCTCTGTCATATAGGGACAGCCTCTCTCCTTGCCTCTTTTCTTTTCCTCTCCACCGAAGTTCCTGGTGTGTCCTTCAGGTAGAAAGTCTTCCTTCCCGTGAACACCTGGAGGATCTGTGTTAAAGGTTTCTCAGATGTCACCAGATTGGGTCTTATTTCAGCTCCTGGATCACCAGTTATGATGTTAAAATAATTGATGTTCTGGGGCTTCCCTGGTGGCTCAGTGGTAAAGAATCCACCTGATAATGCAGGAGACATGGATTCCATCCCTGGTCTGGGAAGATCCCATATGCCAGGAGCAACTAAGCCCACGCAACACAACCACCGAGCCTGTGCTCTAGAGCCCAGGAGCCACAACTATTGAGCCCACGTGTCATAACAACAAAGCTTGTGCTCCACAACAAGAGAAGATGCCGCCATGAGAATCCTGTGCATCGCAACAAAGAGTATCGTCCGCTCGGCGCAACTAGAAAAAGCCCACGCAGCAGTGAAGACCCAGCACAACCAATAAGTAAAAAAACAAAATTATTATTATTTTTTAGAAAAAAATGATGTTCTAACCGCCTCTTCTGATCTTGATCTGAACCTGAGTTTTTTGTGTTTGAAATTGTATTTTTAATAAGGAACTTCAAAATCGGTACAGTGTGATGCTTCCTCTTCCTGAGAGAATATTTGCAGAAATATTTAGACAAAGTATTTTAAGTGAATTCTCCCTGTGTTCACACAACTCTCTTAGAGGTTGTTAAGAGGAAGGAAAAAGCCAGACATTCTGTATTTCTCGTTTATTTATTTGGATAGAATTTCTGAAGCTGGTAACAGAATTCGAGTCCATCTCCTTTAACTTTAATAAACCAAGCAGGGGCTTGGGACTATCAGTTCTTTGAGATACAAAGACAAAAATTTCATAGCTAATTCTTTTAACTAGTCATATATTTCCCCACTTCATTTCATTCAAAACTGTATTGCCAACCATCAGTCACACTTCTGGATCTATTCTCCATAGAGAAAAATATCTCCACAAAAAAACCTGCCCACCACTGTTTATAACATTGTCTGTGTTCTTTGTCACAAACACGGACTGGAAACAGCTTAATCCCTTTCCATAGGTAAATGGTGAAGCACACTGTGGTATGTCAAGACCGTGAAATTTCTACTCAGCAAAAAAAAAAAAAGAAAACACTATTGGTACACTAGGATTTAGATGGGTCTCAGGGACATTTTACTGAGTGAAAAAACTCAATCTCAAAACATCCCATATTGTTTGATTTCTTTTCACTTATAATGTAATAGTTTGGCAACATCCCTATTTGTCCAGTGCTTAAGGCTTGGCCTTCCAATGCACAGAGGATGGGTATGATCCCTAGCTGCAGAGCGTAGATCCCACATGCCTCATGGCCAAAACCCCAAAGCAAAACAGCAGCAGTATCGTAGCAAATTCAATAAAGACTTTAAAAATAATCCACATCAAAAAAAAATCTTTTAAAAGATATAACAGTTTGAAAACGGCAAACTCCATCTCCATAAAGATGGAAAAGAGGTTCATGGTTGCCAAGGATTAGAAATGGTGGTAAGGGGTAGTGGGGGAAAGAGGGAGAGGTCTGTGGGGATCTGTGAGTTTTGCAAGTGAACATGTGAGATGCATTTCGCAAAGGAAGAAAACAATGGGAGTTTCTCCTAAAGGAAATCATCTCTCTTGAAATGAGTATATTCAATTCTCTTGAATTTCAGTGCAATCCCTGAATGATCCCTTTTCTCATCTACTAGCTCTGATTAATCAACCATAAACAAGGGCAACAGCCAATGAATCAGTCCTGATAGGCTGTCCTGAAATTAAATGAAAAACAAAGGAATTGGGAGAGGTAATCATCGTGATGGTGGGGATAAGAGGGAGGCTTTACTGAGCCACAAGCCCGGGAGAGGTCTCTGAACTTCTGGTAGCTTTCAGGGGGCCTCTTTTTCCTTTATGTACCATTACAACTACATACATAGTAAACTAAATAAATTGTAAAGTTCACATGGACTTTTCAGCTCGACTCCTCTCAAGTCCACATGACAGTGATGGACCAACCATGACATCATCTATATCCTCTGCAGAACAATGTGTGGATGTGGAGCACATAGGCTTATCTACTAGCAACAGCAGGCTTTTTTTTTTCTTTTCTATTTCCATATTCTTTCCCATTATGGTTTGCTACAAGATATTGAAGATAGTTCCCAGTGCTATACAGTAGGACCTTGTTCTTTATCCATCCTATATACAATAGTTTGCACCTGCTAATCCCAAACTCCCAATCCTTCACCTCCCCTGCCCTTCTTCCCTTTGGGCAATGACAAGTCTGTTTTCTATGTTTGTGAGTCTGTTTCTGTTTCATAGATAAGTTCATTTGGGTCACATTTTAGATTCCACATATAAATGAGAGCACAAATGTTTGTCTTTCTCTTTCTGACTTTCTTCACTTAGTATGACAATCTGTAGGTCCATCCATGGAACTGCAAAGGCATTATTTCATTCTATTTTATGGCTGAGCAGTATTACATTGTATATATGTGCCACATCTTCTCTATTCATCTGTCAATGGACATTTAGGTTGCTTCCTTGTCTCAGCTATTGTAAACAGTCCTGCTATGAAAAGACCCTGGTACTGGAAAGGATTGAGGACAGGAGGAGAAGGAGACGACAGAGGATGAGATGGCTGGGTGGCATCATCGACTCAATGGGCATGAGTTTGAGCAAACTCTGGGGCATAGTGAAGAACAGGGAAGCCTGGCAGGCTACTGTCCATTGGGTGGCAGAGTCAGGTACAACTGAGCAACTGACTAACAACATGAACATAAGGGGAACAGCAAGCGTTGAGAGTTTAGGATTCCTTTCCACCCCTCCAAACGTGTCCACTCACTCTGTAATGCGGTTTTGCTTTTGCTTTTTGGTGGACCAGCTGCTTGTCCATCATGTCATTTGCATCTGTCAGTTCCTCATCCCATGTCTCCCCATCCAAAATGCCCCTTTATTTTTACACACTCTGAAACTTATTAAACATCATTATAAGTGAAACCTTTTTTCCTTAGAGAAAATGATTTAAAATCATTTGGACCCATGAAATCAAAATTGGATTCCAAATAAGTCAGAGTTTTAAATAAATAAAGTGAGAAAGTCCTGTTGAGCTTGGTTGTCCCTTTTCAGGGACATTCTCTTGAGTTTTGAAATATTTCTTTTTTTAAATGTAAAAAAATTTTTTTTTTCTTTTTCTCTATAAGAGCTTTGGTCACAAGCCACACAGACTATTGAACAACCAAAGTGAATCGATTTGTACTTTTCTAGGCTCCCTATCAAAATCGTCAAACAATATTGGAAAAACAGTCCTGTGGATCCTTGAACAACATGGGGGTGAAGGGAACTTACCCTCCTCCCAGAGGAAAATCCATGAATAATTTATAGTCTATAATCTGCTGTCTGCCATTCCTCCCTAAAAAGGATTCAACTTCGACAGATTCAACCAACCTTAGACTGCGTAGCATTGCAATATTTCCTATTGAAAAATATCACCAGGTAACAATTCAAAACTGTTTTGTTCAAGGGACAACTGTCTATAGATTTCTGTCTTAATATTATCTCTTTCTCTGTTCTCATCCTCAGTGTATATCCAAATTAAAGAAAGACACTCTGCTTGTCCCACACTTTGAAAATACAGTTTCATAGCGGGTTCACATTCTAGTAGACCTTTTACGGCTTTCACAGGCACCTGCTTAAGAAGATGTTCTTCCATTCGTACAAAGTATATTAAAGAAAAGTTCTTATTAAGAGCTTCTACCCATGCTGAAGAAACGGAAAAGTGACCAAAATCTTTCAGGAAGAAATCCTCAACGTCAGAGACAAGAAAATCTCACTCCTCTTTAACAGTGCTGTGTGCAAAGCATGCAGGACTTGCAGCAGATCACTACTGCTTTCTTTGGCAGGAATTTAGAGGCTAAATGAAATTTGTCAAAATGTACACTTGCTTATTTGCTGAATATGCAGGGAGTTGAGCAAAATCTAGTTCATGTTTAGACAAGATACAAAGAAATAGCTTTCACTTTTAGATTTGCCTGGCTTCATTAAATTCTTCACGGAAATCAAGAAAACACTGTGAAACTCAATTTTTTCAAATTAAATTACCTAAGAGGTATGGCTTCCTCGGTGGTTCAGAAGGCAAAGAATCTGCCTGCAATACGAGAGATCTGGGTTGGATCCCTGGGTTGGAAAGATCCCCTGCAGAAGAGAATGGCAACCCATTCCAGTGTTCTTGCCTGGAGAATCCCATGGACAGAGCAGTCTGGTGGGTGGCAACCCATGGAGTTGCAAAGAGTCAGACACGACTGAGTGACTAACACCACTGCTGCTACTACGAGGCAGGGGAAGCAAATTTTTGTTGTTCCTGTAACTGGACACATCCCTTGATACACTGTGGGACGTGCAATCAACAGTAAGAACTGCTAGAATCAGCTCTATAGATAAGGGGCCAAAGCATCTGCTATCAATACTCCCATTTGTTTGCCCGTAGAATATTTTAGTTGCAGTTTCTAAAACAGGAAATGTAACTCTGTTTACATTCCTAGAGCAGTGAAGGAAAGAGTATGACAGTTCATGTTTGTGTGGTGCCCAGTGTAATGAGGTGGTCACTATTTCCAAATGAACACTGATGTCTTTCTAGGAGGCAAAGTTACCTTTGTTGATTGAGAAGGATTTGCCAGACTTATGAGATTTATTATCCCATCTTCTCTCCATCATGCCCAATCCCCAATTATTTTCTGCATACTGTGCAGTATGGTCTTTGATTATTTACCTCCTTAATATTGCTCTATGCATCCATTTGTTTCCCCTTTAAATAATCCAGACTTTCTTGGTGATGTTTGGGTAATGTTAGTGTTGATACTGCAATCATTCTCATGTTTAATAGCTGAACTCTTCTAACATAAAGTCACAATAATCACAAAGTTAAGCATTAAAAGCTAAATTAGTGGTATCTTGACACACAGCACAAGAGTTAATACACAGGCAAAGTCAAAGATGCACTGGTGATGCATGTGATAACAGCTCCGCTTAATAGCACACCTGGGTCCCATCTCTCAGAGTGAGGCAACAAAGGATGCTCTATCATCCTTATCCACACATCACTGTTGGGACACCAGTGGTGAGGAAAGGTTCAGCAGCCACACCTGCAATAGATAAACAATCTATATTCCTTTCATTTGCCACTAAAAACAATGCCTCTCTCAGTCCTTAATTTTAGGAAAGCCTTATGGGTTTTTGTATAATACTTCCCCCTTCCTACCACACTCATCACACCCAAACCAGGACATCCTATGTCCTGGGGGGAAGGTTTTCTGGATGTGGGAATTTTAGTGCAAAACTGGGAAAAACCTGGGTGAACTGGGACAGCTGGTTATCCTTGGAGATACAAGATGTCAGAGATCTGCACAATTCACATCAGACCTAAAAGAAATAAACTGGTATTGTGCTAAGTCATTGAGAATTCAGGGCACACCTATGGGACGGATGGGGTCCCTACTGGGACAGAATAAACCAAATACCTCTTTCCACTGCCTTTCTCAAAGCCAAGCCCACTATGAAGCTGGCAGGACCCTATGGGGCTCCAGGGCACCTTTCTGTGTCCCCTGTTTCTTGGTTACAGGAAACGGGCTTCATTCAGCCTCCTAGATCTTTCCTGAATTCCAACAGGCAAGTTCAAGCAGTTACTAATTAGGGAAGGGGTGGGATGCAGAGACAAGAGGGGAGCAGTCAAGAAACTATAGGGCAGCCCAGGGGCAGGGTCCTGGTTCCCCCGAGGGATTCACATCACAATATCTTTGAGTTGTTTTGCAGATGCTGAAACCCCCACCAGGTAGGAGAAGTTAACGGTATGCTGTTCACAAGCACATAGACCCCAGAAGAGTTGGAAGCCAAAAGTTGATGATATTGACTCCCGATTACCTCACCATCAACCAATCAGAGAATGTTCACAAGCTGACCATGCCGTCTTTGAACCATTACTATAAAACTCCTCACTACTACCTCCAGGTCAGGACACACAGTTTTGAGGGCATTAGCCTGCTTTGCCTGGCAAAACAAGAAAAGTATTTTTTTCTACCTCACCCAAAACTCTTCTCTGAAATTTAATTTGGTGTCAGGGTAAAGAGGCCAGATTCAGCTTCAAGCAGCCTGTGTAGACGTGATTATTATTTAGACACACAATCCAAGAGGAAAAAAAAGACTTCATGCTTAAGCCAGAGGGTGCTGTGGAGGAAGGAAAGTTTAAGATCTCACACTTTAAAGAAGTTGGATATTATCCAAGTGCCATGCTTCGCAGCCCGAGGGGGAAATGAAGTTACCTGGGCTTCCTGTGATGGATTATGCACACCAGGATAAGCAGGTCTAACAAATCAGGAGGAACTTTTACCAAAGGTGGCTGTCCTGTGAATTAAAGGCAGAGCTCACAGTCTGACATTTCACACGTCTTAAATTAAGTATAATGGGCTCTTCTTTGGTCGTCTACACAATAGATAACGTGAAACAGTAGACCTGAAATGGGTTTTAGGAATGATCTAATTCTAATTCCTGTAATTTAATTCAAACATTTATCGAGTGGCTTTGTGTTCCAGAGACTGTTAGAAGATTTAGAGGTAAATGATGCATCGTCTCTCTGCTCCAGGCATGTGTGTGTGTATGAAAGTGAAATTCACATGTCATAAAATTAACTACTAATGACTTTCAAGTGAATAATTGAGTGACTTTTAGTTATATTCACATGTTGTATGACCAACACCTCTACACGATTTTAAGAGACTTTCACCACCCTTAAAAGGCAATCCTACACCCATGAAGCAGTCACTTGACTTTCTGCCTTCTACCCAGCCCATCCCATGCACTAATTTACTTCCTGACTTAATGGATGTTATATATCTGAATCGAAGCTTGCACTACTCTCTGTGCAACAGACTAATAAACCAAGACACAAGCTGTTAGGGCAGGGAATAGCGACTTCATTCTGAAAGCTCCAAGACCAAGAAGATGGTGGACTAATGTCCTAAGGAACCATCTTCCCTGAGTTAGAATTTGGACTTCTTTTATACTCAAAGGGGAGGGATGTAGCTGATTATTGCAAACTTCTTGGTGCAGGAATCTTTCTTGCAGCTCTTTGGGTAGTTCTGATCACCATGTTCCTATAAACCTCCAACAAGATAAATACTCTTCTCTGTTCTGCAATTTTTTATCTTACATGAAAGGAAAGGGTTGTACCTTTAAAGGTCAGAGCCCTGAAAATAGGCTCGCCTATATATTTCAGGCTCTATGCAACATTCTTTTCAAAAGGTACAGAACCAGCATGACTCAGCACAGGCAACAGAGCACAAAGGTTAGGGTTATAGGAATAGATCTGACATGGAATCAGATTTGTCTGTTACACACATTCTGGATACTTCACATAAACTATACAATATGTAACCTTCTTGGCATAATGTTTGTGGGGTTCATCCATATTATACTATGCACTCAAACAAAAATTTGTACATGAATGTTCATAGCACTGTTAACACAAGTCAAAAAGTAGAGACACCCTAAATATCTGTCAACCTATGATCAAACACATCACTGTACATTCATATAATGACATTCCTTCAAGCAACTTATATTTTCAGTGAAGGCGATTACATAAAGAAATAATTTAGATAAATTCAAATGGTGTTAAACTTAGTTAAACCCAGGATGCTGTGGCAGGTTGGAAGAGTGATAAATACACTCTAAGGGTTTTGAGATCATTTAGAATCCTCTGTAATTTCAATGGGAGAAGCATGGAATTATGCTAAAGTAGAAAGCAAGGGTTAATCTGATTTTTTCTCCAGAGTGGAAACATTTAAAATATATCTTTATATGTGTATATATGTATATATAATTTTATTTATATCTTTATATTTTAAATCTTTTAATGATCATATTACTCAAGTATCAAGTGTGACTCTGATCAAGGGAGACTGGTCTAACTACCAACTAGTAAACTTCTGTGAGTGGAGTAACATAGGTTTCAAATCTGGGAATATTTGTGGTACAGAAAAAATTATTGTAAAGATATCTGTGCTACTGTGAATATATATTAAATGTAAGATAAGATGAAGTTTGACACCTCTTTACATATGTGCAGAATTCACATCTTTGTTAATATTATTAGCATATAAGAGGTGTAACAACTCAAAAAGATATATATGTATGCACACATATATAGCTTTGTGTACATATATATATATATACAGTAAGGTGACTGTAGCTATTAATACTGTACTATGCATTTGAATTTTTCTTATCAGGTATATTTTCAGTGTTCTTACCACAAAAGAGGAAAAAACAAAACAGTATCTATGTGAAGCAATGGGGATATTATTTAGCTTTATTGTGAAGTTTACCTATCTATCTAAACATCAAGTTGTACACCTTTAGCATATGTAATTTTTATTGTCAATTTTACCTCAATAAACCAGAAAAGATTTAAAAGGGGAAGTAAATGTATATTAAAAAATAAAAGCCACTTTATTTTCTGTATTTACTATACTTTTATTTTCATTTGTAACCTTTATTCCACAAAGTGGCGGCGACAATATTTAATTAAAGTTGGAGTGTTCTCCATCAGTTCCGGGTCTGGGGATGGTGGCTCTGCCCTGCAGGGGCTTCTAAGGAACTGAGAGTGACCCCAGGTCCTCGGTGCTGCCTTTTCCCCCTTGGCTCTAGTTACAGCATCTGTATCCGCATTGCCCAGGCACCTCCTGGGCTTTCTCACAGCCTCTTCTACATCCCTTGCAGGTGTAAGAAGATGCTCAGAGACTCCATTCACCCCCCCAGATGGGAGGAAAGTCAGCTAATGAACCGTGTAGGCATCACCACTCCGTTGCTCCTTGACACGAACCACTCTGTATCTTGGCACCCGCAGGGCCCCTGAGATCCACAGCACAGAAGTCCTCTGCTCTCTGACTCCCAAGCCATCTATTTCCGTCATGTCTTACTTTATCCTCTGGGATCTTCAGGGCCACCAGGGGAGGACAGGAGAGAGAGGGAGCCGAAAGCAGGTTTTTCTCAGGAACATTTGCTGCAGCTTCTGTTATTCCATTATTTTTCCATTTTCACAACTTTACCTTTCCTGAGGTCACGCATGCCTCCTGGTGTGACTTAAATGGGAGAAAAACCCCATGATGGGCTAGAAAAAGAAATGATCAGGAACAGACAGAAATAAGTTACTATATCACCGTGTAATTCCATTTTAATAAGCCAGAAACATAGAGGGTATGCGTTTATCTGATATATAAAATATGAGAACATTTTCTATCCCAAGAGAAAATTAAGAAGCCATAAAGGAAAGTGGACACATGTGACTACACGTTTTTAAGCGGCTGTTTATTAAAATGCATTGCAAACTAAAGAGCAAACAAAAACTGGGGAAATAATTGTAATCTAAAACAAGGGTGTCCAACCTCCGAGATCTAATGCCTGATGAGCTGAGGCGGAGCTGACACAGTAACAGAAGTAACATGCACAGTAAATGTAATGCCCTTGAATCATCCTGAAACCAAACAGCTACCTTGGTCCATGAAAAAATTGTCTCCCAAAAAACCAGTCCCTGGTGCCAAAAAGTTTGGGGACTGCTGATTTAGAAGACCAGGCATTTGCATCTTTAATATACAAAGAACATTTATAAATCAACTAATATAAATGCAAACACTTTAATAAAAATAGACGAAGGACATAAAGAAGCTAAATTAGAAACATATATTAGGAAATACATCTTTGAGAAAATTTACTAGAAGTGAAAATTCAACATCAGCATTAATAACAAGCAAATACAAAAAAATCTGGGAAACATTAATGTCTTATTCATCGCCATGGCCAATAATTTTTGAATATAATCCCCTTTGCTGGGAGAATATTTTCAAATGGGACCTTTCATAGTATAAGTGATTTAAAAAACAATTTTGCAGTATGGATTTTCAAAGTCTTACAATGGAGCATTCTATTTGATCCCCGGTTTCACTCCTTGATGTTTATTTCAAGCAAATAATCAGAGCTGTAAGAACCATGGGGGCTTCTTTGTGATATAAAGAGTTCCTCATTTCAGAAAAACTGTAAGCAGTGATGTGATGCTGGCTATTACATACACCAATGGCAGTTTTACATATGGGAACAAATTATACTAGATGGAGAGCTTCCAAAGTGGCTCAGAGTAAAGAATCTGCCTGCCAATGCAGGAGATGCAGGAGAGGTGGGTTCGATCCCTGGGTCGGGAAGATCCCCTGGAGGAGGGCATGGCAATTCACTCCAGTACTCTTGCCTGGAGAATCCCATGGACAGAGGAGCCTGGCAGGCTACAGCCCATGGGGTCGCAAAGAGTCAGACACAACTGAGTGACTAACTCTACTACTGCTACTAAGAGGGCTGAGCATGCACACACGTGTACTAGACAAGCTGAAGTTTTATTTAGCTATTCAGCTACTCTGCCATCAGAGCAGAATTAGTGGAGAAGTCCTGATGAAAACACTGATGGTAGTGGTGCTGATGGTGATAAAGATCATGACAAAAATGTCGTAAATGCTGATTATAATGACAATAGTGACGATGTGGATGATGGTGGCAACAACGATCACAAGGGGAGAAAAAAATTGAAAACAATAAGCTGATGTGCCACAGGTATTGTTAGCATCATTTTAAAGGGAAAATGCACTGGCGGGGGTGGTTAATGCTTTTATCTAGCCATCTTTTTGATGTGTGTAAATGTATGTATTAGAGTAAGACAAAGTTTTCATGCATGAGGGCTAAGAGTGTTTATCTCAGAAAGAGTGAGCGTTGTTTGAATTGTATCTTTGGCTACTCTATATTTTCAGGGTTTTTTTTTTTTTTGTTTTTGTTTTTGGTAATGAAACTGGTTAAGCCACATTTTATTTTTAGAAGACAATGGTGGTTTGGTAGGCTGGATGCAGTCCACTCTGGTCTGACAACAAAGCTGCTTCTCCAGCTGGGATGCCTTCGGGACGGGGGCTTCCAGATCCAGTCAAGCCCTGGATGTGATCCCAGCCCTCAGGCTCCATGCCCTCAGCCCAGAGTCCGTGCTGAGCATCCCAGGGATTGGCCTGGTTTCGAGGTCCCTGCTCTCAGGCAAACCCGTGTATCCTTCATTGCCCTTTTCTGAAATAAGGAAATGTCAGATTTGTCCTTATTTTTTGGGTGTGAGAGCTCCTTGAAGTCTCTTGCTTCATTTAAAGGAAAGTATTAACAAGGTGAATTATTGAAGGCTCCTGCACAGAGCGGCAGGTCACATTAGGTGAGGGCATCCAAATGGACTTCAAGTGCAGCTGCTGCTAATACAATGCAGGGTCACGGTCACGTCCTGGTGCCTCAGTGGCATCAACAAAATAAAGGTTTCCTGGGAGATCAGACTTAGAATACATACACATGGAGGGGAGTCAGCTGGTAAAACCTCTCTGCTTTGCAGTCATTTCTCCAGGGCAGCCTCTGTGCTCAGGTTGCAAACTGGCTGCCCTGAGGCCAGACTTGCCTAAAGCATGTTCTATTCAATTTCGCGGCTTTTCAAGGGCCAGTTCAGTACAAGCAAAGAAAGCTTGGATCCCGTATTAGCAAGTTTACCATTTAACCGGGCATCTAACACAGGCAAACCATCCAGGGGAGACAGAATTGAGCATAGAATTTGGAAGTACCCAGAATATACAAGAGAGTTACACTTTGTTCAGCCAACTCTACGTGTGTTAATGGGTGTGACTCTCAGTCGCCAGCAATACATTCAATTGAAAACATCACCATGTGTACCAAGGAAAAAGGGAAAACAAGAAACCTAACAAACAAAATAAATTTGGCAGCCCACTCCAGAAATGCCAGCCTCCAAGACCTCTGATTCAAGTAACACTTCACCTGCACGCTCATTTATTCATTCAACAAACAGAGGTGTGGTAAGCGCAGAAGATGCTGACAGATGGATGTGGGCAACAGGAGGACAGAAGGGGAATTGATCTGTGCCAAGTCATCCATGGAATGTTCTGAGAATAGGGAGGAAGGTGGTGGGTGAGTGTGATCCCCCAAAAAGGTGTGGGAATGACAAGGCAGAAGGAGGAGATGACTTACATTGAAGTCCCTGAATATTAAAGGGGAGACTTTCTCTGTAGCCCACACACAACACTGTGGGATGAGACCAACCTACAAAGTGGGACACCCATGTTTTCTCCCTTTAGACCAACGTAGATCAAAATAGAGTTTGAAGACCTCAGCTGTGCTAAGATTTCTTTCTCTCTCTCTCAGTTAAAATTGTCCAGCTGCAATACACATGTTGTGTGCATGTGTGTGCACGCTCAGTCATGTCCAACACTTCTTGACATCATGGACTGCAGCCCACTAGGATCCTCTGTCTATGGAATTTCGCAGGCAAGAATCCTAGAGTGGGTTGCCATTTCCTTCTCCAGGGATCTTCCCAACCCAGGGATCCAACCCACGTCTCCTGCATTGGCAGGTGGATTCTTTACCACTGAACCACCAGGGAAGCCCCTAATATATCCAATAATATATATAATAAATAACCAACAAGGACCTACTGTACAGCACAGGGAACTCTACTCAGTAAAGGAAATAAGGGAAATAAATCTGAAAAGGTACATATATGTACATTTTAATATATGTATATATATATAAAAGAGTATATACATAAACTGGCATATAGATATAGAATGGATAAACAATAAAGACTTACTGTATAGCATAGGAAACTATATTCAATATTCTGTGATAAACCATAAGGAGAAAGAATCCATGTATCACTTTGCTGTACATCTGAGAGCAACACAATATTGCAAATCAATAATTCAATAATACTTCAATAAAAGTGTGCTACAAAAAAAAAATTGTCCAGTTACATCCATTAATCAGACAACTCTCTGATGAGTTCCCAAGGCTCAAAAAACTATCTGATCAGAATCCAAGAGATGACACCTTCTCCTGGAAGCTGGTGTCTGCTGACACCAAAGAAGATGCAATTATTCAAAGAAAGGACCCTGGAGGTGGTGAGGTCCACTTGGCCAGGCTTGCTGATGACTGGGAGGCAGTGAGTGTCCTGAGACTCCTTCCCTTGTGCAAAATCAATGCTAAGAGGTGAATCTCTGTTCTTGTCTCTTTCTAAACCACAATCACGATGTGCAGTTTTCTCCCCTGTGCCCATCTTCCCTGTAGAGATTGGTTGTGCAAGAGGAAAACTGAACTCATTTGTCAAAATAGGAGCCAGACTGGAAGCTGGCCCTTCTCTCCCCTGCCCGGGCTGGACTCACCGTATCTAGTGGGGGAACCGAGCACACAACAGCTCACCGTCCCCATGACAGTGTCTAGGATCCTGGCTGTGGAGGCTTCTGAGAGGTGATCAGGAAAGAGCACAGGTCTCTGACTGCTGCCTTCAGATGCTTCGTGTCAATTACATGACAGTCATAAAAAGAGAAGGCAGGTTCCCTCCAGTTCTCTGGTCTCCCTGAGCTCCGGCGAGCTTCCGGAAAGAACAGTCTTAATCCAGGTCAGTTCACGACTTTAGAGATTCAGATGTACCTCAAGTTCTTTCACAGTAGCTGCCTTCCCCCTCCTCCCCAGAACTATTGCTCAGAGGCTGTGGATGTGAAATGGACTGACCTCATTATTATTTTTAATCTCCTAAGCCAGGAAAATGAATTAAACTGTTTGCTATCAATTCGATTGTTTTGTCTCTCTTATTTCAGTGGGTGGGATCCATTCCCATCAGAAGCAGCCAGCACCCCAGGACAGCTGTGTCTCTGCTTTTCCCCATATTTCTGGAAAGCATATTCCTCTTCTTCCTCCATGTCTTAGCTTCAGTGTGATGTATTAGGACACTTCTGTCCACTTAGAGCAGAACCATCCTCGGCCCCCTACACCACTGTTTCCTAACACATACACTGTGCCTGTCTTTCCCAGCACTCGTCATTATTCTAAGTCTTTCACAATCACCATCTGCTTTATCCATGGTACTCCTAGGAGACCAGGCAGGAATGGACAGGGTCTTATCTCTGTAGCTCCACACCTGAGTAAGCACCAGGTGCAAAAGAACCTTAATATACATCAATTGAAACTGTGAATGAATTTTTTTTTAAGTTGCATATTAGACATTCTTAGGGATCTCGGCAACCCTCCACCAGAGATTTATTGTCAGCCATCATTTTCACTGGTTGCATTTCCCCTCTCTTCTTTCCAATTCAAATAAAGTCCTTCCCCTAATAGCGACTCAGTTAGAGAAATGTTTCACTGGACCAGAAGGAAAGAAACCTAAAACAAAAGAAATGGTGATGTAGCTCCACCAACTTCTGCTTCTGATACACTGATACAACTCAAAGTCAAGTTTACTTCATGGCCCAAGATGACTGCCAGGGCTCCAGTCATCAACCCACATTCTATACAGAAGAAAGGAGGGCCAGCAGGAGAACCAAGTGAGTTTCACCTCTAGCCTGCATCTGTTCCATTTAGGGGGATATCCCACAACTCTTACATAACATTTCCATCATTCAGTGCTTGATAACAGGGCATACTTAATTACAAGAAATGTTTGTTGTTCATTGTTCAGTCACTAAGTCATGTCTGACTCTTTTGACCTCATGGACTGTAGCACGCCAGACTTCCCTATCCTTCACTGTCTCCAGTAATTTGCGCAGACTCATGTCCACTGAGTCAGTGATGCCATCTGACCATCTCATCCTCTGTTATCCCCTTCTCCTCCTGCTTTCAATCTTTTGCAGCNTCATGGACTGTAGCACGCCAGACTTCCCTATCCTTCACTGTCTCCAGTAATTTGCGCAGACTCATGTCCACTGAGTCAGTGATGCCATCTGACCATCTCATCCTCTGTTATCCCCTTCTCCTCCTGCTTTCAATCTTTCGCAGCATCAGGGTCTTTTCCAATGAGTGGGCTCTCCACATCAGCTGGCCAAAGATGTTAGGCATAGTGTTACCTCGCATATGACTGAGTTTTTGATTCTAAAAGAGAAAGACTGGGTGACTATCTGGTAGGTAGCGTTCTCTACCTTCTCCTCTCTGCTTCCTGCATATCAAAGAGCTTTCTTGCCCTAGGATCTATACTGATACCTGACAACGACATGCACCAGTGCAAGATCAGAGTGAAGGAGAAAAGCCAAGTTAAAGTATAAGTTTCTCCAGCAAGCTCTCTGCAGTAATGCTGCAGACTGAGTGCCTCCTTTACTGGCAGTCCCAGTCCTGCCTGGTGGTCCTCCCAGCACAGCCCTTCCTGTCACTCTGCTCCCGTACCCTCCTCAGCCCCTCCCGCCTGTATGTAGGAGAAAGCCTCTCTACCAATCCCTGGGGTTTCTCTGCCCAACAGTTTTTGTTGTTTGGATGCTCATTCACGCCCAACTCTTTGCCAACCTGTGGACTGTAGCCTGCCAGGCTCCTCTGTCCATGGGGTTTCCCAGGCATGGGAGTGGGTAGCCACTTCCTGCTCCATGGGACCTTCCTAACCCAGGGATCGAACCTGTGTCTTCTGCATTGCAGGCAGATTCTTTATTACTGAGAGACCAGGGAAGCCTGCATAACACTTTACAGGTTGTCTATTAAATTGTCCCCAGATTATCCCACATTACATGTGCTATCTATGTCTACCAGGATCCTAAATCATGTAGCAACTGTTTTCAGCCCTGATGTTGTGAGTGTTCAGGAAACACAGCTGCTGCCCTTCACAGAGCCATGCTCGAGGCACTACACTGTCTGTGCAGAAATTAACTGACTTCAACGTTATTAGTGATATAGAAATTGTAGGTCGACTACTGAACGTGGCTGACAAAGTGAGGGCTCCAACGATGTCACAATCAATGTGCTCGGATGCTAGGAATGTACGTTTATATGTTACAGGTGACCATATCACCATTTCAAAGCCTCACTGTGCTGAGTGCCGAAAACCAACTCTCTCTGTCTCTTTTCTAAAATTGGAGTAGTAGCTTTATAACGGTGTGTTAGTTTCTGCTGTACAATAAGGTGAATCGGCTATAAGTATATATCTCCATCCTCTTGATCCAGCCCCCCATCCCGCCCCTCTAGGTCACCACCGAGCCCCAGGCTGAGCTCCCCGTGCCGAGCAGCAGCTCCCCACTAGCTGTCTATTTCACACGTGGCAGGGTATAAATGTCAGTGCTACCCTCATCCCACCCTCCCCTTCCCCGCTCCCGTGTCCACAAGTCCCTTCTCTACGTCTGCGTCTCTATTCCTGCCCTGCACATAGGCTCGTCTGTACCGCTTTTCTGGATTCCATAGATATGCGTTAACAGACAGTATTTGGTTTTCTCTTTCCGACCTAACTTCACTCTATATGACAGACTCTACATTCATTCATGCCTGCATGCGAAGTCACTTCCGACTCAGTGCGACTCGATGGACTGCAGCCCGCCAGGCTCTTCTGTCCATGGGATTCTCCAGGCAAGAATACTGGAGTGAGTTCGATCCCATACCCAGGGATCGAACTCGTGTGTCTTACATCTACCTGCTTTGGCAGGCAGGTTCTTTGCCACTAGCACCATCTGGGAAACCCCTACACTCAATCACATCACTACAAACGACCTGGTTTCTCTCAATGCTAAGACTTCTCAGTCTGTTCAGTGCCTCCATCCTCCCCCTCCCCCATCGTCTTCTTTTCCATAGCTTCCTCTTTGGAAGCAAGCCACCATGCGTATCCAGCATGAAGGAAATGGAACTTTAGGCTTCACCTCCTTGAGGATGTAGTATCTGCATAAATTATTTGGAATCTCTTGCTCAAGAGACTTGTTTATGTTTTCCACTGATGTATTTATTCATTCACTCATTTTTTTATTATGAATATCCAGGATGTTGGTTTGCCTTGAACCTCAATGCTCTGGTGCATCTAAGAACAGTCACTGACTTGCAGTTTTTTCCTGATGTGTCTTATTGTCAGTACGGAAGTGATGACTTCCAAACTCTTGACACGTTGGAGAAGTCCTATGTTGGTATTTTTTTTCAAGTTTTAACCTGAGGTTGATTCCAAGGAGCAGCTACTATCTTTTGGAAAGGAATCTGAGAGCCTTATATACAGAGCATGGATCAGAGGTACCACCTTCAGGAAAGCATCAAGAGTGATGCTTACCCAGGCAGCTCAATGGTAAAGAATCCACTTGTAATGCAGGAGACATGGGTTTGATACTTGAGCCAGGAAGATTCCGCATGCCACAGAGCAACAAAGTCAGTGCACCACAACTAGTAAGCCTCTGCTCTGCCGCAACTGCTGAAGCCCGCATGCCTAGAGCCTGTGCTCTGCAGCAAGAGAAGCCACAGCAATGAGAAGCCCGTGCGCTACAACTAGAGAGTAGCCTCTGCTCGCTGCAACTAGAGAAAAGACCACGAAGCAAGGAAGACCCAGAACAGCCAAAAATAGTAAATAAACTGATCATGAGTGATGAGGGATGGAAGGACTCTCCCCTCTTTACCCAGTCACTTGGCAACTCTGCTTCGTGCACTGTTGATCGGGGTCACATGGTGCCACAAGAATCACGTCTTTCCAAGAGTGACTTCCCCCCTGTTTCTGAGGTAAAAGCCAGGATAGTAAAGTAGGTTGTATCTGTCCTGTCACACAGAGGGATCCTCGCTAGAACAACTGTCCTGCTTCCAAAGCAGGCTTTGGAAACCTGGACTTAGACTAAATTGAATCCGANCTGAGTCCATTTCTTCTGAGCCTCAGTTTCCTCATCTGTACAATGGAGAAACCAATAGAGCATTCTCATAATTGTATTGCAATAATTAAGTGAAATAATATTGCAAATGTCTTAGTACCTTGTTTGGTATGTGGTAGACCTTAGGTAAATAATAATTATTATTAGCAATAGCCATATTATTTCTATTGCTACCACAATGATTATTATTATTGACAAAGATCACATGGCAAATATCTGCCATGTCTGGGCTTTTAATTCAGATTTCCTTATTATCAGCCTTTGATATTTTCCCTGCTATACAGGTAAAAATCAAATAAAATCAGCTTTTTTGGGGTCTCTATCAGGGATTTATAAACCATCTTATTTATTATATAACTAAGGACAAGAATTAAGAAATGAATCAATTGAGCAGACAGTAAGAGAGCAAAACTGGGACTTCCTTAGCGGTCCAGTGATTAGGACTTGGCATCGTCACTCCTGAGGGCACGGGTTCAATCCCTGGTCATGAAACTAAGATCCCAAAGGCTGAGTGGCACAGGCAAGAAAGGAAGAAAGCAAAACTGCTACCAAGCTTTAACCTCTGTATGGCAGTAACCTGGATTTTAGCACTTGGAGGGCAACTTCATTTCAGAGTTGTTGATGGAGAGTCTCAGGACGTTTTAACCCCTTGGGGGTCTGCCAGAGTTGCTCTACATGAGTTGACCAATTCTTTATGTTTGGGAGGTGCTTTTCTACTTGCATCTCTCTGGGGAACCATCTGAACCCATGCAGATGATCCCACAGAGGGGAATGGATTTAGCTGATAAAAGCTGCAATGGGAGCAGGTTGAGAATGAACAACTCATCACTAAGCACGGATGACTGGAAATTGATGGAAGGGGCATCTGTGCCCTCGGGATGATGAAGCCACTGTTCATCAGTGACATTCATCAGGAACACTGATGAATGTTCCTACAGCACTGCACTTATAGGAAACTTTCTGAAACAGAGAGAAAAGGCAATTCTTTTTTTAAATGTATCTTTTTAAAAATTAAAGTGAAGACATTTTACAATGTTGTGTTAATTTCTGTTGTACATCAAAGTGATTCAGATATATCTACTGGGCTTCCCAGGTGGTGCTTGTGGTAAAGAATCTGCCTGCCAATGCAGGAGACATAAGAGACCAGGGTTCAGTCCTTGGGTCAGGAAGCTTCCCTGCAGAAGGGCGTGGCAACCCACTCCAGTATTCTTGCCAGGAGAATCCCATGGACAGAGGGGCCTTGTGGGCTATAGACCACAGGGTTGCAAAGATTCAGATGCAACTGAAATGACCTAGCAGCATCCTGTCTTTGCTATTATGATTTATCACATGATACTGAATACAGTTTCCCATGCTATACAGTAGGACCTTGCTCTGTATTGGTTCTGTATATACTAGTTTGCATCTGCTAATCCCAAATTCCCTATCCATTCCTCCCTCAGCCCCCTGCCCCTTGGCAACTACAAGTCTCTTTTCTATGTCCAAGGGTCTGTTTGTATTTCTATAGACAAGTTTATCTGTGTCATATTTTTAGATTGCACATATAAGTGATATCATATGAAAATTGTTTTTCTGACTTGCTTCGGTTAGTATGATAATCTCTTGGCCCATCCCTGTTGCTGTAGATTGCATTACTTCATTTTTTTAATGACTGAGTAGTATTCCATTATGTATATATATACATATATATATATACCACATCTTCTTTATCTATTCATCTGTCAGGCTTCTCATGTCTTGGCTATTGGGAATAGTGTTGCTATGAACAGGAAAGGGAAAGTGAAAGTCGCTCAGTTGTGTCCTACTCTTTGTGACTCCATGAACTATACAGTCCGTGGAATTCTCCAGGCCAGAATACTGGGGTGGGTAGCCTTTCCCTTCTCCAGGAGATCTTCCCCACCCAGGGATCAAACCCAGGTCTCCCACATTGCAGGTGGATTCTTTACCAGCTGAGCCACCAAGGAAGCCCAAGCATACTGGAGTGGGTAGCCTATCCCTTCTCCAACAGATCTTCCTGACCTAGGAATTGAACTGGGGTCTCCTGCATTGCAGGCGGATTCTTTACCGACTGGGCTACCAGGGAAGCCCTGATGATCATAGGGATGCATATATCTTTTTGAATTACAGTTTTGTCTGGATATATGCTCAGGAGTGGGAATGCTGGATCATACGGTAATTCTATTGTTAGTTTTTTAAGGAGCATCCATACAGTTTCCCATAGTGGCTGCACCACCTTACATTTCCTCCAAGGGTATAAGTGGGTTCCCAAGAGAAGGAAATTCTTATAAAAATGTGACAGAAGGACAACAGCACGGAGAATACGTATTACCCATTTGCAGTGTGTTCCTCTATGTAACTTATATATCTCCAACTCTAAAATTGTATGTAGAAGACAACTCATGAGTCAATCATGATCACGTTTGGAGTTTCGCCCTGCGTTTTCATGGTATCCTTACTGCTGTCTGCTTGATTCTTTCTACAGATATGTGTATGAGAGCTTGGGCACAAGTGGTGAGTGTTATTCCGACTTTCCCAAGGAGACGTGCATTTGTTCTCAGATCTGAAAACAAACACAGCCGTCAGGAAAGCATCAGCCCTGGCTTAGCTTTGCTTCCCTTCTCTGTCCTCAGCACAGCGACACAGGAGGAGGAAGGGAGAGAAAGCCTCAGTAATCTTGTTTAACCCGGTGAAGCATCGGGAATATGAAGGTGAGTTTCACCTACATCTTACCTTGTTGCTTGAAAAAGATGTAATGCTTGGACTTCCCTGGTGATTCAGTGGCTGAGAATCTGCCTGCCAATGCAGGGGACACTGGTTCAGTCCCTGGTCCGGGAATATTTCACATGCCACCGAGCAACTAAGCCCCTGCACCACAACTACTGAGCCTGCCTGCCTTGGAGCCCCTTCTCTGCAGCAAGAGAAGCAACTTCAGTAAGAAACCTGCGCCCCCACAACCAGAGAGAACCTCCCGCTTGTCACAACTAAAGAAAGCCTGCACGCAGCAACAAAGACCCAGCACAGCCAAAAATGTATAAATATAATAAATTAATTTTAAAAATTAAAGCTGCCTTCCTCCAAAAGAAAAAAAGAAAGAAAAAGATGTAATGCTCACCAAAGAACCTCACACGACTGCAGTCTCTTTTGAAGTGGTCAGCAATTAAATTGAAGCCACAAAGACTTCAATTCTAGATGTTTTCCTGGCTCTTCCAGGAATTCTCACGTCAGAATCCCTTCTCAGATTCCCAGAAGACTCCTAAAGAAATGAACATCTGGCTTGTGAGTTTAGTCAACACATTCACATTTGTTGAATATCTATTCCCCCAATTAACTTACAGACTAGCTTGTGAGTGGAGGAATTGCCTAGAGGAATGGGGACCCTGAATGGATTGGTTTTGCTGTGAACTGCAACTGAGAGAAAGTTCCAGAGAGCCTCAACTCGCTCCTTTGAGAGGTATGAGGGTTTTGTCTTGCTGGGGAGATTTTTGTTTGGGTTATTATAAGAGGGAGCTATGTTTCTAAGCAGCACTTTATCTATTTATTTTTGGCTGTGTGGGATCTTCGTTGCTGCACAGGCATTTCGCTAGTTGCAGTGCACAGGCTTCTCATTGTGGTGGTTTCTCTTGCTGCAGAGCACACTCTAGGGAGCATAGGCTTCAGTAGTTGTGGCGAGCAGGCTGAGCTGCTCCGCGGCATGTGAGATCTTCCTGGATCAGGGATCAAATCTGTGTCCCCTGGATTGGCAGCTGCGTTCTTTAACACTGAGCCACCAGGGAAGCCCTTGATGTGGACCATTTTTAAAGTCTTTGTTGAATTTGTTCCAATATTGCTGCTGCTTTATGTTTTGATTTTTGGGGCCGCAAGGCATGTGGGATCTTAGTTCCCTGACCAGGGATTGAACTTGCACCCCCTGAGTTGGAAGGCAAAGTCTTAACCACTGGACTGCCAGGGAACTCCCTAAGCCACCCTTTACAATGGAAGGGAAGAGGGTGGGTACTTGAAGGTTGTCACCCTGTAACTTCTCACTGGTGATTTCTGGTCTACAACTGACTCTCAAAACATCCACATTTGGTGCTGAAAGAACCTACCACACCTGTTTCTGCATTTAACCAGGTCTAGCCCACTGGTTGTAAAGAGGTCCATCTAGCAAAACTACTGCTAAAATTGCATACCCATGATTGATATCTCAACTTTCCAAAAGTGAACTGAGGGATCCATTGAGTGGGCAGGTCTTTATATCTAGAAAAGGAATAGAAAATCTCTTTCATTCTGATGATGGATCTGGTCACTTACATTTATGCCTCCAGCAGCATTTGAAAAGAATAAGAATGTCTTTCATGAAACAAAAGCTGAGAAACACTTTGTGACCCTTTCTCATATAAATAATTCACTGTTAATTGATTCCAGGGTCACTCCTGAAACTGGTGTGCCAAGTTGCAATACAGGGTGATGCCCAGCAGAAAGTGATAATGGCGTGGATATTTATTCCCATTCACCCTTACAGGTCATAAGGAAGAGGTGACCCAGGGTCCTTTCAACTCATCTTGGAATAAATCCTAGATGGATATTTAAAGGAGCGGTGTGTACTGTGCCCTCTATTTTCCAGATAAAGATGAAGAATCTATCATTTTAGTTTAACAAGGACTTATTTCTTCTATATTCTGTTTTCATTGGAAGTTAACATCTGCTTGGCTAAAATGCCTCACTCTGAGATGTGGTATCACCACTGAAGTGTCCAGGGGACAAAAGATTGTGATTAAAGGATCACATGACCCAGGCCTCAGGGTGATAGAGGGATTCCAAGATGGGCATCTGTCATGATCTCAAAAGCAGTCATTATGCATGAGTGCATAATCAATGCAATTGTAAGTATTAAAATACAACACAATTTGTCTATGCTTTTTTCATCTTTCAGTATACAAATGGAAATAAATTATGCCTGGCCCTAGCTATTTCTCAACCACCAGACAAACACAAACCCCTGCCAATACACAGATCAGAAACATCTTCCTCTCCTGAATGACACCAATTCCTAATGCACTTGGGATTTCTCAGACAAGAATTCTAGCACAGGTGGCCATTTCCTTCTCCAGGGGATCTTCCTCACCCAGGGGTTGAACCCTAGTCTCCTGCATTGGCAGGCAGTTTCTTCACCACTGAGCCACCATGGAAGCCCCTTAAAGCGAAATAGATGTCTATAAAACCTGAATCCAATAACCACTGCTTGCTGTCTGCTTACGAGCGCTTAGAGGAACGTGCACTGATATGGTAGCATCAGCTCACTTTGTGATAATACAAAACCAGTCTCAGTTTGTCCCCACCTGTTCAGTTTAAGGGCTAGAAGTCCTAGGTCCCAAGACCCTGCTCAGTCTGAGTTAACTAGGACAGGTGACAACCCTACATGGGATGCTTACAACAGCCTTACCAGCTGGGAGTCAGGACTGTCCCATTTGACAGATGAGGACCACTGAGGCTTAGAGAGGTTAAATGAATTACTTAAGTGCCCCACCCTCAGTCAGCTAGGGATACAGCTTGGTCTTAATGTCCTTCTACTATAACCTCCCCCAGGCAGATTTTCTGAACTACTTGTTCGGAATCTACCTTGCGCATGGATATTTTCATTTATTTATTATTTTTGCTACACTGGATCTCCGTTGCTGTGTACAGGTGTTCTCCACTTGTGGCAAGTGGGGGCTACACTCTGCTTGCGGGGAACGGGCTTCTAATTGCAGTGACTTCTCTTGTGGAGCATGGTAGCTCTAAAGTAGACTCAGCAGTGGTGGAGCATGGGCTTAGTTGCTGAGATACATGGAATCCTCCCAGACCAAGGTTTGAACCTGTGTGCCCTGCTTTGGCAGATTCTTAGCCACATTCTTAGATCACCAGGGAAGAGGAAGTCCCACATTAAAAAAAAAAAAAAAAAAGTGTCCCAGCTGGCTCTAACACATAACTCCCTAAAGCTCATTGCCATAGAGTTAAAAACTCAGACTCCAGGTGACCTGCTTCAGATGGCATCCTGGATATGTCCCCAGTGGACTGCATAGCATCTCTGTACCTCAGTAGCCCTGTCTGTAAGAAAAGGATCGCTATAGCATTTATCCCAGGGCTGGTTAGAGAATTCAGTAAGTGGGCAATAAGCAGGTAAGTTTAAGGCTATCAGAGCAGTGCTTGGTAAACAGTAAGTGCTGGGCAAGAGTACCTATTATAAGATAATAATCTTTGAAATGAAAGAAAGTAATGTAGTATACAGATTCAAATCACAGAGGACCTGTGTTACTCATTTTCAAACCAAACATTATTAAAGATTAAAACATGGTCATGGACTCAAATAGCAGTTGCTCCCTTGGCACTTCCGACAGGACGTTCATGCTGCCTTGAAGAAATTGAAGTCGGTGGCTTGTGCTGCTGCTCCCATTAATTTTAATACAGACACGACTACCTTCTCATCCAAACTGTGAAACATAGATTTTCATTTAGTTCCATGGGTTCCTGCAGGACTGAGGCGACATGCTGGAAAATATATCAATTAGGCTTATTTCCCAAGAAAAAATACTGAGCACCTGCAAGTGATCCAGGGCAGAAGCCCTGGCTGTGAAGGTGACCTGGGGAGAGATGAGAGATGCTGGGGGATACAGAGCATCCCTTTCCTTACAGACACATGTTCTTGCTCAGAGGTGATGCGTGAACTCCAGAAAGGCATCTTACAGGATTAGAGAAGATGGTTTGAGAGGAATCCAGTAACGTTCCCTCAAGTTATAAGTTGCACCATACACCCCAGCTCCTTGAAATGGACAATGCATTCCGCATCGGTGGTAGACATGATGGATGCTTCTCCTGTCCTCCTTGCATGTGTGATAAGTCACTTCAGGTGTGTCTGACTCTTTGAGACCCTGTGGACTGTAACCCACAAGGCTCCTCTGTTCATGGAATTCTCCAGGCAAGAATACTGGAGTGGGTTGCCATGCCCTCCTCCAGGGGNCTTCTCCTGTCCTCCTTGCATGTGTGATAAGTCACTTCAGGTGTGTCTGACTCTTTGAGACCCTGTGGACTGTAACCCACAAGGCTCCTCTGTTCATGGAATTCTCCAGGCAAGAATACTGGAGTGGGTTGCCATGCCCTCCTCCAGGGGATCTTCCCAACTCAGGGATAGAACCCATGTTTCTTATGCCTCCTGCATTGGCAGGCAGATTCTTTACCACTAGCACCACCTGGGTAACCCCTGATCCTCTCTAAAAGTGAAAGTGTTAGTCGTTCAGTTGTGTCCAATTCTTTGAGACTCCATGGACAGTAGTCTGCCAGGGTCCTTTGTTCATAGACGTCTCCAGGCAAGAATACTGGAGTGGATTGCAATGCCCTTCTCCAGGGATCTTCCCAATCCGGCGATTGAACTCAGGTCTCCCTCATTGTGGGCAGATTCTTTACCATATGAGCTACCTGGGAAGCTCTCCTTACTCACAATAAAAATTCACTTCATGCTTCTGGGTCTTTCTGTTTAATTTCCTCCCCAGTGAAAATTTAGACTTAGATTTTTATGAAGGTTTGTTGAGCAGAGTTCACCTTGCTGCCTCTTTTAAAACAGGCAGTAGTGGAGAATGTACTGAATTTATTAAAATAATTATGTTTTAAGAGAGTGGGCAAATCTGGCTATTAAAGATTTTGCTTTCTGTTCTTGTTGCATTTGGATTTTTAAAAAGATATTTTTGTTCTTACTCTTTTGGCTCCCCTTCCCCTGCCCTTGCAGGGGGAGAACTCTGAATGCCAAAGGGTAAGTGGCTTAGACACGGTTGGAGGCTGGGGAACAGAAAGGTTCCAAATTCAGGCATGTCTGGAAACATTTGTAGATTTTTTTCAAAGTGAGGTAGAAACACAAGACCCTTTTGATCTCATTTTTCTAGGGTGGGCTTCAGAGAGAGAATCTGGTTCTGGTGATCCCTGAAAGAGCATCTCTGGATTCCATGCCCTGGCAGGGTGTATCGGGTACAGAGAGGCTTCTCTGAAAAGGTCCCCTCCTACACTGTTGGTAGGAGTATCAGTTGGTACAGCCATTGTGGGAAACAATTTGGAAGTTCCTCAAAAATCTAAAACTAGAATTAAAATATGATCCACCAATCCTACTCCTGGGCATATCCAGAAAAAAAGTCTAATTCAAAAAGATACATGTACCTCAATGTTTATGGCAGCACTATTCACGATAGGCAAGACATGGAAGTAATCTCAGTGTCAATCAACAGATGAATGAATAAAAAAGATGTGCTGTGTGCATATATATATATATATATATATATATATATACACATAGTAGAATGTGTATGTATATATAGAAAGTGAAAGTGAAGTTGCTCAGTTGTATCTGACTCTTTGCAACCCCATGGACTGTAGCCTACGAGGCTCCTCTATCCATGGGATTTTCCAGGCAATAGTCCTGGAGTGGATTGCCATTTCCTTCTCCAGGGGGTCGTCCCAACCCAGGGATCAACCCCGGTTCTACCACATTGTAGACAGTCTCTTTACCGTCTAAGCCACCAGGGAAGTTGAATATTACTCAGCCATGAAAAAGAATGAAATAATGCCATTTGCAACAACATGAATGGAATTATAGATTATCATACTAAATGAAACAAGTCATAAAGAGAAAGACAAATACCATATGATATCACTTCTATATGAAATCTAAAACGTGGCACAAATGAACCTATCTATGAAAAAGAAACAGACTCACAGACATAGAGAACAAACATGCTTACCAAAGTGAAGGGAATAGGTGATGGATGGATAGGTAGCTTGGGATTAGCAGATTCAAATATATATACATATAGAATGATAGCAACGAAGACCTACTGTATAGCACAGGGGACTATCTTCCATATCCTGTGATAAGGCTTTATGAAAAAGAAAGTATGTATAGGTATAACTGAATCACTTTCTGTACAGCAGAAATTTACACAGTATTGCAAATCAACTATACTTGAATTTTAAAAATTATTTTTAAAAAATATGCTTCCCTGGAGGCATTGATTGCTTCTGCCTCTGGTCTCTCCACAAAGCACTGGTGTGGCTTTTCACTCCTGCCCTTAGCTCCCCTCCACATCCCTCTTTAAGGTAGAAGGCCACTGGTATTTTATTTAGAGAATCTCTGAAAACATGTGGCTAGAGAACCAATGAGGAAAGAATGAAGCTCCAGTTCCTATGTAGACTGAAGCATGTCCCAAGCTGGGTTCTCATTCCTTACCCTCTCAAAGTATATCTCTTTCACTCTGAAAGTGAGCATCTTCCACAGTGTCTTTTGTAAGGATAAATCCCGGGAAGTGTTAGCGCTATAATGAAATAAGTCAATTCTTCAAAAAGTAAGCAAGAAAAAAAAAAAAAAGGTAAGCAAGACTTTTTAAGGGGAGGTTTTTAAGAGACATTAACGTTAAAGTGTTTTGTGAATCTCTAAATGGGAGGGGTGAGGTGTAGGGTTTTCCAAAGTTATTATCTTCCTGGACATGAACTCCTGGACTGTTTCATAAGACGTAAATACTTGCTTGTTCTTTAACTTTATTTTTATTTTTTTATCAACATTATCATTTAACAATCACACCGTTCATCAGGCTCTCAGTGTGTGCCAGACCCTGTTCTACGTACTGGAGGTTAATCCAATCATCAGCACATCAAATAAAGACTATTCATCATGAGTTTACATGCTGGAGGGGGGAAATTCATTCTGTAGGAGGGAATGAAAAGTGATTAGAAGAAAAATAAATCCAGGAAAACAAAGAGAGTGATAGAGATGGACATGGAATCTTTTATATATTTTTCCTTTTATACAAAACTCTTGATGGTGGAAATAATAAAACTAGAGATGAAAATGTTGGGCTTATTCACCATTTATCAACTTGAGTAATCTCATTTTCTTTTCTGCTGTATTTTAAAATACATTACAAACACCAATCTATTTTCAATAACCCATGCCTTAGTGTATATATCTAATAAATAATGACTTTGGAGGCACAATTACAAAGCCATTATAACCCTTAACAACATTAATGGGATTCTTTAATGCTATCTAACATTCAGACAGTGTTTCTTAAATTTACTGATTGCCTTCAAATGTTCTTATAATAGCCAGTTTGCTTGAATTGGCGTTAAAAAAAAATGTTGCATTTAGTTGGCATCTCTCCTAAGAGTCTTGTAACCTGTACGAAGTCCCCTTCCCTCTTTTTCTCTGGAGGCTTGATTAGATTGCGTTGACGTCTTTTGGCAAGAATATTTCATTGGTTGTGTTTGTACTTCCTGCCATATTGCATGTGCAGGCAAATATTTTGCTTGGCCAGTGGGGTCCATTGGTGTCATCTTTGGGCTCAGCATTGATGATTCTGATCTAGATAAGTCTTTCTGAATGATGACTTTCTAATTCCAATATTTCTTCTTCATGATTAGCTGGAAATGTTTCTGTACAGAAGATACTTTCCCTGTTTTTCATTTTGTTTATCACCTGTAAATTGGGAATATGAATAGGACCAGTGTTGCAACTAATTCTGAGGATTGCATTCTGAATTCACCACAAAGGCAAAAATCTGTTACAGTAAGAATTACTCCTGGAGACCACACAAACAGTCTTAATATCATTAAAATCATGACACATAGAAACACAAAGTCAAGGTGTAATACAAAATTTACTCTTTCCTCATTGGAACTGAGGAACAAAGCTGTAGTGGGGACAGAAACTGTGGAGATTTTTCCCTTGGTAAGAAAATATACTAAAATCTGAGGAGGTTAAATGTGTGTGTGTATGTATGTGATGTCACTCTCTACCCTCATGGGTTCCTGAAAGGATTACAAGAAATAGTGCTCTTGGGACTTCCCTGGTGGTCCAGTGGTTAAGAATCTGTGTTCCCAATGCAGGGGGCCTGGGTTCCATCCCTGATGAGGGAAATAGATCCCACATGCCACAGCTAAGACCCAATGCAACCGACTGGTTTTCAAAAGTTGGGGAAAAAAGAAAGAATGCACTTGTCCATATTTAAAAGATATAAGCTCTCTTTACTGTTTGTCACCTGGCTCATCGCTCTTCAAAAGGTACCCCCAACTCTTAACAGGTGAGTTTCCTCATCCTCAGGCATAGCCTCATCTCTTTTAAGTCTCAGTATCTTTGAGCTTACCTTCTGTCTTCTTTCCCTGCTCCAGTCCCAAGGATCAGTGGAAGTTTTCCCTAGAACGTGCCTGCCCCCCTACCTGCCCCCCTACCCCAGCTGCCTGGGTATCACCAGCTCCTACAGCACTGCACACATCCAAGTGTTATCTCCTCTCCTAAACAGGCTGTGGCTTCCTTATTTCACGTCTTCCAGGTGTCTCGTGTAGCTCAGGTATGGAAAAAAGAGTTCAAACTCCTGGTCCTCAGGCATGATTTATTGATTACCTCTGGGCCAAATTTGCGTGGATTGATTCCCTTCCTGAGACTATTACTAATATTGGAGAATACCTCTACTTTCTTTTCTCTTTTTTTGGCTCACTTGGCATGTAGTAATGTCCCCTGACAAGGGGTCAGACCTATGCCCCCTGCACTGGAAGCCCAGAATCTGTTTTTAAAAATAATTATATGTTCATCTTTGGCTTACGCTGGCTCTTCATGGGTTTGGGGGACTACTCTAGTTGTGGTGTGTGGGTTTCTCACTGCGGTGGCTTCTTTTGTCATGGAGGATGGGCTATAGGGCTTCAGTGGTTGCAGCGCAGAGGCTCAGGCGTTGCAGCGTGTGAGCTCTGGGGCACAGGCTCAACAGTTGTGCAACGTGGTCTTAGTTGCCCCTCGGCATGTGGGATCTTCCTGGGTCAGGGGTCAAACCCATGTCTCCCGCATTGGCAAATGAATTCTTTACCACTGAGCCACCAGGGAAGCCCAGCACAGAGTCTTAACCACTGGACCATCAGGGAAGTTCCAGTACCTATCCTGTCACTGTCTACTATAAAAGTAGACTATCATGGAGATAATCAGTCATTTTAGATGTATTTAATGTTGCTGTCATTTACTTGACGATAATGATAATGAAGATGCGTTTTCTTTGCTATGAGACAATTTGTATGTGTTTCAGCATATCTGTATGATGCCTAAAGGCTTTTAGAAAAAGGGTTTTGTTTTTGTTTTGGCTGCAGTGTGAGACTTGCAGGATCCTAGTTACCACATCAGGGATGGAACTCACACTCTCCGCTCTGGAAGCATGGACTCCTCACCACTGGACCACCAGGGAAATCTCCCAACATCACGTTTCAGTGAGAAGTCATCCTTGACCCCACTTTGATGGAATAGCAACTCTCCTCCTCAGTTACCAGCATTCTTTATCATACTTACTGTTTATTTTTCTTTAAAACTGATTCCTATTTGACATATATTCCCTTGCTCACTGTCTACTGCCACTAAAACATACATTCCATGGGAGCAGCAGGGATTCTCTATACTGTGGTATTCCCAGGCAGTGCTAGTGGTAAAGAATCTGCCTGCCAATATAGGAGATGTGAGAGTCCAGGGTTCGATCCCTGGGTCAGGAAGATCCCCTGGAGAAGGGAATGGCAAGAGAAGGGAATGGAAACCCACTCCAGTATTCTCACCTGGAAAATCCCATGGACAGAGGAACCTGGCAAGCTACAGTCCATGGGGTCACAAAGAGTCAGACATGACTGAGCAACTGAGCACAGTACAGTGGGATTCCTAACCCTAGAGGGATTGGGGGCAGGAGGAGAAGGGGACGACAGAGAATGAGATGGCTGGATGGCATCACCGACTCGATGGATGTGAGTCTGAGTGAACTCCGGGAGTTGGTGATGGACAGGGAGGCCTGGTGTGCTGCGGTTCCTGGGGTTGCAAAGAGTCAGACACGACTGAGCGACTGAACTGAACTGAACTGAACTAAGAAGAGTGCTTGGCATTTGGCAGGAATTCAAATCAAGGTTGAATAAAGAAAAACATGAAAAATATTTNCTGGTGTGCTGCGGTTCCTGGGGTTGCAAAGAGTCAGACACGACTGAGCGACTGAACTGAACTGAACTGAACTAAGAAGAGTGCTTGGCATTTGGCAGGAATTCAAATCAAGGTTGAATAAAGAAAAACATGAAAAATATTTCTGAATGAAAAGGACTTTATCTCTCACCTCTGGGGAAAGAGATTGCTTAGATGGTTAAGTATCTAATTCTCAAGTGTAATTTGCTTATGCTTCCATTTCTTGAGATTGATACATTGATGTATTAAGATCGCATATGGGATGTGCAGAAAATAATATTTTTGTAAATAATGGTTGAATGTGTCAAATAGCCTTTTATGGTTAAACTAACGGGCAAATTTTCTGACTCACTGAAATAACTACAACAAAATGAAGAAAAAATTGATACAATATGAGAGTACTTGAAGGGAAACTCATAACCTGTGAGTTTGTTTCTGTTTTGTAAATAAGCTTATTTGTATCATTTTTAGACTCCATCTATAAGTGATTTCATATGGTGTTTGTCTTTATCTGATTTATTTCACTTAATATGATCAACTCTAGGTTTCCCTAAAATTACCCTCACAAGGTAATTTTAGGGAAAGGATTAAAGAAATGAATCAGCTGGAAAAATCAACTACAGCCATTTATTTTTTCTTGGCCTCACCACATGGCATGTGAGATTTTAATTCCCTAACCATGGATCCAACCTGCACACCCCCTTCATTGGAAACAAGGAAACTTAACCACTGGTCCTCCAGGGAAGTCCCTACAAGCATTTTTAAAATTCTTGTGTGTTTCTGCTTACAATCAAATTCCAGGAAGAGCTTGACTTATTTCAGACAGATCACAATCTCACCACCTGTGGGAGGGGGAGTTATTCTCAACATTAACAAACCCACCAAGATTTGACATAGTATTTCTCAGAAGAGAGAATCCTCTGAAGAGAAAACCAGAATCTACTGCATACTGCCCCCTCCCTAAAATCAATAGGTGACCACAATATTAAAAGACTTGTGAATCAAAACCAGGGTGATGACCTGTTCTGTATTAAATAAGACCAGGCATATTTTCTTGTTCCTATATTAAATAATACTCAGAACAAGCATAAACAATCTTTCTTCTTGCTCCAAGGAATACTTGAGTCAGAATGAAACTGTAAACAAGCTAAAATATCCTGCTTACCATGATTTACAGTTTTCTCATCATGACTCTGTTCAAAACTTTGGTCCTTGTGGTCACAAATTCCAGACTAATCCCTGCTCTTTTCTTGCCTTGTAAGACCTACCTGAAAATGACCCAGCCTAGGCCATAAAACTCTACCAAAAAGATCCCTTGACTGTTTTTCCTTCCATACTAATATGACTGTCAAAATGGTTGCCCCTGACTTCAGTGAGAATAATGGATATATCTGGATATATAATAATGTACATCAGATAAATAATGATGTACTCTTGATCAACTTAGCTTGGTTGATTCACAGGTTTTTCTAATGGCTATCTTATGAGGTTTGCTTCACATACAGAAGCTCAAAGGTACTAGACAAGAAAGCAAAGATGAATACTTTTAAGTAAAGTTATCTCTTCCTCAATTTTATCGAAGTACAAGAGAATGTTTCGGCAGTAAATTCCTCAAAACATTCTTAGACCAGCCTTTGCACGCCACCTGTAAGCATCAAATCCAACACTTCTTTGCCAATTTTAAAACTTTGGAACAGACTCTTTTGCCCTGAGTGGAGCCTGAAAGTATTAAAGGGCTCACTGTGTAAATATAGAGTGGAGGGAGTGGTGTTGTATCATTTGGACAAGTCTAGAATGCCTTACCTGGTCACTTAGAGGTAACGAATCCACCTTCCAAGGCAGGAGACACAAGTTCGATTCCTGACTCAGGAAGATCCTCTGGAGAAGGAAACGGTATCCTACTCCAATATTCTTGCCTGGGTAATCCCATGAACAGAAGAGCCTGGCAGGCCACATTCCATGGGATCGCAAGGAGTTGGACATGATTTAATGACTAAACGACAAAAACAAAGAATGTTTGGGGCAAGTTTCCATAAAGAATCATCTTAGAGTTTCAAAAAACTCACACCTGGTGTGCAGCAGACACACACTTTGGATGAGGACGTCGAGTGCATCTGTGGGGTTGTCTATTAAAGCCCTGGTTTGCAGTTAGGGTGACCAACTGTGGATGGTATGCTCTTCAGTTCAGTTCAGTCGCTCAGTCGTGTCCAACTCTCTGCGACCCCATGAATCGCAGCACACCAGGACTCCCTGTTCATCACCATCTCTCGGAGTTCACTCAGACTCGCATCCATTGAGTCTGTGGTGCCATCCAGCCATCTCATCCTCGGTCGTCCCCTTCTCCTCTTGCCCCCTATCCCTCCCAGCATCAGAGTCTTTTCCAGTGAGTCAACTCTCCACATGAGGTGGCCAAAGTACTGGAGTTTCAGCTTCAGCATCATTCCTTCCAAAGAAATCCCAGGGTTGATCTCCTTCAGAATGGACTGGTTGGATCTCCTTGCAGTCCAAGGGACTCTCAAGAGTCTTCTCCAACACCACAGTTCAAAAGCATCAATTCTTTGGTGCTCAGCCGTCTTCACAGTCCAACTCTCACACCCATACA
>SJYV01048805.1:294177-387377 GCA_006410875.1 Neotragus pygmaeus | reverse complement strand
TATGCAGGTCAGGAAGCAACAGTTAGAACTGGACATGGAACAACAGACTGGTTCCAAATAGGAAAAGGAGTACGTCAAGGCTGTATATCGTCACCCTGCTTATTTAACTTATATGAAGAGTACATCCTGAGAAGCGCTGGACTGGAAGAAACACAACCTGGAATCACAACCTGGAGAAATATCAATCACCTCAGATATGCAGATGGCACCACCCTTATGGCAGAAAGTGAAGAGGAGCTAAAAAGCCTCTTGATGAAAGTGAAAGAGGAGAGTGAAAAAGTTGGCTTAAAGCTCAACATTCAGAAAACGAAGATCATGGCATCCGGTCCCATCACTTCATAGGAAATACATGGGGAAACAGTGGGAACAGTGTCAGACTTTATATTTTGGGGTTCCAAAATCACTGCAGATGGTGATTGCAGCCATGAAATTAAAAGACGCTTACTCCTTGGAAGAAAAGTTATGACCAACCTGGATAGTATATTCAAAAGCAGAGACATTACTTTGCCAACAGAGCTCCATCTATTCAAGGCTATGGTTTTTCCTGTGGTCATGTATGGGTGTGAGAGTTGGACTGGGAGTCCTGGCGTGCTGCGATTCATGGGGTCGCAGAGAGTTGGACACCACTGAGCGACTGAACTGAACTGAACTGATGGCGGATTCACTTCACTGAAAAGTGAAATTTAGTCACGCAGTCCTGTCCGACTCTTTGTGACCCCATGGATTGTAGCCCGCCAGGCTCCTCTGTCCATGGAATTCTCCAGGCAAGAGTATTGGAGTGGGTCACCATTTCCTTCTCCAGGAAATCTTCCCGACTCAGTGATCCAACCCAGGTCTCCTGTGTTGCAAGCAGATTCTTTAGCAACTGAGCTACTAAGGAAGCCCAACGTCGTTACACAGCAGAAACTGAACCAATATTGTAACTATACACCAGTTTTTAAAAAATAAAATAAAACAAAGATGGCTTATGAGAAAAGATCCCTTCTCCCGGAATCTACCAATTTCATGGGAATTGCTGAAGAATTTATCAAAGAAGGCAAATTTTGACATGACCAAAACCATTGGTAGGAGTTGGAAAAAATATGAATCTGAAATCTACAGCCTTTGGGTCTTAGGTCTCCTCCCTTAAACCACCATCTTTCAAATGACTTTCAAAATAAACCTTCTTTTGACAAAAGCATTTATTCAGAAAAAGAACTCACAAAGCTTATTTGTGTAGCATTATGCTTTTCAGGTCTATCCATGTTGTCACAAATGGTGGGATTTCCTTCTTTTTTTTTTTTCAAGTTGTGAAAAAGGCTTTTATTTTAATGGGAAATTGTATACTGCCGTTGAGATTCAAATACATCAGTTGCAACAGACGACGCTTGAATTAAACCATCTATCTGTACTGGTCTTAATTTTATGTAGATAACCCTTTTCATGATATTTTTACTTTTTTTACCAAGATAAAATGCAATAGAGAGTGCTGGGTCCAGCTATTTATTCATTCATTCATTTGTTTATTTTAAGATTTTTCTTTTTTTTTTAATATTGTTTTATTTTTGAACTTTTTATTTTTTGTGGGTAATAACCAGTTAATGATGTTGTGGTAGTTTCAGGTGAACATCAAAGGGACTCTGCCGTACATATACTTTTTCTTTTTTATCAGTTGATTTTTATTGCAGTACAGTTGCTTTACAACGTTGTGATAGGGATTTCCTTCTTTTTAAGGCTGAATAAAAGTGGTATGGATGTGCCTATAGCCGAGATATGGAAAGAACCCAGTCCATTGAAAGGTGAAAGCATCTCATACACTGTATAGCACCACAAAAAGCCACAATCTCTGCAGAAATTAAGTGATGACAATGGCACAGAGAAAGAGTAAACACTTCATCATCAGATAGACCTGGGTTCCAGGCCCAGCTCGGAGGCTTATGACATGACCCTAAGACAATCTTCAACACCCAGTAATCGCCACACCGTCAATCATTAAATGGGAAGGATTGCAACTTATCAATGTTCCCACCATGATTTCATGAGATAAAGTTTCTACCAGTACTTTATACAAAGTTAACTCAGTTCCTGTAGACGGAGGTACAGCAGCTTGGAATTATTTACGTCTTATTGACATCAGGGCAAGCAGGGCTGAAACGACAGCCAAGCAAACATGCATCCTCCAAATATATTCCATCACTAGAGAAATAGTTACCATAAGTGTGTCTTATGATGCTTCTATTTCCAGGTTATTGATCACCTCAACCCAAAGAAATGCCTGTGAGCTATCCCTCCAGTCATGTTATATTAAGAGATGGGACAGTTGGCACCACTTATGATAAGACACTACCAAAGTGGCATTTGCTTTTTATTACATATCATGAGCTCATTGATTCCAAAAAAACAGCAGAGAAAATAGGGAGTAAGTGGAGCCAATTAATTTAGCTTTTATGCAAAACCCTCTGACGATGACTGACACCCATACATGCTCAATTCATTAACAGTCTTGGGCTCAGGAAAAGCATTTTGTCAGGAGGAAATAATTGGAGACGGAAATGACAACACACTCCAGCGTTCTTGCCTGGAGAATCCCACGGACGGGGGAGCCTGGTGGGCTGCCATCTATGGGGTCGCATAGAGTCGGACACGACTGACACGATTTAGTAGCAGCAGCAGCAGTAGGAGGAAATAATTCATTTCTTAAAAGCAGGAAGCAAAAAGGAATATTTCTGGATAATGAATCACCAACAGACTTGCCTCTGGATTAACATTACTGAATGTTTTACAAATAGTCTGGGGGAGGGAATTTTTTTTTTTTTAATGAAACAAAGTTTGCAGATGATGCTTAAATCTTTTGATTTACAAATATCAAGGGAAAAAATAGAAGTTAAATCTTATGATTAATAAGTGCTGATTGTTTTCATTGAAATCAAGAAATGATTCAAATAGTTTCAGAAAAATACAAGTACTGTTAGTGACATCCTGCAAAATACCAGGAAAACTTAGGTCATGATCAAGAAAATAAAAAACTGAAAACATATTTCCAGAGGAGTGCACGTGAGCACACACGTGTGTGTGTGTGTAAATACCTTGATAGTAGTGCTCTGGGATGATTTATAGTATTGGATAAGTCCCAGCTACATCTAATAAAGATTCCTTAAAGGTTATCTGTTTATTTCAACCTTTTCTTGTGGAAAATTTCAGACAGGGTAATGTAGGAAAAGAAAACATCTAAACCCATTGTTCCTATCTTTCCCCTAGTTGTCTATATCCATAAAATTCTCAATTATAAAAGTAAGCACCCTGAGGGCCTTTAAGTCTTGTGACATGCCCCTATGCCATTCTCATCACTCCCCCAAAAGTAACATTTTACTTAGCTTCTGATTTTTTCTTTTTTTATTGTGATTGGATTTGCATTTTATTTAAAAAAATTTGTATTGGAGTATTGTTGCTTTAAAACATTGTGCTGATTTCTGCTGTACAGCGAAGTGAATCAGCTATACGTATACATACATCCCCTCCTTTTTGGACCTCCCTCCACCCCTTCAGTCCACCTCTCTAGGTCGTCACAGAGCACGGAACTGAGCTCCCTTTGCTGCACAGCAGCTTCCCACTAGCTGTCTATTTTACATACAGTAGTGCACATTTGACATAAATCTGATTTATTTTTGACAGATTTCATTTCTTTCTGTCTCTGTTGTTTTTCCTCCCTCTCTCTTTCTCTTCCTTTCTTCCTTTTCTCCTTCCTTTCTTCTTCTTAATTATCAAATGAACAGCCACATAGTCATGCCAGTGTGTGTGTGTGTGTGTGTGTGTGTGTGTGTGTGTGTGTGTGTGTGTCCTGGAAAACACTTAAGAGAAAAATGATTTGTAGCAAACACTTGTAACAGCACTTACTTTGTACCAGACCCTGTTCTAATGCCCTCCTGCATCTGTAACCTCCTTTGCCCTCCCCCCACAGTCCTATGCAGTTGGCACGATTCTTATGCCCATTTAAAGACAAAGAAACTGAGGCCCAGACACTGTATATGACTTATGGATCGTCTCACAGCCACCAAGTGCCAAGATTCCAGACCCTCTGCTGGCAGAGTTGTCATCTTCATCCTCAAGCCTAGCTGCCTCTAAACACACTGATGTCTCTGGGGAAAAAAAGGAAAAACGAGCATCCTGCCTCACCCCTGAATCCAGACCAAGGGTGTTCTGTCACTCTCCCCAATTCATCCATGGTATGCTTCCCTCATTTCTTTTCTCATCCAATCCTTCCCAGTCTGGAGGGCCTGGACATATTCACCAAAGCCAAGCCCCCATGTCAGTTTCCCATCACTTCCCTGGTGGAGCGCAGATCCTCGACCAGCAAGGAGAGCAGAAGGGGTGGGTGTGGGGTCTGATTGTCCCTGTTCAGATACTGTGAACTAGCATCCTCCTCAGCTCCATCCCTGGACTACTGTTAAAAGGTACCTGGCACCTCCACTTCCAGGCCTTTTCTGAGATTCTCCAGCAGACCAGCACTTCCTGGCCACCCTCTCTGCAGGCACCAAGACTTCCTTCCTTAGACCAACAATCCAGTTATTAGCCTTCCTTCTTTCCTTGGACAGAATTGTGTGGATATGTCCACCCTTTCTTTAGGTGAAGGGGTGAAGTAAGTCATGTACGAATGTGAGAGTTGGACCATAAACAAAGCAGAGTGCTGAAGAATTGGTGCTTTCCAACTGTGGTGTTGGTGAAGGCTCTTGAGAGTCCCTTGGATTGCAAGGAGATCAAACTGTCGATCCCAAAGGAAATCAACCCTGAATATTCACTGGAAATACTAATGCTGAAGCTGAGGCTGAAGCTCCAATACTTGGCCACCTGATGCAAAGAGCCAACTCTTTGGAAAGGAACCTGATGTTGGGAAAGATTGAGGGCAGGAGAAGAAGGGGATGACAGAGGGTTAGATTGTTGGATGGCATCACTGAGTCAATGGGCATGAGTTTGAGCAAATTCTGGGAGACAGTGAAGGACAGGGAAGCCTGTCTATGTCTATGGGGTCGCAAAGAGTTGGATATGACTTAGTGATTCAACAACAAGTAAGTGTGTGTGTCTTCCATGTATAACTGAAATTTGTTTTAACTATCCTTCATAGATGATCTTATTTGCCAAAAAGAGATAGAGACACAGATGTAGAGAACAAATGTGTGGACACGAAGGGTGAGGGGATTACTTGGGAGACTGGGAAGGACATAAATACACTACTGATATTAAGTTTAAAATGGATAATTAATGAGAACCTGGAACTCAGTGCTGTGTGGTAGCCTAAATCAGAAGGAATTGCAAAAAAGAGAGAATATTTATATCCATATAGCTGATTCATTATATCATGAGAAACACTGGACTGGAAGAAACACAAGCTGGAATCAAGATTGCTGGGAGAAATATCAATAACCTCAGATATGCAGATGACGCCATCCTTCTGGCAGAAAGTGAAGAGGAACTAAAAAGCCTTATGATGAAAGTGAAAGACGAGAGTGAAAAAGTTGGCTTGAAGCTCAGCATTCAGAAAACGAAGATCATGGCATCCGGTCCCATCACTTCATGGGAAATAGACGGGGAAACAGTGTCAGACTTTATTTTTGGGGGGCTCCAAAATCACTGCAGATGGTGACTGCAGCCATGAAATTAGAAGATGCTTACTCCTTGGAAGAAAGTTATGACCAACTTGGATAGTATATTCAAAAGCAGAGACATTATTTCACCGACTAAGTTCCGTCTAGTCAAGGCTATGGTTTTTCCTGTGGTCATGTATGGATGTGAGAGTTGGACTGTGAAGAAGGCTGAGCGCCAAAGCATTGATGCTTTTGAACTGTGGTGTTGGAGAAGATTCTTGAGAGTCNTGGAAGAATTGACTTAAAGCTCAACATTCAGAAAACTAAGATCATGGCATCTGGTCCCAACACTTCATGGAAAATAGATGAGGAAACAGTGGAAACAGTGTCAGACTTTATTTTGGGGGGCTCCAACTTCACTCCAGATGGTGATTGCAGCCATGAAGTTAAAAGACACTTTCCTTGGAAGGAAAGTTATGACCAACCTAGATAGAGTTATCAAAAGCAGAGACATTACTTTGCCAACAAATGTCTGTCTAGTCAAGGCTATGGTTTTTCCAGTGGTCATGTATGGATGTGAGAGTTGGACTGTGAAGAAGGCTGAGTGCCAAAGAATTGATACTTTTGAACTGTGGTGCTGGAGAAGACTCTTGAGAGTCTCTTGGACTGCGAGAAGATCCAACCAGTCCATCCTAAAGGAGATCAGTCTTGGGTGTTCGTTGGAAGGACTGATGCTGAAACTGAAACTTCAATACATTGGCCACCTCATGTGAAGATTTAATACATTGGATAAGACCCTAATGCTGGGAGGGATTGGGGGCAGGAGGAGAAGGGGACGACAGAGGATGAGAAGGCTGAATGGCATCACTGATTCGATGGACATAAATCTAATCCCCACTTAATACAAACACACATACAAACATACACACACAATTTTTTCCCCTTNGGGGCAGGAGGAAAAGGGGGTGACAGAAGATGAGATGGCTGGATGGCATCACCAACTCGATGCACTGAGTTTGGATAAACTCCAGGAGTTGGTAATGGACAGGGATGTGTCCATTACCATGAACTGAACTGAAGTGAACTGAGCATATTATTTACCTCAGTGAAGGTTGAGAGAGGATGTTTTCCCAGTATAATATGTCTATCACATCTTCGTGTTGTACACTTTAAATATCTTACAACTTTGTCAATTATACCTCAATAAAGCTGAAAAGAGGAAACACATCCATTTATTTATCTTCTCCATAGCAATTCAGTTCAGTCGCTCAGTTGTGTCCAACTCTTTGTGACCCCATGGACTGCAACACACCAGGCTTCCCTATTCATCACCAACTCCCATCACGTTGTAAGCTAAGAATCCACCTACAAGGCGGGAGCCACAGGAAACATGGGTTTGATCCCTGGATCAGGAAGTTCCCCTGGTGGAGGGCATGGCAACCCACTCCATTATTCTTTCCTGGAGAATCCCATGGATAGAGAAACCTGGCAGGCTACAGTCCATAGGGTTGCCGAGAGCTGGACACAACTGAAGTGACTTAGCATGGCACAGCATACGAAATACCTGTGGTTATATAGCTCTTTCCCTAGATGATATATGAACGTCTCTCAAAAGCAGGTAGCCTATATAAACCAAGAAGTGAAAAAGAGTTCAGATATTGTGTTCACTGTGTTTGTCATAATCAGAACGCTTTTCATAAATTATCTCATTTAATCCTAACAGCCTCTATTGAAATTCATATTGTTATGTCAATATTGTACATGAGGAAATGCAGAGAGATTTTGCTAGCATCAAATTGCATAGCTACCAATTTTTTTCACTAATCTTTTTGATACTCAAACCGAAGTCCTTGTTGCTATGTTCCAGGATGGGGAACTGTCACATACTGGGACCTGTGGGACTCCTTAGGACAGACCTCCAAGTGAGAATTCTTGGCTTTGTGCAAGAAAGAATTCAAGAGCAAGCCAGAGTAAGGGAAAAACAAGTTGATTTAGAGAGATACATATTCCATAGGCAGAATGTGGGCCATCCCAGAAAATGAGAGCAGCCCCAGGCCATGGGGTTGTACGTGTTTATGGTTAAGTAATTTCATAGGCTATGTAGGGAATCTAGAGAAGGCAATGGCAACCCACTCTAGAACTCTTGCCTGGAAAATCCCATAGATGGAGGAGCCTGGTAGGTTTCAGTCCATGGGGTCGTGAAGTTGGGCATGGCTGAGTGACTTCACTTTTACTTTTCACTTTCATGCATTGGAGAAGGAAATGGCAACCCACTCCATTGTTCTTGCCTGGAGAACCCCAGGGACAGGGGAGCCTGGTGGGCTGCCATCTATGGGGTCTCACAGAGTTGGACATGACTGAAGTGACTTAGCAGCAGCAGCATGTAGGGAATCAGGTGGGGATTCCCCAAGAATTGGGCTTCTGACCACTTTCTGGCCTCTTATGTCTTGGAACTGTCATGGGATGAAGGGGAATGATTTTTAATATTATAATGAAGGTATAGTGAGCCAAAGGTCAATGACCAGACTATTCTCAAAGCCACCTTGGTTTCAGCTGTTCAATCTTGGGTCTTTATTCCAACCCAACAGCTTCATNGTCTGCAAGGAGAGCCAACCAGTCCATTCTGAGGGAGATCAACCCTGGGATTTCTTTGGAAGGAATGATGCTGAAGCTGAAACTCCAGTACTTTGGCCACCTCATGCGAAGGGTTGACTCATTGGAAAAGACTCTGATGCTGGGAGGGATTGGGGGCAGGAGGAGAAGGGGACGACAGAGGATGAGATGGCTGGATGGCATCACTGACTCGATGGATGTGAGTTTGAGTGAACTCCGGGAGTTGGTGATGGACAGGGAGGCCTGGTGTGCTGCGATTCATGGGGTCGCAAAGAGTCGGACACAACCGAGCGACTGAACTGAACTGAGAAACTAACACAACATTGTAAAGCAACTATACTCCAATAAAAATTAATTTTCTTTAATTTATTCCTCTGAAAAAAATCCCACAAATGAGTCACAGTGCCCTATTTTATACACACAGCTCTGCAACTGACACCTGGTCTCATGGCCTGTTAATAATGAGGGCAGGATGAGGTCCAGGTATTCCTGATATCTTTTATGGTACCATTCATTCATCTGGCTACAGTTAAAGCAAAAAGTCTCCTCCCCAAACTGCAAGAAAATAAAACCAAAGTGTTTCAGGAAGAACTTAGAATATAGAATGTACAATTCAGAGAAGAGGACCAGGGAGGAGAGGTAAAAAGAAAGAGGAAGGAAGAAAAGGTTTTTAAAAAGCAATAGCCATTTTAAAGGGTAAGAACCAGGTTTTGTAGCAGGCAAGTATTGGTCAAGAAAGTGCTAGCAATCATTTACGTAATTAAAAATGAATAATTTTTTGGTAAATCACACAATATTTAAGAAATGATAAACATTGGAATCATGGCCTAATTCAGCAACCTCTAAAGAAAAGGCTTCCGCTATGGTTCAGAAATACAGTATCTGCCTGCAAAGCAGAAGATGCAGGAGAGGTGAGTTTAATCCTTGTGTCAGGAAGATCCCCTAGGAGGAAGTAGAATCCCATGGGCAGAGGAGCCTGGCAGGCTACAGTCCAAAGTGTTGCAAAAAGTCAGACACTACTGAGCACACAGGGCACAAAGAAGATTCAGAGTGCTAAAAGACAGAATTGTCTTTTTGGTAAAACTCAAGGTTTTCAGTGCTGTCTTGAGAGAGGTCTTTGGTACTGTTCTGTATGACCCTGTCACAGAAACATCTTCAAATGCTCCAGATTGTGCATTCTTTGATTCATTCTACAGTACGAATATCCTTTGTGTCAATCATTTAGAGAGAAGCCATTCACAGATGGAACGTATTTTTCTCTTTCAAATAATGAGTTTTGCACACTTTCAAGGGTGCTTTCAATGATTGTTAAGTGTGCATTGCTTTGATACAGAACCTGGGAAGTATTCAGATGCATATTTTATATCTTTATAGAGCTGATTGACTGATACGTAACAAAGGATTTAGAGCCCTCAGATCAAGGTGAAGATAAGAATTTGCACTTGACTTTTGCAAGGCAACAGTAGGAGGGAAGCAGAGAGTTGCTGGGGTTTGCAATTGAACATTTATGCTTCTGTTGTGTTAAGAGAGAAATGAACAGAAAACTGACAACCCAGGATTATTTTTTCAGTAAAACCAGGCTGTATCTGGCACAAATACAGACAATTCAAGAAAATGAATTTATAAGGTGCTCACAGGATGTCTTAACAGTGGAGGACAGGAAGATTGGGGCGGAGAGAGTTACCCAGGGTGCCAATGACCAGTTGCAATGTATGGAGGGTTTCCACACATTTCCAAGCAATTCTTGGACACCAGCTGGGTGCCCTACAATTTACCTCAATTGTGATACTCTACATGGAGATAGCATCAGATCCCACACATTAAGGGCTCAGTCCTACAAGATATCCACATCCCACTTCTGACACCAATGACAGACAAGTCCAGGTTATCGCCTGTGCTTGTGATCAACTGCCTATGAATCAGAGGTTCCCACACCCCTCTCCCTGGGTTCAACTGCTTTGCTAAAATGGCTCACACAAGTCCAGGAAATTAGTTTACTCACTAGATAACTAGTTTATTGCAAAGGAGACAGTCCCTGCTGGTTTTAAATTCTGATTTCTCAATCTAATATAGCTATGACCTTGGGAAAATGACTCTGTGCCTCAGTCTTCACATCTGTGAAATCAGGGTCTGAATAGAATTTACCTCATAGGGTTGTTGTGAGAATTAAGTTCAGTTAAGACATGTAAAACCATTGTCCCAGTGCCCAGCACTAGATGTTATAGGTAAAAACAGAAAGAGAATAGAAGCTAAAAACCTACTGTGTGTCAGCATAGAGTGAGGGATTCCAAAGATGTTATGTTATCATCTCAATTATCCTTTAAGAAATAATGTGATAGTGCAGTATCACGCATTTGGGGTATCTTACTTACAGGCTCAGAGTTTGCACATAAAATGGATACTGAAGGAGGAAAGGGCAGTTAGGATCAGTAGATGGGAAAAGAATTAAAGCTTTTCATTAGTCTGTTTCCTACACAGAGTAGGTAAGGGGTTTTAAGAGAAAAGAGCAGTCAATGGAAAATTTCAACTTGAAGATGCAAATAGACATTCCTATTGGACTGAATGAGGAGATAAGCAAATTGGTTTTAAACGATAAAAACAAAAAATCAACATCTATGTGCTAAAACCTTTATTTATCAGAAGTGCCCTAAAAGAAAATTTGATGTAAACCCACCCCCACTGATAAAATCCCAAATTAACTGAGTTAACAAGGAGTGTTTAAAAAAAAACAATGAATTATATTTTAAAATCTTTTTGTTAAGCTAATAGGGCAATTACATTTAATACACTCAATTTTCAAAAATTAATTTAAAGCAAATTATCTCCACTTAAGTAGACATAATAATGGAATCAAGCTAATAGAGTTATTTTGGGAATTCAATGAGTATTTATACAACAACTTATGGTCTTTGTTCAGTGCTATTAAGTGTAGGTTGTTATTACCATTATTAATAAATTATTTTCATTTTGTTGCAAAGGTCAGAATCAAGTTGCTCTTAACCTTTGAAGAGTTTTTAAATGGCTAGGTTATTTTCAGGAGGTCCTAAAAACAGATAGTTTTGAGGCTGTAGTATTAACATCTAGGCATTAATATCTGTAGAAACCTGTCTCCTTTATTGCCAAGTCCTTAATAAGTTGTCCACTGCAATGCTGCTATCAAAAGACAAGAAGCATGACCCTCTTGAACAGAGAAAAGGGAACCCTCCTACCGTTGGTGGAAATGTAATTTGATGCAGCCACAGTGGAAAACAATACAAAGGTTCCTCAGAAAAATAAAATAGAATTGCCATATAATCCAGCGATCCCACTGTCGGGCATATATCTGGAAAACACTATAATTCAAAAACATATTAGGTTCATAGCAACACTGTTTACAATAGCCTAGAAGTGGAAGCAACCTAAATACCCCATCAACAGGTGAAGATGCAGTATATATATTTACAACAGAATACTATTCAACCATAAAAAAGAATGAAATAATGGGTGGACCTAGAGATTTTCATACTAAATATGTCAGAAAGAGAAAGACAAATACCATATGATATCACTTATATATGTACTCTAATATTTGACACAAACGAATCTATGTATGAATCAGAAACAGACTCATAGACTAGAGGACACACCTCTGGTTGCCAAGAAGTGGGTGGAGGAGAGATGGAGAGGGAGTTTGGGATTAACAGATCAAATCTACTATATAGTGAATGGATAAACAACAAGGTGCTACTGTACAGCACGAGGAACTATATTTAAAACCCGGTGATAAACCATAATGGAAAAGAGAAAGCATGTATCACCCTCGTATTGGCTGGGCTATCAAGACTCCACTGAAATGTATTTTCTGATGTTATGTTTTCAAAAGAATCTTTGCCAAGAGGGAAAAAAAGATTTAAACATATATATGTATAGATACATAATATATTTAATATTTTAAATTTTTTTCCTAAAAATTAAATATTTTAAAATATATATGAAGAGAGAAACCAAAATACACATAGAACCAAAGATTCTAGTAAGTAGGACTTCTATTTTGAGTATGAATAGAGAAGTGTGATTAGATTTGCTTTTTACTAAAATTTAAATCAGATAAGCTTTTCTAAAGTTATTTGTGATGCTTTGCAGGAACAGTGATTACTTGACACTCATTCCATTTTTTTATTGTTCTTTAAAAAAAAAAAAATTGAGGGCCACTCACTGGGGCATAAGGGGATCTAAGTTCCTCAACCAGGGTTCAAACCCGTGACCCCAGCATTGGAAGTGCAGAGTCTTAACCACTGGACTGCTAGGGAAGTCCCTTTATTCCATTTTTAAATGGATTTATTGAGATATAATGCACATACCAAGCAATGTGTCCAATTAAAGGATACATTTCAATGTTTCTTAGTAGAGTTTTAAAGTTATGTAACCAAGAGCAAATGGCAACCCACTCCAGTGTTCTTGCCTGGAGAATCCCAGGGATGGGAGATTGGTTGGCTGCCATCTATGGGGTCGTGCAGAGCCGAACACGACTGAAGTGACTTAGCAGCTTAGCAACCAAGAGGACAATCTAACCTGAAACTACTTTCATCACACCAAAAGAAAACCCATTAGCAGTCTCTCCTGAATCCTTCCTGCCTCCATTTCCTTGCAAACATGAACCAACTTTCTACCTCTATGGATTTGCCTAATCTGGACTTTTTATGTAAATAGAATCATGCAGTAAGTGGTATTTAGTGACTAGTTTCTTTTACTTACTGAGATTTTAGGCTCCACCTATGCACATTTCCATGACATTTTAATGCCAAATAATATCCCATTGTAAGTCCATTTGATATTTTGTTTATCCACTCATCACTTGGTGGACTTTTGGGTCATTTCCACTTTTGAGCGATAAAAAACAATGCTGCTGTGAATATGGGGTCCAGTTTTCACCCGGTTGTATATTTTCACTTGTCTTATCATTCAGCTTTTAAATTACTTTTCTTCTCTGATGATTAAAATAATTACAGTTATCCACCATGGTAACATTTTCTTACCTTTAAGTTTTAGTCTTTTTACTACTTTTAATTGAATGACCACAATAAATTTCTACTGATTGCAATAAAGTGAATAAAAAGTGAATGAATTATCCTCAAAATCACATCAATAGTATGAATTCCATTTTTTAAAATGCAATGGCACTCTTTAATGTTGAAAGTAGGAGATATTGTTAGAAATAATTGAAATTGCTGCCTGTTTATGTCTCTAAATAATGAAAATCCTCTCTAGTGTCTTTACCTGGTAATATTTAATTTAAAATATTGTGATGATTCATTCATTTGGTTTAGTGCCTTCTAATTATCCTCAAATACTATAACAAAAGGATGAATTTCCTATGAACACACAGCCTCAAGCTCAATAAAGATAAGTAATTGAGCTGCACAATAAGAGTCTCTTCTTTATTGACATAAGAGATGAGACCTTTCCAATGGGCCAATGGCGCTGCCCCCATAGCAAACTCAGGGTGCCCTTAACACAGGGCTCAGTACCCCATCCCATTATAGGTGCCCTCACCTGCTGAGACACTGCATGAAAGGGGGACTCCAAGGGTGGTTTAGAATGAGGGTGATTCTTCTTTCCCCAGATCAGCAAGGTGCTGATGACCCAACCTGCCATCTTGAAATGTAAATTTGGACAGAAAATAGAGGGGACCCGTAGGTCACTTTAACCTTCTCAGAGGTGTGATCCAGGAGAGAATGTCTAGAAAGTCCTGTGTGACAGGTGACCCCTCTCAGCACTCAGGACATAAAAGGCTTTGAGGAGGGAGATACAGTTAAGCACTCTGGTGAGAAAATAAGATTCAAGAAAATCAACAAGGGACTCCCCTGATGTTCCACCTTCTGAGAAATACTGTATGGCATCCCTTATATGTAGAATCTAAAAAAGAAATGATACGAATGAACTTACTAGCAAAACAGTAAGAGACTCGGGGACTTAAGAGAACAAGCTTATGGGCACTGGAGGGAAGGATGGGGGCAGGGATAAGGAGTTTGGGATGGACATGTACATACTGCTATATTTAAAATGGATAACCAACAAGGACCTACTGTATACTACAGGGAACTCTGCTCAGTGTTATGTGGCAGCCTGGGTGGCAGGGGCGTTTGGGAGAGAATGGATACATGGATATATATGGCTAAATCCCTTTGCTCTCCACCTGAAAGTATCACAACATTGTTTGGTAATTGACTATATCCCAATACAAATAAAAAGTTAAAAAAAATAAAATCAAGTTGATTAAAACATAAAGAAGAATTCACCCTTCTAAGCAAGGTGGTGAGGGTTCAATACCTGGTTGGGTAGCTAAGATCCCACATACCCCACGGCCAAAAAAGGAAACAGAAAAAATATTGTAAAAAATCCAATAAAAACATAAAAATAAATATTTTAAAAAATTAGGTAACGACCATAAAAAACTGGAGAAAAACAATATTACCCCAAATTGGCTTTTTAATCAGTCCTTACCCAAAATTGCACCTTACTTCCCCCATCAGCAACAGATGTTTGGAAAGGTAAGTTGATGGTAAATGTCATGGTCTGTGTTCAGATCGCAATGATTTAATACTGTGAGGTCCAGACGTAACGTTCATGTGTCCTCTGAGCTTCAGGGTAATTGACTAAAAGCAGAGGTGATGCCCTGTGTGTGCCCATGGGATGCAGGCATTGGCTTTTGGGCAACACAGTTTCCTGCTTAGAGGGGGCTATGAGGATGCTCCCTTAGATCCAGTCCTATTCCCTAGTGATTCAGGCCAGCAAGTCATGACAGAGAGAATGTGTTTTTAAACTTGGGCTTTCAGAAAAGGTGCGTCCCTTCCTGAAATCTTTACCTCCTGAATTATTCTCTGTGGTTCTGAACAAAGACAACCTCTGCCCCTCACTTGTTATCTTCTAGAATGCAAGTGGGCTGTGGGCTTTTTTTTTTTTTTTAACTTCAGTCCAATTAATTTAGCTTGAGGCTTTTATATTTTAATTAAAGTGGCAGTTTTCATAAATATTCATCAAACACAAGTAAGTTTCCAGGGTCAACAGGCCAGGTACCAGGAAAGAAAAGCATAGATATGGTTCCCTTCCCTGGAGCGAGTTTACAGTCATGAATACATAAACAGCTCTCCATGCAGGAAAATCTAGTGTCTGTGTGTTTGTTTAATAAGAATTTGTTGGGGGCTGATAGGTAGGAGGTGTGTGGATGGGACCTGAGGAGACAAACTGAGCAAGGTGTCTCTATCTGCCTATGTACCTCTATCTGCCTCTTTCTGCATCTCTTTCCAACTATCTGTGGTCCAGCTACACCTACGCTTATGTCATGACTCTCGATACATATGTATCCAAGATGTACCTACATACATAAAGACACAAATCTATACATTCATATATATATATGTGTATATGCATAGATATATAATATGTATGTGTGTATATAAAGTCTTGGAGGTGGAACTATGGACTGAAAAAAAAGCACAACCTAAAGGTTGAGAATTATGTTTTATTTGACAGATAAGCTGAGGACTTAAACCCAGGAGACAGTCTCTCAGACAGCTCTGAAGGACAGCTCCAAAGAAGAAAGGGAGGAGCCAGGATATACAGGACCTTTTGCAATGAAGACCAGGTAGTTGGAACATCAAATGATTATTGTTAATTTTATTTTAAAAAACAGACTTCTCAAGTTAAGAAGTTAACGTGCTTTTCTATGTATGGGAAGATGCAAGAGTCTGGGCTCGTTGAAATCATTCTTTTGATATGCACCTCAGCTCTCTGGGGTCAGTATCCCATTTGTTTCCACCCTGAATTCCCTCAGGGTGCTCAGTTCTGGTAACAGGATACTGTTCTAGGAATTTCAATCATGAACTTTCTGATTGTACAGGTCTGGGGTCTATTGCTGGGGGTTCAGTATCTGTGAAACAGCTCAAAGATATGGCTCAGGATATTATCTATAACTCTTGTTAGTCACTCAGTTGTGTTCGAATCTTTAGGGACCCCATGGACTATAGCCTGCCAGGCTCTTCTGTCCACGGGATTCTCCAAGTAAGAATACTGGAGTGGGTTGCCATGTCCTCTTCCAGAGGAGTTTCCCAACCCAGGGATTGAACCTTAATCTCCTGCCTTGCAGGCTGATCCTTCACCAACTGAATCACCTCTTGAGGAGGAGCTAAAATTGCTTGACTTTCTTTCAAGGCTAAACTATTATTATTTTGTTTTGCTGGACTGTTTTCCTTTGTTTTTGCATTTTCTTCTCTGATTAAATTTGCTCTTTGGAACTCAGAGAAGGCTAAGGAGGCTAACGCTTTTCTGTAAACAAGAGGTGGGGGAGATAGGGTGGGGTGTAATTCCAGGAAGACCCCACAACTTCTCAGTTGGTCTCAACATTTGGTGATCAGCAGGATTAGAAACGAAATACAGGATTCTGTGAGTTGACAGAAAGTAGAAAGGGAGTTTTCCTAAAACATTTATCCAGGGACTTCCCTGGTGGTCCAGTGGATAAGACTCCGTGATTCCAATGCAGGGGCCTCAGGCTTGATCCCTGGTCAGGGAACTAAAATCCCACATGCCTTGCGGCATGGTCAAATTTAAAAACAAGCAAGCAAACAAGAACATTTATCCTTAGCAGCTACCTGGTTCCAGGCTGGAGAGGAAGATATACTGCCCACAATGACAGCTGTTCCCTCCTCCTCCAAGATGAAAGAAATCCCCAGCTACCACTTGTCCTTGGGGTCTTTTAATTAATTGACCATCTTGACCTTTTATTTGTCAACCACATGTTTATAATTAGCTTCATTTGGCTTCCTGGATTCCCACTTGAACCTGTGAGAGAATTAACTAATAAACTAATAAATCCATTATTTACAGTTTGTTTACTTTCCTCAGGCTTTGAAAAGCATTTACTGTTTACCAATAGTTAAATGGTGAATTATAGAAAAGAACGTGGTTTACTGGTGGAATGTAGAATTTGCACCACGCAGGGAGCACTTCTGAAGAGAGAGGTCTAGAACTTTGGGGCTTGCTGATTCTGCTAACATCCAATCTCCCTCAAGACACATAGGTTGGGGGACTCATGCAGTGGAACAAAGGGCATACGTGGATCTCAGGTGTGAGAGAAACTGTCATAAGAGTTAGACCCTGGGTCACTCTGCTGTCGTTGTTTACTCACTAATTCATGTCCAACTCTTTTGTGACCCCATAGACTGTAACCTCAGAGAAGACAATGGCAACCCACTTCAGTACTCTTGCATGGAAAATCCCATGGACGGGGGAGCCTTGTGGGCTGCCGTCTATGGGGTCACACAGAGTCGGACATGACTGAAGCGACTTAGCAGCAGCAGCAGCAGACTGTAACCTACTAGGCTCCTCTACCCATGGGATTTCCCAGGCAAGAATACTGGAGTGGGTTCCCATTTCCTTCACCAGAGGATATACCTGACTCAGGGATCAAACCCACGTCTCCAGCATCTCCTGTGAAATAACTGTCATATAAGACCTGGTTCACTCTCTAAGCCCTTCCATGTCTTCGCCTCTAAGCTGTGTCAGATGCTTGATTCTGAAAATGTTAATTCACACCACTTGGTCTTCTAATCTACATTCATGAAATACAGATAACATACTGCATCCCGAAGTTGTTGGATGGTTGAGAACAATCATCTGTTTCAGTTCCATTGCTGATAATCAAGATTATAGCATTTTCAGGATCCCAGGTACAGAAAGGTAAGAGAAAGCTAATACATCACTGGTAGCAGCTTTTCAGGGATAAAGTAATGATACCATATAAGAGGTTAGTATTAGTTATTGTCATTCAGTCATCCAGTCGTGTCCTGACCCCAAGGACTGTAGCATGCCAGGCCCCTCTGTCTTCCATTATGGCCCAGAATTTCTTCAAATTCATGTCTGTTGAGTTAGTGATGCTACCTAACCATTCCATCCTCTGCCACCCCTTCTCCTGCCCTCAATCTTTCCCAGCATCAGGGTCTTTTCCAATGAGCTGGCTCTTTGCATCAGGTGACGAAAGTATTAAAGTTTAGCTTCAGCATCAGTCTTTTCAATGAATATTCAGGACTGATTTCCTTTAGGATTGACTGGTTTGATCTCCTTGCAGTCCAAGGGACTCTCAAGAGTCTTCTCCCACACTAGAGTTCAAAAGCATCAATTCTCTGGTGCTCAGCTTTCTTTATGGTCCAACTCTCACATCCATACATGATTACTGGAAAAACCATGATTTTAACCATACAGATCTTTGTTGGCAAAGTGATGTTCTGTTTCTTAATATATTGTGCACGTCTGTCATAACTTTCCTTCGAAAGAGCAAGCATCTTGGCAAAGTGGCTTGCATAACTCAGTGAAGCTATGAGCCATGCCCTGCAGGGTCACCCAGGAATGGGTCCATAGTGAAGAGTTCTGACAAAACATGATCATTTATTATAGTAGTGTATTTATTTATTCCTGAAAAGGTGTAACTACATTAATGAGAGAACAGGGGCAGAGTCAAGGAAATATATTTTACTCTTGACTTCCTCTGTTTATAGCTGCCCATTCACAGTCTAATCCTTTTAATCCTGGTGGAGACAATGCAAGTTAAAATGTCTAGGAAACTTTGATTGTTGTAGAGACACTGAACCACTGGATTTGTCTGTTACATTCGCACCTGCAATGGCTTTTGAGAGGACAATTTTAATAAGAATGTGAGAATTTGGAGCCTCATTGGAGGGGTGAGAAAAAACCCTCACTGCAAGGTTCAGAAAAAGAACAAAGAAGTTGGCCTTGATTAATGCCAGGATTTGGTCCTTGAATGTTTGGTGTTCTTACAGCTCAATTTGAGATAAAGCCTGGAGATGCTAATTTCTAACATAAAATCCCATCTGAGCTTAGATGGGCGACAGGGTTTGCTTCCCTTAAGATGTTCTTTTATTACTAGACTATAATTATAACAAACAGGGTACTTAGATTGGCTTTATGGAAGCAGCAATCATAACAATAATAAAAATGCAATTACATTAACTTCACTTAACCCTACCTTGGAGTGTGTTTTAGAAAGAGGTATTGGGAGATTGGGGCTTAAGGCAATCAACAAGCTGCCTACTAAATGGCCCAGTGGACATAAGGAAAGGAGGTCATGAAAGGAAGGATTTAGTTCCACACAGAAATTCTTTATTTTGTTGATGGTCACATTTTACCTCCTGTAAACAAATAATGTCCCATTTATTCTAAAGCTTGAGGTGCTGATAGCACAGCAACAAAGGAAGGATTATTTCAGATACAGTAAGTCCCCCACATAGGAACAAGTTCCATTCCAAGAGTGCATTCGTAAGTCCAATCTGTTCCTAAACCCCATGAAGTTAGCTTAGGTGCTCAACTAAGACAATCAGCAACATAGGACTATACTGTAAATAGGTTTATAATCGTTTTCACACAAATAATACATAAAAACAAACACAAGAAATACAAAAAAGGAGTTTTAGTCACACAATACAGGACCTTGAAAAGTACAGTAGTACAGTTGGCATCCAGGGTCTGGCATCGAGTGAGCAGGCAAGAAGAGTTACTGATGGAGGAGGGGGAGGAGGTGGGAGATGGTACAGCTGAGGGATCATCAGCAATAGGAGACAGAGGGCAAAGTGCAACTTCACCCTCACCTGATGCTGATGGAATGCACATTCGCATCCTTCAAAGTCTGCAACTTGAATGTTCATATGTAAGGGACTTACTGTACTTAAGGAAACTAGGATCATAGAAAAAAAATCCATAAAATTAATAATAAATAAAACAATAAAATAAATTTAAAATAATAGGAGTCAATTTTATCTCAGTTAGTTAAAAAAAAAGAGAGAAAAAACACCTCATGGTCATGGAGGCTATTTCAAGTTCTCACTTGTAGGATGGGTTTGTATCACAGTTTATATACTCAGGTTAAGAAGAATTTTCCAAAATAATCATTTTTGTTCTACATCTCACCTGCACTTCTCTCCCAAGTCCCCGTTCTTCAAGGATGGCGGAAAGTCCATCTCAGCCCTTCCAGGGTCGCCTTCCCCCTTTTCAGAGTTGCTATCTAAGGATTAGAGATCTTCATCATGCTAACACATCTGGTTGAGTTGTCTCAACAAGCAGATGTGCTTTATGTCCGAGCTCGGATTTAAATCCTGGCCTGACTCCAACATTTACTCTACTTTCTACAATCCATTACTGTACACATGGGGAGTTTGACTTGAGTGAAATAGAGGAAGCCAGTTTTACCCAGTGGAAGCTGGTTCCGTTGCGTTATCTTTCCATCCAAACATGGGAGCCATGTTTCCTGGCCCCTCCGAGCTTTTGTGGAATTCATCTGCACGTTCATGTCTCTCTGCATGTGTCAAAACATAAAAACTTTTGTATGTGAATTTTATTATCCAAATTTTTTTCCCTAACCAAGAGAGTGTTCACATCTCTTATTTAGGTCCTCCTCTCCTAATAATATTGTGAAGTAAGATTAAACAGGTAATGAACAAACTGAGGCCCTGGGATTTTTCATAGTTTATATATGCTTGTTTGCTTTTTAATATTTACTTATTTGGCTGTGCTAAGTCTTAGTTGTGGCTTGAAGTATCTTTAGCTGTGGCATGGGAACTCTTAGCTGTGGCATGTGGGATCTAGTTCATATATTCCCACCTTTGAAATTTCACAACTTGAAGGTTTGTATGTAGAGGACTTACTGTAGCTGACTTACTCTACTGTACACTTGAAACTAACACAACATTGTAAATCAACTATACTAAAATAAAAATTAATTTTAAAAAGTAAAGTAAGTTTCTCTGTTCCTGTATTATAGCAAAGTTTAAATGTGGAGATATTTTGCCAGATTTATTCTGCACTGACTCCAAAATACATACGTAGTTCTAAGCTACGTGATTAGTAGATTAAAAAATTCATTATGAACAGCAAATTCAAATTCACTGTATCCAGCTGACTTTCAGGAATTGCAACCTTAACTCTAGTAAATAACATGAGATCTCAGAAAGGTAATTGACTTTCCCGATAGTGCTAAAACAGGAAATACATTTCAAACAAGAATTTTATGACTGTTTGATTTAAAATACGCCCCATTATTTCTATTGGAATCTTAAGAAGCTGGTGGCTTTCCTTATCTGGTCTTTGTAAGTCCAGCTGGGATCACTGCAAAGAATGGTTATCTGAATGTCAAGACTACTTTATCTGTGGACGTGCTAGTACATTGTCATGTAATTAACAGAAAGGAAAATCATTATCTGATATCTTTCCTCCTTGGAAATAAAATATGGAGAGCAAGATTCAGAAAAAGCCATGGAAGTATATGTATATGTGTTGGTATGAAATACTCCTTAAGATTTATAATTGAACAAGAAAAAGTGAGGATCAGAACTAAAGGAAGGGTATGATTCCTTATGTAGTGATATTTTTTAAAGAATGATATATACTTAGACAAGCACTGGGTAACTATGGAGAGTGTATTACACACACACACACACATGCATAGAGAGGGACACACAATTTAATGACTATCTGTGGAGACAAGAACAGAAAGGCTATAAGATAAAGGAAAATTCTAAACTCAGTTTCCTCTCCCCCACTTTATGCTCCTATGTACTGTTTAACTTATTTTTATCATGGACATTATCGTGGGTTTTTTTTGCATATAAACATTGATTTGTTTCACTGTTCCCTGCTTAAATAATAACAATAGCAACATTTATGTTACAAAACATTTCTTTCTTATGTATCAGGCATTATCCTTGTAAAGACTTCATGTTGTTTCATGACATTGCCACAGAAAAGGTAAAAGTTAGTTAGTCCCATTTTACAGGTTGGGAAGTGAAAGCTGAGGGAGATTAATAAGTATCGAAACACAAACTACTACTTACTCAAGTTTCAAACCCTATGCCTGCTTAACCACTGTGCTCTCAACACTTTCCATTTCAAGCAGATTACAGGCTGAAGTCACACACACACATTTTTATAACTCATTAACTCAAATCTCTAGTGTTTTCCAGGTTGTACTAAGGAAATTTGGGCTATCAGTTTAGGATAATTTCTAGGAAGAAAGTTTTTATTGGAGCTTAAGTGCCTTAGATTTATTTCCTATTTTAACACCTTCCATCTCAATAATCAAAAAATGGAATTTGTATTCATTTCTCTAAGTTGCTGAAATTACTTTTTAAAATAGTGATGTGTGCTTCACAGCAGCTACTTTCTGCACCTGTAATATTCCCAGTCCATCACCAATCTTTTGACTAAATTGCCTGATGACAATTTGCATATCATTCGATCATTACTTGCAAATTTCACTAGTAAAGTTCAGGTTGTGGCGGTGACATTTTCTTCAGATAAGTGGTTCAGTGAAGCCAAATTGCATTTATTGATCTAAAATTAAGTAAATATTTGATAAAATCCACCATTGTATCCCATTTGAGGGGAAAAAAAAAAACCTCAGTCCCCAGAGCTCAGTATAAATGTTCCAGAGAACTTTTATGCTTAATTTGTTAATTCTTATTAATATCATAATTAGTGGTAACAGTGACTATAATTTTTGCAAGACAGATCTGAATGGAACAATTAATGCTGACATAGGAAATCTATGTTTTCCAAATTCTTCTAGGAGACTTAACTCTGGGAGAGGAAAAAGATAGGTCTCATAAGTGAAAACCAAATTAGTTTAGTGTAGTAGTCTTGGAAAACACTCATCTGTTTATATTTTTAAGGACAAGCAATATGAAACTGATCAACAGTGACCATCTTTTATTTCAATTTTTACTGTGGTCAGTTAGTACTCTTGCCTGGAAAATCCCATGGACGGAGGAGCCTGGTAGGCTGCAGTCCATGGGGTCGCTAAGAGTTGGACACTCCTGAGCGACTTCACTTTCACTTTGACTTTCATGCATTGGAGACGGAAATAGCAACCCACTTCAGTGTTATTGCCTGGAGAATCTGAGGGATGGGGGAGCCTGGTGGGCTGCCGTCTATGGGGTCACACAGAGTCGGACACGACTAAAGTGACTTAGCAGCAGCAGCAGCAGCAGGGATGGAAGTGAGGCTTCCATCAGAAGCCATCAGAAGCTAGTCAGAAGACACTAGTGGTACAGAGCTTGCCCCCCAGTGCAGAAGATGCAGGAGATGCCAGACACGCAGTCTGATCCCTGAGTTGGGGAGATCCCTTGGAGAACGGCATGGCAACCCTCTCCAGTATCCTGGCCTGGAGAATCCCAAGGACAGCGGAGCCTTGCAGGCTACAGTCTACAAACACAACTGAAGCGACTTAGCACACACACAAGAAGGAAAGTGAGATGAATACAGCTCAAAGCGGACAGACTGTGACGGCAGCAGGTGGGAATTGTGAACCCCTAGTCTGTCTGGTCTGAGCCCCACCCCAGGAGACTGGAGTTAGCCCAGCTGCAGAAGGAGAAGAATGAACCAAGTGGTCTCACTCTACTCTAAATGTGGGTTGAGTCAGAGAGGGGACAGTCACAGCAAAGAGCAGAAGCCACGAAGGAGACGCAGGGAGACACAGGCGGGAAACACCAAGGGAGCCTGGGAGGCTGGGTGCCTGCCACGTGTGTGGAAAATGACACTCATTTTTAATCTCTCAAGGAACTTAGTCACATATTTTTTTCAAATCTTTGGACTGATGTCTTTTTATTTTTTTATTAGCTGAAGTATTTATTATTATGAGTCTTTACTGAAGTATAGCTGATTTTCAATATTATATTCGTTTCAGGTGTAGAGCATAGTGACTGAGTATTTTTGCAGACTATATTCCATTGTAGATTATTATTAATACAAGATAATAGGTATCACTCTCTGGGCTCTACAGTATACTTTGTCATGTATCTGTTTTATCTTGTTGGAGTATAATTGCCTTGCAATGTTATTTTCTGCTGTACAGTGAATCAGTTATGTGTATACATATATCCCGTCCCTCTTGGACCTCTCTCTTACCTGCATCCCCTCATCCCAACTCTCTAGTTCTTCACAGAACACCGAGCTGAGCTCCCAGTGCTACACAGAAGCTGTCCACCAGCTATCTATTTTACACATGGCAGTGTACATATGTCAATCCCAGTCTCCCAAAACATCCCACTTTCCCCTCCCCCCAACCTACATCCACATGTTGATTCTCTGCATCTCTATTCCTGCCCTGCAAATAGGCTCATCTGTACCATTTTTATAGATTCCACATATATGCATTGATATATTTATTTTTCTCTTTCTGACTTCCTTCACTATGTATGACAGACTCTAGGTCCATCAGCATCTCTACAAATGACCTGATTCCATTCCTTTTTATCAAAAGTCAAAGCGTTAGTTGTCCAGTCACGTCTGACTCTTTGCGACACCATGGACTGTAGCTGGCCAGGCTCCTCTGTCCTTGGAATTCTCCTGGCAAGAATACTGGACTGTATTCCATTCCCGTGTTGCCATTCCTATCTCCAGGGGATCTTCCTGACTCAGGGATTGAACCTGAGTCTCCTGTACTGCAGGCAGATTCTTTACCATCTGAGCCACCAGAAAAGTTCCTTTTTATAGCTGATTGTATCTTTGTATGACATTGCATATTTGTACTATGTCTTCTTTATCCATTCATCTATTGATGGACATTTAGTTTGCTTCTATGTCCTGGCTATTGTAACCACTGTTGCTGTGAACACTAAGGTGCATGTATTCTTTTGAATTATGGTTTTCTCAGGGTATACACCCAGTAGTCGGATTTCTGGATCATATATGGTAGTTCTACTTTTAGTTTTTTAAGGAACCTCCATACTGTTTCCACAGTGGCTGTATCAATGGATACTTTCACCAACAGTGCAAGAGGGTTCCCTTTTCTTTACACCCTCTTCAGCATTTATTGTTTATTTACATTAGTCTGTATCTTAATCCCCTGCCCTAGTTTGTCTCTCCAAGTTATGAGACATTGTCAAATATTTATTCACAATTTTCATAAATATTTACTGGATATAACTATTAGCTTTTGATAACCAACAAAATCTTTACTTGCTTAAAGCCATAATCATTAGCTTGCTCACAATTTTATAGACTGGCAATTTTGGGCCAAGTTGATCTGGTACAACCCATCTATAATTCTTGTGTAGGGGGGGAGGTGGTATCACTCATGAATTCATGGTCAGCTAACAATTGGCTACACTCACATTTCTCATAATACAAAGAAATGGGAAAACATGATCCAGTAGGAGAAGGAAACTGATCAACAGAAATAAACACAGGAATAACACAGGTGACAGAAGCAGAGCAAGGCTAAAGTAGCTATTACAGCTATATTTCAGTGTCCAAGAAGGTACTGGAAAGTGTGTGTGTAAGTAGGGATATGGAAAGAATGACCCAAAGTTGGCCTCTAGAAATTAAATACATGTATTTCAAAAAACATCTCTTGAAAATAGCTCTAATGTTTTTATCTTGGTGGTGGAATTAAGTACAATCATTATTTTTCTCTGAAATTTTTGGTGTTTTCCAAATTTTCTCTGATAAGCATATGTTCAGTTCAGTTCAGTTCAGTTGCTCAGTCGTGTCTGACTCTTTGCGACCCTATGAATCACAGCATGCCAGGCCTCCTTGTCCATCACCAACTCCCGGAGTTTACTTAAATTCATATCCATCGAGTCNTCCTGCCATCAATCTTTTAAATTTTGATTACTGTTGTAGGAGTGCTGTGTATCTCATTGTGGTTTTAATTTGAGCTTCCTCTGTGGGTAATGATGTTTATCATCATTACAAGTTTTTATTTCACATCTTTTTAATTTTTTGTTAAACTATATGACTTTATATTACTTGGGAGGAGTTTTCATATTTTCTAAATCCAAATCCTTTGTCGTTTCTCCTCTCTCAATGATCACTGTCCTGAACAGTCTGATGCCCAATGTCCAAAACTCCTGTTTCTTGTATATATTTTCCTCATTTATTTAAGTTGTCTAAACAAAGAAGGTCAATTCAGACCCTGTTATTTCATCTTAACTAGAAACAGAAGTTCTTTTTAATCTAATATTAACAATAAAAATATAATTAATCTCAGTGAAACTTTAAATCTGTTTTTTAAAAATAAGTTTTCTCTTACAAAGAAGATAAAATCAAAGCAAGTTCTAGCAATCACTTGGCCTAGGACCCCCATGTTCACTAAAGTGCATATACAGTTTGTGTAGCAAATTGTTAGCATATTTACTCACAGTTAACTTTTCTGGCAATCAATCCAACCCTGCATAACATCAATACATGAAAGTCAACTTATTTATATCAGGGAAGGCATCTGGAGCTCAGCTTGAGGTTTAAGTTTCCCCAAATTAGTTTCACATCAATTGTGTTCTCTCCTTCAGGAAAGCGATTTTCTCATACAGGATTATAAGCATGCATAATCTCATTTATATGTGCACATGTTGTATGCAACTGAGGTTATCTGTGTGCATAAATGTAGAACATGTGCACAGACCATTCACCATATTGATTTTTCCAGCATTCCCCATTCGATCATCACATCTTATGATTTCATATAGATAGAGATATTGACAAGAATTTTATAACATGCCACATCACATAACCAATTTGTAGCTAGTCTATCTTCTTTACAAAATAAGTCAAGCATGTTGTTCCCAATTGATCCATTTTTCCTTTTAAAGCTTTGTTCAAAGCTGGTGGAATTTCTGAAACTCTAAAATGGAGTGTCAATTACAGAAAGAAATACAGAAATTTCAAAGTATTGATCAATCTCTATTTGAGGCATTTTAATTTCTAAGATATTTTTAGTGATTTAGATTTGAACTGGCAGTCATATTTAATGGTAAATGCTNAAACTCTAAAATGGAGTGTCAATTACAGAAAGAAATACAGAAATTTCAAAGTATTGATCAATCTCTATTTGAGACATTTTAATTTCTAAAATATTTTTAGTGATTTAGATTTGAACTGGCAGTCATATTTAATGGTAAATGCTAATCAAGATGCTAATCAATTTTTATTTTTCATGTTTAGTAGAAAAAAGATCAGAAAATATTACTGCAGAGAAGTCACAGCCTTCATTTATTTTCTTCCAGATGAGTAGTTCTGGGTTCTGTGTGTGTTTCTCTTCTTTATCATAATAATACCGACGTCTTAAACTTTTAAAGAAAATACTGTAACTGCCAACACTATTGATAATAAGTTTACTCCCAAGAATTTGNCTTCCAGATGAGTAGTTCTGGGTTCTGTGTGTGTTTCTCTTCTTTATCATAATAATACCGACGTCTTAAACTTTTAAAGAAAATACTGTAACTGCCAACACTATGGATAATAAATTTACTCCCAAGAATTTGATCAATTAAAATTTGGGGAAAGATTACTCCTATCCAAAATCGTATTTACCTTTTTTTCTCAAAGGGCAGTATAAGTTCATTTTGAATACTTTTCTTCCCCAAATCACATCTTATTTTTATAACATGGATTTGCAAAGAGAAAGAAAAGAAGAAAATCAGAGGAAAGAGAATTAATGAAGGAAATTAACATGAGCTATCAAAAATGAATATTTGATAGGCTTTATTTACACTGGATCTTTATTTACATTAGCTACTTTAATACTAATTAATATTTCTGTATGGTACTAGTAAGATTATCAGAATTTTAGAGATCATTATAAAATCAGCTATCACTTATTAAATATCTACTATGTTCCATGGACAATTTAACAGATGTTATCGCAAGCTTGAAAGTAACAGATGTGGTCGATCCCATGATTAGACTTATATTCATGGGTTCAGCACTTTCCTGCTGATGAAATGCAGGGCTGGGGCTGACCTCAAAGCCCTGGCTGGTACCCAACCACATGGCATGTCTCTGCTAGGAGACTGTTTTGCTTCTCATATATTCTAATGCTCACAGAAATTAGCTTCAATAATATTATCTTGGCATCAAGACTGAGCCCAGGAATCAACTCTGCCAAGCCCAGAACAACTGAGATGATTATTTTAATGGAAACAACCAAAATGGGGAGAGTTTCTGCCAATTATCAAGATGTATTACCTCTTTGAAGTCATTAGGATTGTGGTATGGGGATTAGGGTAGCCAAGTTGATCAGTGGAGTCACTGAACTGCCCAGACACGTGGGAGAATTTGATATTTGATAGTGTGTCAGCCATGACACTTCGCTAGTAAACAGTAACAATTTAATAAAGGTTGACTATCTTTCTATGAACTTAGAGTTTTATCATACTCCATACACCAACTACAGTTTGTGTCCCCTTCATACATACAAACAAGTTCCATTCCGAGACAGTGTGAGTCCAATTTGTTTGTTAAGTCCAACAAAGTTAGCCTAGGGACCAAGGTAACGCAATCGGCTATGCAGTACTGCATTGTAATAGGTTTATCAATTTTTCACACAAATAATACATAAAAAAATAAAGAAAGCATTTTAAATCTTACAGCATGTACCTTGAAAAGTACAGCATGGTACTAATTGCTTCACGGCTGCTTTTTCTCTTGCTTCTGGACACCCTGGGCTTGAAATAAAGACACTGTACTACTGTACTCTATACAGTACTTGTACACAAAAGAGTACACAAAAACATAGCCACTGGTAGAGGATGCACACACGTGACGACTTACTCCAAGCATGTGAACTAACCTTACCTGATTGGACATGTGAACCCACGTTTGCATCTTTGAAACTTTGCAACTTGAAGGTTCATAGGTGGGGGACTTACTGTCTCATGAGAAAGAATCCTTGAAGAGCTGAATGCTCTGAGTCTCGATTATGAAGGAAGGCTGTCAAAGACCATGAACATGAGCTAGCAGTAAAACTTCAAGAATTGCGGAGGAATGAAACAGTGTCTACAGGTGTCCACAACAAAGAAGGGGAAAGGGTGATATACCTGGAGTTTTAAAGCTGGAATATTTTAGGAGGGATGGGAGCATTGTTCTGGAAGAATCACTGAGGAGAGGCAAGACATACATCACCTTGTCTACATACTGATGAGTGGATAGATGCGGGAGCTAGTCAGCCATGACCTTACGGCTTCAGAGAAAACCATGTCCTTGGGGGAGAAGGATTCCCCTGAGAAAAGTCTATGTCACACAAGAGAAGGGATTATCTCAGAAAGGAATGTACGAATGGGGTTTCCCGGGTCAACACAGATTACAAAACACACTCAACAAAGTGTGGAAAAATCAATGATCTGAAAAGAGTGTGAGGGAGTAATCCTTTTTATCTATAAAATAGGTAACAAGGGTGAACTCCTATCAGAAAATCAACTCCTTTAGTGTATTAAAAGTTATTCCTTGGAACCAAAGGTGACTTCTCTCAGAGATGCAAGAATATAACAACTTCAGTCAAATCTACTGATGTAAAAATACAGGAAGCGGAGAAAAGGGGGTAAAATCGTGTCACTAGATTATCAATATGTGTTTGTTTCAATTCTATACATTCCCTCAAAGCAAAGAAAACGCAAAATAAAACACAAACGAGTCATATATCCTCAATGAGCTAGAAATAATATCAATTTCTTCACTCTGATTAGAGTATCTGTCAGAAATCTAGAAAAAAAGCCTTAGGCGATTTCCTCTGTCACTAATAATATTCAACATTTTGCAAGCATACCTAAACAAGGCNAAAACACAAACGAGTCATATATCCTCAATGAGCTAGAAATAATATCAATTTCTTCACTCTGATTAGAGTATCTGTCAGAAATCTAGAAAAAAAGCCTTAGGCGATTTCCTCTGTCACTAATAATATTCAACATTTTGCAAGCATACCTAAACAAGGCGGTAGGCAAACAAAGCAAAACAAGAGAGGCTTGGAGAATACAGAAGGATAAATATTGGAAAACCCAAGAAAAGCTGTCAGTCATTGCAGATAAGAAGTTAATGACATGGAAAACCTAGTAAACCCATTAAACACCACGGGGCTCTCTGCTCGTCCCCCCCTCCGCCTTCTCACCCTTTCTGCCTCCTCTGGGGCTGTGCCGTACTTAGCTGCTCAGTTGTGTCCGACTCTCTGCATCCCCATGGACTGTAGCCCGCCAGGCTCCTCTGTCTATAGGGATTCTCCAGGCACAAATACTGGAGTGGGTTGCCGTTCCCTTCTCCAGGGGATCTTCTCGACCCAGGGATCCAACCAGGGTCTCTTACATTGCAGGTAGATTCTTTACTATCTGAGCCGCCAGGGAAGCCCAAGTTTGTGTGGGGGTAGTAAATGAATGCCTGGAATTGATTTTGAAAATAGAGTCTAAGTGGTGAGTTTTCAGGTGCTATCAGTAAGTTTCTTTCCTCTTTGAAAGAGCTGATAATAAAATCATAATAAAATGTTCACCGAAAGGGTGTCCAGCCACCCCCTGTCCCCAGTACTGCTTTCACCCGTATGTTCCATTTTCCCACCGGCTTCTAGACTCTTCCCTTCCTCTTCCACCACCCCCTCTATCTAGCAGGACATCTCTAGCTTCACTTTCACATCTCTCAGGCCCCTATCTGAACTGTCATCCTCCCATTTCTCCAAATGCTCCCAGAGTCTCCTATGTCTCTCCTTGCTCTCAGCCTCTTCCTGGAATACAAGTCTTGACTCTCAGCTCCTTCCTTTGTTTCATTTCCATCACTGACCCACACTTTTCCATCCATTGGACCGAGACTAGTTTAAAATCTCCAACAGGACACTGCTGGGTGCTTGCATGTCATGGGAATAGAAAACATCAGGACAGCTGTGAAAGGCTCTTTAACAAATTCCGTTTGAGAAGGAGAGCTGCAGAACAGAAGCAATGTCTACAAAGACCTTCCAAGAGGGTGTTTCTGAGTAGCCATGAGGGCATTGCTATTGCTGATGTTTTTGTTGTTGAATTCCATATGCAAACTGGGGACCAGAGCTGAATTGCTCAGGGTGATAAAAATTGTTGTTCAGTAATTCAGTTGTGACCATCTCTTTGTGACCCCGCGGACTGCAGCATGCCAGGGCTTGCTGTCCTTGACCATCTCCCAGAGCTTGCTCAAACTTTATGTCCATTGAGTCGGTGATACCATTCAACCATCTCATCCTCTGTCGTCCCCTTCTCCTCCTGCCTTCAATCCTGGCATCAGTTCTTTTTTAATGAGTCAGCACTTCGCATCAGGTGGCCAAAGTATTAGAGTTTCAGCCTCAGCATCAGTCCCTCCAATGAATATTCAGGGCTGATTTCCTTTAGGACTGACTGGTTTGACTCCTTGCAGTCCAAGGGACTCTCAAGAGTCTTCTCCAACACAACAGTTCAAAAGCATCAATGCTTCAGCCCTCAGCTTTCTTTATAGTCCAACTCTTACATCCAAAAGATGTAACTTACATCCAACTACTGGAAAAACAATAGCTTTGACTAGATGGACCTTTGTCAGCAAAGTAATGTCTTTGCCTTTTAATACACTGTCTCGGTTTGTCATATCTTTTCTTCCAAGGAGCAGGCAATTTTTAGTTTCATGGTTGCAGTCACCATCTGCAGTGATTTTGGAGCCAAGAAAATAAAGTCTGTAACTGTTTCCATTGTTTCCGCAGCTATTTGCCATGAAGTGATGGGGCCGGATACCATGATCTTTGTTTTTTGAATGTTAAGTTTTAAGCCAGCCTTTTCACTCTCCTCTTTCACCTTCATCAAGAGGCTCTTTAGTTCCTCTTCACTTTCTGCCATAAGGGTGGTGTCATCTACATGTCTGCAGTTATTGGTATTTCTCCTTAAAGTCTTGATTCCTGCTTGTGCTTCATCCAGCCCAGCGTTTCTCATGATGTACTCTGAGTATAAGTTAAATAAGGAGGGTGACAATATACAACACTGACATACTCTTTTCCCAATTCTGAACTATAAAAATAAAAAGACAGAGATGGCTGTCTTTTATCCACTCTTCCACCTACAGATCTACTCTGCCTTTCCTCTAAATACTTGTCAATTTCTTTTAAAAAAAAATATTGACTTCAAGCATTATCAAATTGTCAAGAATGTTTGCTATCTTGCCACCTATCATGTGATACAGAAAATCATGTCCCTCCACAGAAAGTTCCAAACAAGGATCATGTAACCATCCAAAGATGTGGTCCAGAGGAACAAATAAGGAACTGGACTGCAAGAATTTAGAGAAATTTCTGGAGCTCATTTTTGTCCCAAAGACAGTGTCTCTATAAAGAGCATAGTAATATTTTCCTCTCTAAAATTGTGTTGGGACTCTGTAAAACTGGGGCTTTGCTTTTCTAAGTTTACATAATTCCCAGAGAGTAGAGTCTCAAAGCTTTTCTGATATTAAATAGATTAAAAGATGCTGTGCCAAATTTGAAAACTGTCACTAGAGTAAGAGTTTTAATTATGTATAAACTAAACAAAAAGGAAAACTGCCTCCTCCTCCTGCCTTTCCAATAAGTCTTGACATTATGCAAAATCTCTCATATACAGAACTCTTATAAAAGTTCCAAATTAAAAATGGTCTCGTTTTCTAGGTAAACTCCAGGAGTTGGTGATGGACAGGGAGGCCTGGTGTGCTGCAGTTCATGGGGTCAAGAGTCAGACATGACTGAGCGACTGAACTGAACTGAGTTTTCCAGGATCCTGGTCTAAACATCAAGGCCATAAGATTCTCCCTCTGTGAAGAATGGTATCCTTTTGCCAGCTGCCAACAGCAGCCTGTGTCACTGTCCTATTTTTTCTTTTTTGTCTACAAGTTTCCGGACACTATGTGGTTGTTAAAAGGCTGTGTGGACCGCTCACAGGCCTACTTGGTTTCAGATCCATCCTCATCCTTCTGCTCTTCCCCAGATCACAGGGAACTGTATTTCCCAGACTCTCTTGTTTCTGCCCAGATGTGCCCAACACAGACCCTGGCAGAAGATGCGAGGGTGGAAGGAAGTCTGAAATCAGATGTTTTCCCTTGTCCTCTCTCGTCTGCTGGGCAGCATCTCAGATAGTAACTGAGCATCTCTTGTGGATTCATTTTTCACTCCCTCTCCACTCCCCCAACCCCGCCAACCTGCTATGAAACTGAATTTCATAGCATAGCATAAGACCCAGGCTTCTAGCTGTAATGATATTATCGCCTCCCTCAGCCTCTCTTCTGTCAGTTGTTAATCTCTGAGAAGACTTTAAGGTCTTCCATCACCCCTGCAATGAGTTCCCTGAATTAAATTCCCTCCGTTTGCAATACCTGTGCTTTCTGCTTTTGTGACTGACACACCAGTAACAAGGTAAATTCACCACTGCAAACATTCATTGAACACCTATTGTTTTCCCACACTGAGAAAATTCCCCATTGCCTTTCTCTTACTGGGCAGCCTCCGTGCAGGCTTTGTTTCTTAGATGAATCCCCAGCCCCTACCCAGTCCCAAGGCACTTAGCTTCCCTCCTTGCCTGGGGCTCTTCACACTGCAGATGAATATCTGACCGCTGGCTCCAAGCTGTGAGGATGCAGTTACTTCCCTGCATGGGCACCTGTCTGCTGTGATGCCAGGTAGNGACATCTCTAGCTTCACTTTCACATCTCTCAGGCCCCTATCTGAACTGTCATCCTCCCATTTCTCCAAATGCTCCCAGAGTCTCCTATGTCTCTCCTTGCTCTCAGCCTCTTCCTGGAATACAAGTCTTGACTCTCAGCTCCTTCCTTTGTTTCATTTCCATCACTGACCCACACTTTTCCATCCATTGGACCGAGACTAGTTTAAAATCTCCAACAGGACACTGCTGGGTGCTTGCATGTCATGGGAATAGAAAACATCAGGACAGCTGTGAAAGGCTCTTTAATAAATTCCGTTTGAGAAGGAGAGCTGCAGAACAGAAGCAATGTCGACAAAGACCTTCCAAGAGGGTGTTTCTGAGTAGCCATGAGGGCATTGCTATTGCTGATGTTTTTGTTGTTGAATTCCATATGCAAACTGGGGACCAGAGCTGAATTGCTCAGGGTGATAAAAATTGTTGTTCAGTAATTCAGTTGTGACCATCTCTTTGTGACCCCGCGGACTGCAGCATGCCAGGGCTTGCTGTCCTTGACCATCTCCCAGAGCTTGCTCAAACTTTATGTCCATTGAGTCGGTGATACCATTCAACCATCTCATCCTCTGTCGTCCCCTTCTCCTCCTGCCTTCAATCCTGGCATCAGTTCTTTTTTAATGAGTCAGTACTTCGCATCAGGTGGCCAAAGTATTAGAGTTTCAGCCTCAGCATCAGTCCCTCCAATGAATATTCAGGGCTGATTTCCTTTAGGACTGACTGGTTTGACTCCTTGCAGTCCAAGGGACTCTCAAGAGTCTTCTCCAACACAACAGTTCAAAAGCATCAATGCTTCAGCCCTCAGCTTTCTTTATAGTCCAACTCTTACATCCAAAAGATGTAACTTACATCCAACTACTGGAAAAACAATAGCTTTGACTAGATGGACCTTTGTCAGCAAAGTAATGTCTTTGCCTTTTAATACACTGTCTCGGTTTGTCATATCTTTTCTTCCAAGGAGCAGGCAATTTTTAGTTTCATGGTTGCAGTCACCATCTGCAGTGATTTTGGAGCCAAGAAAATAAAGTCTGTAACTGTTTCCATTGTTTCCGCAGCTATTTGCCATGAAGTGATGGGGCCGGATACCATGATCTTTGTTTTTTGAATGTTAAGTTTTAAGCCAGCCTTTTCACTCTCCTCTTTCACCTTCATCAAGAGGCTCTTTAGTTCCTCTTCACTTTCTGCCATAAGGGTGGTGTCATCTACATGTCTGCAGTTATTGGTATTTCTCCTTAAAGTCTTGATTCCTGCTTGTGCTTCATCCAGCCCAGCGTTTCTCATGATGTACTCTGAGTATAAGTTAAATAAGGAGGGTGACAATATACAACACTGACATACTCTTTTCCCAATTCTGAACTATAAAAATAAAAAGACAGAGATGGCTGTCTTTTATCCACTCTTCCACCTACAGATCTACTCTGCCTTTCCTCTAAATACTTGTCAATTTCTTTTAAAAAAAAATATTGACTTCAAGCATTATCAAATTGTCAAGAATGTTTGCTATCTTGCCACCTATCATGTGATACAGAAAATCATGTCCCTCCACAGAAAGTTCCAAACAAGGATCATGTAACCATCCAAAGATGTGGTCCAGAGGAACAAATAAGGAACTGGACTGCAAGAATTTAGAGAAATTTCTGGAGCTCATTTTTGTCCCAAAGACAGTGTCTCTATAAAGAGCATAGTAATATTTTCCTCTCTAAAATTGTGTTGGGACTCTGTAAAACTGGGGCTTTGCTTTTCTAAGTTTACATAATTCCCAGAGAGTAGAGTCTCAAAGCTTTTCTGATATTAAATAGATTAAAAGATGCTGTGCCAAATTTGAAAACTGTCACTAGAGTAAGAGTTTTAATTATGTATAAACTAAACAAAAAGGAAAACTGCCTCCTCCTCCTGCCTTTCCAATAAGTCTTGACATTATGCAAAATCTCTCATATACAGAACTCTTATAAAAGTTCCAAATTAAAAATGGTCTCGTTTTCTAGGTAAACTCCAGGAGTTGGTGATGGACAGGGAGGCCTGGTGTGCTGCAGTTCATGGGGTCAAGAGTCAGACATGACTGAGCGACTGAACTGAACTGAGTTTTCCAGGATCCTGGTCTAAACATCAAGGCCATAAGATTCTCCCTCTGTGAAGAATGGTATCCTTTTGCCAGCTGCCAACAGCAGCCTGTGTCACTGTCCTATTTTTTCTTTTTTGTCTACAAGTTTCCAGACACTATGTGGTTGTTAAAAGGCTGTGTGGACCGCTCACAGGCCTGCTTGGTTTCAGATCCATCCTCATCCTTCTGCTCTTCCCCAGATCACAGGGAACTGTATTTCCCAGACTCTCTTGTTTCTGCCCAGATGTGCCCAACACAGACCCTGGCAGAAGATGCGAGGGTGGAAGGAAGTCTGAAATCAGATGTTTTCCCTTGTCCTCTCTCGTCTGCTGGGCAGCATCTCAGATAGTAACTGAGCATCTCTTGTGGATTCATTTTTCACTCCCTCTCCACTCCCCCAACCCCGCCAACCTGCTATGAAACTGAATTTCATAGCATAGCATAAGACCCAGGCTTCTAGCTGTAATGATATTATCGCCTCCCTCAGCCTCTCTTCTGTCAGTTGTTAATCTCTGAGAAGACTTTAAGGTCTTCCATCACCCCTGCAATGAGTTCCCTGAATTAAATTCCCTCCGTTTGCAATACCTGTGCTTTCTGCTTTTGTGACTGACACACCAGTAACAAGGTAAATTCACCACTGCAAACATTCATTGAACACCTATTGTTTTCCCACACTGAGAAAATTCCCCATTGCCTTTCTCTTACTGGGCAGCCTCCGTGCAGGCTTTGTTTCTTAGATGAATCCCCAGCCCCTACCCAGTCCCAAGGCACTTAGCTTCCCTCCTTGCCTGGGGCTCTTCACACTGCAGATGAATATCTGACCGCTGGCTCCAAGCTGTGAGGATGCAGTTACTTCCCTGCATGGGCACCTGTCTGCTGTGATGCCAGGTAGACTGGTCTAGCAGGATATTGCCCCCTGCAGGTATTTTCAGAAGTGGCTTTGGTGCCAGGCTCTGTGCCCCTACAACTTCCAGAGCAAACTTTCAGAATTTTATCTCTCACTTGGCTTAAGATAAGAGGCAAATAATGTTCTTTCCAGCTCAAGGCAGGTTGCCCTGGAGGCTAGAGTTTCTGTAATATCATCTTTGGCTTGAGGGTTTCCCATTGATCTTTATGAATGTTACAAACTTCCTGGAATTTTATATATTTCCACTCATTCTTCCTCCCTTCTTGCAACACCCCCCTCCCCCACCACCCCACCAAAAACTGGATTTGCAGATTTGAAGGCTTTTCCCATCTTCCCTGGCTTCCTGCCAATTGTTCCTCAAGTGTTTTCCCTAATCAGTCCCATCTTGTTCTCCGCTCTCAGAAGACCCACACTAGTCCACCAATAGTAGATAGTTGCAGACACCTAGGGACCTTTTCCAATCTTCCCAAACTCTCCCTCTACACTTGGAGAGAGAGACTGCTTTTTCAAATCTGTCCGATTGTTCTTAATGGCTATTTTAATTTAAGGCTTAGGGGTGAATGCAGCAAGAGAGTTTAGACATACCATGCACAACTCAGAGAATGTCCACAAAGAGGAAATGTCCCACTTTGACTTAGAGTACCTGATCTAATGGCACCATTATTTCATAAAAAATGACTTGATCTATTTCATTCTATTTTACATTACTTAGTCTAATAAATCCCATGCCACCAGCAGTGCTGACACACTGAACAGATTTCATATATAATTGGTCAATATTAAATTGTTAATGCGTTTATTCTGTTTGGAAGCAGGCCTAGTAGGTACTTTTGTGTTGCTTTCTTGCAAATAATCCATCGTTTATAATTATCGTTGATTTCAGATGTGACAAGGTATTTAATTTTATTAAATGGCAAGGTTTGTCAAACACATAAAAGTGAATTTGCCTCTAATTACTCGTTTTAATAATCCTAACTTCATTTACTGTTCCCCAGTGACAGAACGTTGCCAGAAACACTTTTACTATGATAAAAGAATTTAAGATATTATAGAGAAATGAGCAGAGTTCAGAGGAATCACTAAAGGCATACTGGAGTCACAGAAAGCTGCAAGTAGAAGTTACATTTCTTATTTCAGCCAAAAATAATAAGCTTGATTTCAGACAGCTTGAGCCGCGTGCAATAACAACATTTTGGTGGACATTTAAATTTTATTTCATATCCAGGAAAAAGAATTTGGAACCTTGGGTATTTGGTTACTTTGGCTGAAGTTTTTTGGTACATCTTTGGGGTTCATGGGTTGAAATAACTTCCTCAAACCCATCGGCAGGAAGAGATGTACTAACTCGTTATCCCACTAGGGGGCGCTGCACTTCTTTGATCTTTCAAGTACTTGGCAGTCAGAAGAAAACATTCACTTAATTCTCAGCGAACATTTGCAGCATTTTTGGAGAAATATCATTTTTCAGTAACCTAAAGACAGAAAATGTTTTCTGTCGGCAATATTTGAATCCAACAACTCCAAACTTTTTAAATGCTTTTTATATTTAAAAACAACTGGATATTTAACCATAATATTTAGAAAATAATATCCTTTTTAAAAATAAAAATGCAACACCAGCTTTTAATAGTTAATTTTTCAAGCGTTGCTCCTTGAACTACACTCAATGCGTATTTCAGTTTGCAGGCTGCCGTATTCAGTCATTTGTTTCCATGTGGTCACTGTTGCCACGACAGAAATTAAAATGGGTTCACACACACACTTGTTGACAGATAATACAGGATTCAATGCAAAACTATAGGCTGCGCGGGCGGGGGAGTGGGTCTTTGTCAATGGCTTTCCATGACCTTGGTCCTCGGGCAGGGGCTCAGCCGGTGTCTCTCTATCTGACCACCACAAAGACTGGGCACCTCCATCTCCACCAGCTGCAGAAACTTGGTGTCCTGAGGTCAGGGCTGTGGATCAGAGCATGGAGGTCCAATTGCCAACCAATACCTTTCATTCTTACTAAATAGTAATTGCTGTCATCTGATAGGCTTCTGCTTTTTAAAAATATTTTGCTGGAGTATGGTGGTGGTGGTGTATTCACTAAGTTCCATCTGACTCTTGCAACCCTATGGACTGTATCTGCCAGGTTCCTCTGTCCTTGAGATTTCCCAGGCAAGCATACTGGAGTGGGCTGCCATTTCCTTCTCCATTATTGGAGTATAGGTTATTTACAATGTTGTGTTAGTTTCAGATGTACAGCAAAGTGATTAGTTACACATTTACACATGCTTACTCCTTTTTTTTTCTTTTATATATTTTTTCCCATATAGGCCATTACACTGTAATGAGTAGCATTTCCTATGCTATACAGCAGGTTCTTATTAGTTATCTACTGATAAGCTTCTGTTTTATTTCAAGGAGCATAACAATAAATTGCAAGTCAGTCGTATTGGCAAATTAGCTGTTTTCCTCTTTGCAACTAACACTGTGAGGTTGGAGTTTGTTTACTTAATGATAGGTAATGTGGATATTCAAACAGCAAATAAGCCCAGAGAGGCCAGATTCCTTTGTCACGTTTCAACCTGATAATTGATAAGTCTTGTTACGAAAATAATGCTGATCCCCAGAGGGGGCTCTGTGCTTTGAGCTAAGGGTAGAGAAAGGTACAGTAACTCCCCTATATACAAACCTTCAAGTTGTGAACTTTCAAAGATGCGATTGTGCATCTGGTTCCAGCAAGGAGCCAGAACCTGAGCCATCAACATCAGGTGTGAGTGACATTACAGCTTGCCCCCCATCTCCAGGTGCTGTTGATCTACCGTCTCCCACCTCCTCTCTCTCCTCCGGTCAGCAACTCTTCTTGCCTGCTCACTCGATGCCAGTCCCTGGATGCCAGTTGTTGTACTGTACTTTTTCAAGGTCTTGTACTGTAGGAGTAAAAATGGTTTCTTTATTTTTTGTTTGTTTTTCATGTTGTGTTTGTATGAAAAGGGTTATAAACCTATTACAGTACAGTACTATATAGCCAATTGTGTTAGCCAGGTACCTGGGCCAACTTTGGTGGACTTATGAACAAACAACTTAGAATGCGCTCTTGGAATAGAACTCATTTGTATGTAGGGCACTTCCTGTAACGCCTGGGGAGTTTCTGCCTTTGTTTCTCTTCTCTGTACAAATTCACCTTTCTAACAGTCCCTCAATTTCTTATGCTGGAAATAACAGCGGGTGTTGTCAATGAAACTTTTGTGATGCTGACACTCATCCATGCCTGTGAACCAGCGAGATGTTCCTTTAGAACAAGAACAAAATAGCTGAATATCATTCTATTCTGTTCCAGGGACAAGATTATTCATTTTCTAGATGTTTCCTAGAGTGGAATCTTTTTCAAGGTTTAGCCTTCAGAGCAGTCAAGCACATGCCTCACCCAACATACCCTGCTTCCTTCCAACTCTGTGAATCCCTTGGATCCACCCCACATAAAGAAAAACCCCAGTCAATATCACACACTTAATTTTTAAAAGTTTTAATTTAATAAATATAACTCTTGAGTACCAGATAGCAGCCTGGAATTTGGCTTGTTATCCTAGGGGAAAGTTTTCATTAAAATCCTCAAGAACTTCTCTCCACAGTTATTGTTTACCATGATTATCTACTTTTATTTTAAAAAGCAATTATAATAATAATAAAAATATTATAATCAGAAGCACAATCAGCTGCTTTATGTGGATGCTTTGTATATTCATACTGGATATGGATTGTGAACATCTCAGTGAAGAAGAAAAAGATTAAATAATTTTGGCTTTTAAATTTTCCCCCCTTTTTTTAAAGAACTTGAAGTATGGTTGATATACGCTGTGTTCATTTCTGCAGTACAGCAAAGTGATTCTGCTATACATATATATATATATATGCATTCTTTTTTCTATTCTATTCCATTATATTTCATCATAGGATATTTGAATATAGTTTCCTGTCCTATCCAGTAGGACCTTGTCATTGATCTAGNAAAATATTATAATCAGAAGCACAATCAGCTGCTTTATGTGGATGCCTTGTATATTCATACTGGATATGGATTGTGAACATCTCAGTGAAGAAGAAAAAGATTAAATAATTTTGGCTTTTAAATTTTCCCCCCTTTTTTTAAAGAACTTGAAGTATGGTTGATATACGCTGTGTTCATTTCTGCAGTACAGCAAAGTGATTCTGCTATACATATATATATATATATGCATTCTTTTTTCTATTCTATTCCATTATATTTCATCATAGGATATTTGAATATAGTTTCCTGTCCTATCCAGTAGGACCTTGTCATTGATCTAGGCTATATGTAAAAGTTCCCCCTGCTAGCCCAACCTCCCACTCCATCCCTCCCCTAAGCCCCTCCCCCTTGGCAACCACCAATCTGTTCTCTATGTCCCTGAGTCTGTTTTTGTTTCACAGATAGGTTCATTTGTGTCATATTTTAGATACGAAGTATAAGTGATATCATAATGTATTTGCCTTTCTCAAGAAGAAGCAACTTTGTAACCTAAAAAGGAAACTCTTCGGTGACTATGTGTTTTTTAAGCTTTATAAAAATAGTAACCCTTGTTCTTAACACATAAACAGAGAGGATATTTTAGTATTCCTTAGGTGGAGGAAAGTCTAATGAACAATTTATCCATCTATCTACACACATACAAATATGTATTTACATTTATTTACCCAGCCAACAGGTACTGGCTATTTACCAGGAGCTGTGGAGAAGACAGATGAGCTTTGGGGAAAAAGTCAGATCTGACTTCAGTAATAGTGCTCCCTTTCATGGATACAACACTTTAATATTTCAAGTCATGTTTGCAATGAATTATTACTATTCACTATTTCTACTTTTACCTATTAAATAATTGTTCTCCAGCTTTCCTGTAAGTTTCTCAAGGCTGCGATCATTAACTCTGCTTATTTATCTTTGATTGCACTGGGTTTCCATTGCTGCGCTTGGGCTTTCCCTAGCAGTGGAGATTGGAAGATACTCTCCAGCTGTGATGCTTGGGCTTCTCACTGCGGAGGCTTCTCTTGCTGCAGAGCATGGGCTCTAGGCATGGGGCCTTACTAGCTGCGGCACACGGGCTCAGGTGACCGCAGTTGAAGATGTGGGATCTTCCTGGACCAGAGACTGAACCCGTGTCCCCTGCATTCACAGGCGGATTCTTAACCACCAGACCACCAGAGAAGTCCAGGGCTGGGATCATTAATTCCATTTCCAAGTGTGGTCACACAGCTAGAAGTGGCAGAGGTTGAACCATACTCCTGAAATCCCAGGTTCTCTCCCTCCTCCCCACTGATCCTGATGCATCCTGTCCTTTATTCAGCCCACGCAGACATCATATGCACAGACAGCACCACATGATCCTAAAATCAGACCATAAAGGCATCAGGAAAGTCGTAGCCATCAAAGAAATTCAACGATAAAATATCACCATTAAATACTAACTTTATCTTCTTTGTCTCTTACCTTCAATAAAAATCATTATTTTCCTTTCCAATCTNTTCCATGTGATGCTAATTAACAAAGATAAATAAGGCAGCAAAGACCTTCCCTTAAGGAGGACAATGATGCTTTTCTGTCTCTGAAAGACTTATTGTCCCCTTTCCATGGTCAGGTATCAAAATCAGAAACATGGATTAATTAATCCATTCAGCAAATAAGCATCTATTAATTTCCAGGCATAGTTCTAGGTACATTATTGAACAAAATAGAAAAAACATACTGTTTTTTAATTGAACGTTTCAGTGGCCCTGAGATTTCCAGGTGGCTCAGTGTTAAGAAATCACCTGCTAATGCAGGAGTCCCAGGTTCGATCCCTGGGTCAGGAAGATCCCTGGAGGAGGAAATGGCAGCCCACTCCAGTATTCTTGCCTGGAAGACCCCATGGGCATGGGAGCCTGGTGGGCTACAGTCCATGGGGTCAGAAAGAGCTGGATGTGAGTGAGCACACAGGCACACACGTGGACATCATGTTTGGTCTGCTTCAGTCTGGAGTGTGTCACCAGACTCCTTTATTCAGTTGTATACTTCTCATTTCCAAGTCGGTTGGTGATCATTTATTTGTGTTATGGTTTCTCCATATGTGTATAAGGATGCCTCCATAGACATACATATTAATACATATGCACACACTCTGCCTCACTTGATAGCATTATGTTGGTAACTTAATTGAAAGATAGTATAATCTGCAAGTTTTCAAATACTGCTGGGTAGTATCCAGTATAAAATATTACCCTGAAGCTCTGAAAGATTAATTATGATGCCATGCTATTTCATTTTTCATGTTCTTGCCAGAAAACTTTAGTCTTTAATATCAGGCTTACCATAATGATTTCTTCCTGGATTGTACTTGACTCAGATTTAGAGTTCTTGACCCTATCCCTGACTTGTTGTGCAAGCTTGCATAAGTTAATGTCACACGTATAAATCAGTTAAATAATGGTAGGTATAATTATGGTAGATGCAAATAATGATAGGTATAATGTAGGATTTTTTTTAATGTGGTATGTTTTTCTATAGGAATAATATCAGAAAGGCCTACCACTTGTGGTAAATCCAATGGCATTCTTATTTCCTTTTACAGTTCAGTTCAGTCGCTCAGTTGTGTCCGACTCTTTGCGACCCCATCAATCGCAGCACGCCAGGCCTCCCTGTCCATTACCGTTTCCCGGAGTTCACTCAGACTCACGTTCATTGAGTCCGCGATGCCATCCAGCCATCTCATCCTCTGTTGTCCCCTTCTCCTCCTGCCCCCAATCCCTCTCAGCATCAGAGTCTTTTCCAATGAGTCAACTCTTCGCATGAGGTGGCCAGAGTACTGGAGCTTCAGCTTTAGCATCATCCCTCCAAAGAAATCCCAGGGCTGAGTTATCAATGCAGCACGTCTCGTTATTTGCGTGTATAATGCTTTATTCCTATAATGGGTAAAAGGTAAAATAAGTATAGTAGTTTTTTTTTAAGTAAATCTAAGGTTAGATTAATAAAAATTTCTCTTGTGGTTTTGGTAGTGTCTATGTGTGTTTATGTAAACATAAGTGTTTATGTATACATTTATGAACTTTATTAAGATTCTTTTAGGTATTGGGTAAATAATTCAACAGTAGTTCTCAGACATTAATATATAAATATTCACCTCAAATGCACATAGCTGGTTAGCCATTTGTTTATTTTTTATTTTTTTATGATATGTTCATGTAATGTTGGGGCTTCCCTATAGTCAGACAGTAAAGAATCTGCTTGCAGTGCAGGAGACCTGGGTTCAATCCCTGGGTCAGGAAGATTCCCCTGGAGAAAGAAATGGCAATCTACTTCAGTGTTCTTGCCTGGAGAGCTCCATGGACAGAGGAGCCTGGCGGGCTGCAGTCCAGGGGGTCGTAAAGAGCCAGACGCGACTGAGCGACTAACACTGCTACCAGACAAGTCTCTGTTCTTCTCAAATCCTTTTCCCATTTAGGTTATTGCAGAATGTTGAGCAGAGTTCCTTAATGCTGTACAGCGACTCCTTGTTGGTTATCTCTTTTAAATATAGTAGTGTGTACATGTCAGTCCCAAACTCCAGTCTGTCTTTCCTCTCCACCCTTCCCCCCAGTAACCATAAGTTTGCTTTCTAAGTCTGTGAGTCTGTTTCTGTTTTGTGAATAAGTTCATTTGCATCTTTTTTTTTTAGATTCCCCCTATAAGCAGTATCATATGATGCTTATGACGTTTATCTTTCTTTGTCAGACTTGTTTAGTGTGACCATCTCTGGGTCCACCCATGTTGCTGCACATGGCGTTATTTCACTCTTTTTAATGGCTGAGTAGTATCCCATCCTGTGAATGCACTACGTCTTCTTTATCCATTCATCTGTCAGTGGACGTCTAGGTTGCTCCCATGTCTTCTTGCTACGGTGAACAGTACTGTCATGAATATTGGGGTGCATGCATCCTTTGGGACCATGTTTTTCTCTGGATGTATGCCCAGGAGTGGGATTGCTGGATCATATGCTGGTTCTATCTTAGTTTTTTAAGGAACCTCCATGCTGTTCTCCATTGTGACATAATTATCTTTCTGAAGCATATATTAAATTGTATCCACTTTTGGCTGAAAAAAATAATGATAATAGCTCACATCTATTGAGCTCTTCCTGGGTGCACACCACTGTTTTAAGCACTTGGTGTATTTATCTGATTTTATCATTTTTAACCCTCTGAAATTACCACTGTTTTCCTCATTCTATAGACCTGGACTTCTGAGATAACAGGATAAAATACCAGCCCTGTATCTCAAAAAAAGAAGACATCTCAAATAAAGAAGTGATAGTAATAAAACTAGGATAGGATAGGATAAAAACCCAGGGAGGGTCATCTGATTATAAAGACAGTGCTAACTACAGCCTCTTTACATTTGTTAGCCTGGCTGTGCTAAAACGTAGCAGGTCCCCAGCCTCAGACCTGGGCCATAGCAGGAGGTGAAACAAGCGAAGCTTCTGAAGCCTCATCTATCGCTCCCCATTGCTCTCCATCGCTCGTGTTACCTCCTAAACCCTGTCTGTGGAATGATTGTCTTACATGAAGCTGGTCCCTGGTGTCAAAAGGCTGAGAGCCGCTGTTGTAACACGTGATGTGATGCTCCCTAGACCTCCTTCCTTTATTCCAGGCGTTCGTACCTGCCACTAACAGGAAGAACATTTGAGGTTTCTGCTCCTGTGTGGCAAAGCCAGGATTCAAACCCTGGCTCCAGAGACGACTTCACCATGTTGCTATATGATGGCTTCACTTTTAGATTAAAATTCAAACTTTTGACATATAAAAATATTAATTTCCTATGTTTTATGTCTTGGCAGGATCTTCAAAGTCTAGCTTGACCCAATCTACTGGCTGTTTTCATTATTTACAAATACAAAGTAGGTGGGGAAATGGCAAAATAAGATATGAAATTTAAAATAATGGTAATATTTTCATTTTGGTAATGCAGACTCTCAATAAAACAAATGAAATATTGTGAGGTTTTTTAATTGTTTGCCGTCTAAGTGAAATCTTACTAATCTTCCGTACATATAATGACTTATTAAAAGTCATTGACAATCCAGAACAGAGCCTCATCTTAACAATGATGTAGGTGATGATTATGGCTATTTATTCTGCTGAGTTGAAATATTTTTCCTGTGGTCTCAGAGCCAGAAAAATAGATTTAATTCCTACCAGGCAGTGGAAGGCTGGGGAGATTATTTTGTCCTTTATGATATTGTTAATTTTCTCAAATAACAAAATTGCTGTTTCTGATTAAACATTTTTCAACTCTGCTTCCTATAACATTAAGACACTGATGACTAAGATACTGTGATTGTAACAAGTATTAGCAGGTTAAAGAAGTTCAATAATTAGTTTTTATGTAAAGATAGAATTTATTGTATTAATTGACTGATTCCAATTCATATATTCCTATATATTCATATGAATTGTTGCTGTTTTTGTTTAGTCGCTAAATTGTGTCCATCTCTTTGTGACCCCATGAATGGCAGCAGGCTAGGTTTCCCTGTCCTTCACTATCTGCCTGAGTTTGTTTGAACTCATGTCCATTGAGTCAGTAATGCCATTCCAACCATCTCATCCTCTGTTGCCCACTTCTGCACCTGCCCTCAATCTTTCCTAGAATCACTGTCTTTTCCAGTGAGTCAGCTCTTTGCATCAGGTGGCCAAAGTATTGGAGCTTCAGCTTCAGCAAAAGTCCTTCCAGATTTAGGGTTGATTTCCTTTAGGAATGACTGATTTGATCTCATTGTTCATATGAATACATACATATATGTTCATATATTCCTATTCAGTCATATGAATACATACATAGATTTATTTGAAGTTGCTAATGTAATAGATATGCAGATGACACCACCCTTATGGCAGAAAGTGAAGAGGAACTAAAAAGCCTCTTGATGAAAGTGAAAGAGGAGAGTGAAAAAGTAGCTTAAAGCTCAACATTCAGAAAATGAAGATCATGGCATCTGGTCCCATCACTTCATGAGAAATAGATGGGGAAGCAGTGGAAACAGTGTCAGACTTTATTTTGGGGGGCTCCAAAATCACTGCAGATGGTGACTGCAGCCATGAAATTAAAAGACGCTTACTCCTTGGAAGGAAAGTTATGACCAACCTAGACAGCATATTAAAAAGCAGAGACATTACTTTGCCGACTAAGATCTGTCTAGTTAAGGATATGGTTTTTCCAGTGGTCATGTATGGATGTGAGAGTTGGACTGTGAAGAAGGCTAAGGGCCGAAGAATTGATGCTTTTGAACCGCGGTGTTGGTGAAGACTCTTGAGAGTCCCTTGGACTGCAAGGAGATCCAACCAGTCCATTCTGAAGGAGATCATCCCTGGGATTTCTTTGGAAGGAATGATGCTGAAGCTGAGGCTCCAGTACTTTGGCCACCTCATGTGAAGAGTTGACTCATTGGGAAAAGACTCTGATGCTGAGAGGGATCGGGGGCAGGAGGAGAAGGGGACGACCAAGGATGAGATGGCTGGATGGCATCACGGACTCGATGGTTGTGGGTTTGGGTGAACTCCGGGAGTTGGTGATGAACAGGGAGGCCTGGCGTGCTGCGATTCATGGGGTCGCAAAGAGTCAGACACGACTGAGCAACTGAACTGAACTGAATGTAATAGAAAAAGAATTCTTTGCCTGTTACTCTTAGGAAGACGATGGCAACAGTACAGCTCAAAGGCAGAGAACTGGTACCTGAAGGCTGTTTTACCTAATAGCTTTATGGCTTTTAACAAGTTATCTGACTGAAAAGGCAAAAGGCTAATAATAACTTGTACCTGCTTCACAGAGTTGGTATAAGGATTAAATGAAATAATCTGTAAAATATTACGATGCCTAGGTCATAAGTGCTTAATTAAAAGTTAATTTAGTAGTATACCTGTGTGTCTTCAGTGGTATCTTTATTCATAGTTTTGATTTTGAAAGTTAGAACCATTGTGTTCTTTTCTTTATTATCTCTGTTTAATGTAGGGGAGAACCAATATTTACTTGGGACCATTTTCTTTGTTCTCTTAAATGACCACACTTCAGTTCGGAGGCTAGTTCTTTGCAAGCCTATTTACACAGCAACCCCAGTGAGGCAGTTAGTATGTCTGGGGCTGTTCCTCAATGACCACATGTAGGCAGATGTCTCGATGCATTCATGTTCTTTTTTCAGAGAATCTAAGGTATTTGCAAATAGGTTTGATTAACTGATTTTTTTTAATGCACAAAAGGCCTAAAGTTAGTAAGTTATTGCATGTTCTCTGAGATGCTACAGAACTTTCTTTTAATAGTTGATCCCAGGTGTGCAAAATTTTGTTTCAGAATCTATTAATAGGGCCAATGACTTAGTATTTTCTTGAATTTACTAAATCTTAAGTGTACTGAGATGAAGTTACTTTGTCCAACATTTTATAATTGAAGATGAAAGAATTTCACAGTGAATACCTATATGCCCACTCTAGATTCCACCATTAACATTTTATACTCCACTTGCTTTATCATATATATTCATCTGTCTAATCCTTCATCCACCTATCAGTTCATCTTTTTTTGCGGGGTGTATTTCTAGGGTACTGTTCTTCTTATACTCCACTTGCTTTATTGTATATGTTCATCTGCCCATTCCTTCATCCATCCATCTTTTTTGCAGGGGTTGTATTTCTGGGGTACAGTTCTTTTGTTGGGTGTGTTTTGTGAATATTTTCTTCTCATCTTTTCAGTTTTTTATAGGGCCGTTGATTGAGCATAAGTTTTAAATTTATGATGCCTAATTTCCATCCTATTGAAGGTTATCATTTCAAGTTTATATTGGGAGAAATAGATCCCAGACTTCCATAACAATAATCACAATAATCCTAATTGCTGAATACTTCAGTCTTTTCAAATGTTTTACTTATATTATCCAAGTCCTTTTGACCAGTTCAACCAAAGCTTGTTATAGGAAGAAAGGAGTATTCTGCATAGATTTGTTTTTCTAGCCGTAAGATGGAATATCTATGTGTATATCTTCCCCATAAAGTTTTGCTTTGCATGTGGTAGACATGTAGCATGTATAGGTTAATGATTGATAGGCAGCCATGATTTGCATGGTTTTCTTATTTAGGGGTAGCTCTGATGCTTTTGAACTGTGGTGTTGGAGAAGACTCTTGAGAGTCCCTTGGACTGCAAGGAGATCCAACCAGTCCATTCTGAAGGAGATCAGCCCTGGGATTTCTTTGGAAGGAATGATGCTGAAGCTGAAACTCCAGTACTTTGGCCACCTCATGTGAAGAGTTGACTCATTGGAAAATACTCTGATGCTGGGAGGGATTGGGGGCAAGAGGAGGAGGGGACGACCAAGGATGAGATGGCTGGATGGCATCACGGACTCGATGAAAGTGAGTCTGAGTGAACTCCGGGAGATGGTGATGGACAGGGAGGCCTGGTGTGCTGCGATTCATGGGGTCGCAAAGAGTCAGACACGACTGAGCGACTGAACTGAGCTGAACTTCCATGAAACCTTAAATGTAAACAAACCTTGACAGCTATCTGTCTTAGCTGCTAAATCTGTGATGTATGGTATATACTAAGCAAAGCACTATTTGTGTTTTCTGTAAATCAAAGTGTCAGAGAAGCCAGTTATCTCGTGTTAACAAATGATTCATCATAACTAGATTTTATACTTCATTGGGAAGATGTTCTTTTATGTTCTGCCCTCCAGTTACTTTAAGGCAAAATCTCTCCATTTTAAGTTCTGTTGAAGGTATTGAACAAGATAATTACAATTTTTTCTAGCTCTATAATTCTTGATTCTATTACACTGTTCATTTCCAGGCATAGTTTTCTAATACAACATTTCATAAACATAATTATGGTGAATATAAATATATAGTAGAAAATAAATACATGTTTTTCATTGTTTTTTTAACTCTTTAAAACAGAAAGATGTATTTCAACTAAAAGACATGGAGAAGATTGCTCCCAAAGAAAAAGGCATTAGTAAGTATCAGAGATGTGCCAGAATGTTTTGATGAATACCTGTCGTCATTCCTGCAAATCTTTCACTTCATGGAAGCATAAATTTCTAGAGATGAAGAATGTTTGTTAAAGTCCTTATAATGTTTCTGGGCCATGACCATGATTCTTGTGTTCAGAGTATCTGCTCTAGGAAAACTTAAGGTGGAATATCCATGCATGCCTGTATGCACACACACACACTTGTATACATACACACAGTTATACAGAAGCCCATTTATGTGTATAATTTACTTCAAAAGAAGTAAAACTGTTCATGTATGTTCTGGTATTTGTTAAAGGGATTTACCCGGTGTGTTAGTGGTCTACAGTTGCTGTAACAAATTACCGTAACTTGGTGGCTTAGCACAATGGAGCTTTTATTCTCTCATAGTCCTGGAGGCCAGAAATCTGAAGTAGAGGTGTTGGCGGAGTTGGTCCCTTCTGGAGGCTCTGAGGGAGTTTCCACTTCACACTTTTCTCCTGGCTTCTGGTAGTTACCAGCAGTGCTTGGCTTATAGACGCATCATTCTAATCTCTGCCTCTGCCTTCACATGGCCTCCCCCTTTTTTTCTCCCCTTCTGTGTCTTATAAGGACACGTGTCATTTGGGACCCACCCTAAATCCAGGGTGATTTTATCATGATATCCTTAATTACATCTGTATAGACCCTTTTCCAAATTAAGCTTGCATTCAGAGGTTCTGGGGTTTATATTTTTTAAACCTTACTTTCTGATTGTATAAGCTATACATGTTTAACAGATTTGGAAGTTATATAAAGAATATAATGAAAATGACGTTGTTCACAGTCCCTGTACTGAGATCACCACTTTTTTTAAGCTTTTCATTCTGTGTTGGCATATAGCCAGTTAGCAGGTGGTGGTAGCTTCAGGTGGACAGCAGATGGACTCAGCCATACCTACATACATGTATCTGCTCTCCCTGCAGACCCCTTCCCCTCCAGGCTGCCACAGGACCCCGGGCAGAGTTCCGTGTGCTCTGCAGCGGGTCCTTGTTGATCATCTGTTTTAAAAGGAACAGTGTGTAGCGGCAAACGTTAGTTCGTTCTCTGCCTCTGTGTCTCTGTGTTTTGTAAGTTCATTTGTATAAGGGGTGTCATACGATTCTCCTTCTGTCTGACTGACTTCACTCAGTATGACAGTCTCTAGGTCCATCCATGTCACTGCAGTGGCATCATTTCATTTTTTTAATGGCTGGGTAAGATTCCGTTGTATAAGTGGTAACATGGTATATTATGACGTCTTATTCTTAGCTTCTGTTTATCTGTGTTTGTGTTATATGTCTGTCCATTTCTCTGGGAGGAACCCATGCTGCAAATACCATTTTGTGTTCATGTATTTTTCACATAACATTGTATCGTCTACCTATGTCATTTGCTTTAAAAAAATTATTTACAGCATCTGCATTTCCTAATATTTTTTCTGTGACCACCCATTGTGCCATAATTTGCTTAGCCCATTAGCTATTGTTGACCATCTAGATGTGTTCCCAAATTTTCTTGCTAAAGTTAAGATAATTAGCATGCCATTCTTAAATGTTTTTCTAAATGACTTATTTTTTAGAGTATTTTTAGGTTCACAGCAAAACTGAGAGGAAGGTACAGTGTTTCTCATGTACTTCCTGCCCCCCACACATACATAGCTTCCCCTGTTATCAACACCACTCACCATCGTGCATTTGTTACAATTGATGAACCTGCATAGGCACGTCATAAGCACACTGAATCCGTAATTTACACTGGTAATCACTCTTAGTGTCGTGCACTTCTGTGGGTTTGTACACACGGCTCCACCATTATGATATCACATAGAGTATTTTCCCTTCCCTAAAAATCCTCTGTGCTCTTCCACCTATTCATCCCTTCCTTTCCCCTTGCCGAAAACTTTTTTCCACATATTACTTCGTTAGGAAATGTCCCCAGAAATAGAGTAGAAAAAGAGACTTGTATCGTTTTNGGCAAGAACACAGGAGTGGGTTGCCATTTCCTTCTCCAATGCATGAAAGTGAAAAGTGAAAGTGAAGTCGCTCAGTTATGTCCGACTCTGTACAATCCCATGGACTGCAGCCCACCAGGCTCCTCTGTCCATGTGATTTTCCAGGCAAGAATACTGGAGTGGGGTGCCACTGCCTTGCAAGTTATCTGGGTCTATTTTCTGTAATACATCTTGCCATATTAAAGAGCAAGCATCCAATACATTGAAAGAAGTGAGCAAAATGATCTGCTAACTTCCTCCTCCTATTGTGAGTCCTTTTGTGAGTCCTTTATTTCTGGAAGAAATGATGCCTAGGGAACAGGAAAAAGAACCCCAGCATTTGTCTCTTAAATACAACGCAGCCTTCACACCTGTGTCAGCCAGCTGACCATTGAAAGGACCTGTTCATTTCAAGAGCTGAATGCATGCCAACAGCTGCAGGGGAGGCTGAGCACACTCCTAGAAGTTTTGGAAAAGACAGGTAACCAAGCATGCACCATAAATCCAAGTACGTGAGAAGCCACCTGGTGCAAATACACGCATGCAAGCCTTCTTAGCATCGTGTCCACAGCAAAGCCTAAGTGACATGCGTGATGAAGATTTCCCTAGGGCTAATCCACATGGACCCATCTAGGAGATTTGTCTAGGAGAAAGGGCTGGAGAATTTCCCAAATGAATGGATACACATTTCTGAGCAAACAACACGGATGTCTCTGACGTGTGGTGCTGTATTCACAAATGATCAGGACCGACCATTAGGAGGGTGCTTGTTTTTAAGGTTTTATTTGAAGTATAGTGCTTTACAGTGGGGTGNGGCCAGCTCCCTATCTCCTGCTCCCAGCCTCTCCTAGGGCTCCCCCTGCTCTGCACGTTGAGCCTCCTCCAAGCTCTGGCTGTGTCCCCCAGCAACCCCCCATCTTGGTGAGCTCACTACCCCCACCTCAGGAAGCTCCAGGGCCAGGACCGGGCCTCCAGTTCCGCAGCCCAGCCTCTACTACAGCCAGTCCTGTGCGAACTATATAAAGAAAGGAAAGAGCCCACGGCAGGGTCTTTATTCATGCCTTGGAAACGGGTTCATCCATACCATTTTCCTAGATGAGGAGGGTGTTTTTAAAGCTTCTTAGCAGACATCATAGACCCACTGCGTCTGTGCGTTTCTGTTCATGTGCTTTAGGAAAACGGAAGTCCTTTGGATACTATGAAAGACTTCTTCCTACTTTACCCTGATGGCAACAACTTCACTGTCTCATGAAACAAACACTGAATGAGCCTTTGCTGTAGCACATCCATGTGCTAGGCAGAAGGTGACCACGACAAACACGTGTCCCTTCTTTCAAGCCTAAAAGAAGAGGTGATCTGTTTTCTTAGGTAAGAAACAGGCTTGATAGCAGGAGACCCAACCGAGGAGCAGGCTGAGAGCGGGGAACATTGGTAGCAGTGTCACACAGAATAAGTGGGTAAAAGAGTCTTTTTTTTAAACAGGTTTTTTTTTTTTTAAGCTGCTCAACTTCCCTGGTGGTCCAGTGGTTAAGAATCCGGCTGCCAGTGCAGGGGACATGGGTTCGACCCCTGGTCTGGGTGGATTCCACATGCCACTGAGCAGCCAAGCCCATGAGCTACCACTACTGATGCCCTTGTGCCTCGAGTCTGTCCGCTGCAACAACGGCTCACAGCAACTGGAGAAAGCCCACATGCAGCAACGAAGACCCAGTGCAACCAAAAGTAAACAAATAAACAATAAAAAAGGAAAGACTGTATTAAAAAAATAAAACTTGTCCACACGAAGTCATATAAAAAAGGACAAATAGATTTAGAAAGTGGCACCATAGACCAGCACTGTGCGTACAAAAAAATAAAAATAAGTAAATATATAAAATAGTTGATGTTTCCCATGATATTTCACAGGCTTCCTTGATGGCTCAGCAGTTAAAGAAGCTGCCTGCAATGCAGGAGACATGGGAGACTCGAGTTTAATCTCTGGGTTGGGAAGATCCCCTGGAGAAGGGAATAGCAACCTACTCCAGGATTCTTGCCTGGAGAATCCTATGGACAGAGGAGCCTGGCTGGTTACAGTCCATAGTGTCCCAAAGAGTTGAATATAGCTTGAGCACGCACACGCATACACACACACACACACACACACACACACATACACATAGGCATTTCTCCATTGAGCTCTGCTTCAGATACCAAAAAGACAGAGCTCCCTTTGGGAGAATACCTTGTAAAACAGCTGAAATAAAGTTGTGGTGCTGAAAGAGAATATAACACAAGTATAGATATATGAAGGGATCGCCCATTTCAACAATGACAAAGTCTCATCCTTTTCTTATGTCATCCAACAATCCCTTTGACTGTTCAGCTGCCATAGCATTCTACAGATAGCTGTAGTGTGTTGTGATATTGATTTTTGGTTTCTTTGCTTTGTTTTGAACCCAGAAGCGACTTTCTTCCTCATCCAACTTGGTCCATGGCTGTGGTCTGCAAAAACATTCAAGTGGACTCAGCAGCACATTGAGAGCCTGGTTGGAAAATGAGAAATGAGGAGCAGTGTGGGAGCAAATAGAGTCACTGAAAAAAGAAGGATATTTAGGTCCTGAGGGTGGGATTGAGGAAATACAGCTCCGATTTCAGCTCACACACAAACTAGAGTTTCAGGGAGACAAAAGCCAGAGTTCCGGCTGTGGAATCAATGGGACCCATCTCGTCTCCATGGCGATCAGCTTTAGCTTTGCTGCCACTGTCTCCTCTTCTTGGCCCTAGAGGAAGATGTATTTGGAAGGGTTCTCAGATGTCATGATTTAGCATCTGATAGCATTTTAAAGCATGTTAATAAATAGAAAAAACTGTCCAGAAACAGGAGGGATTCTTTCCAGAAACAGGTTCTCAGGACTTTCCTCATGGTCCAATGACTAAGACTCCACTGGACCTCCTGATGGAGGGGCCTGGGTTCCATCCCTGGTTGGGGAATTAGATCCCACATGTCACAACTAAGAATTCAATGCTGCAACCAAAGATCCCGTGTGTCAAAACTAAGACCTGGTGCAGCCAATTAAATTAATGATTTTTAAAGCACATATTTTGAAAATAGAAAGGAACAGATTCCCAATGGAAGAGAAAAAGAACTTTATTAAAAGTCCAGAACAGAGATATCCCAGGCAGAACTTCAAAGAACTACGTATTGCTTTGAAAGTGAAAATGGAAGTGTTAGTCGCTCAGCTGTGTCCAACTCTGCGACCTCATGGCCCGCCAGTCTCCTCTGTCCTTGAGATTTCCCAGGCAAGAATACTGGAATGGGATTGCCATTCTTTTCTCCAGGGGATCTTCCCAACCCAGGGATTGAAACTAGGTCTCCTGCATTGCATGCAGATTCTGTACGATCTGAGCTGCCAGGAAGCCCCAGGTATTGCTATAAGAATGTTCATTTTTTTGGTTTGAGAAGTTTAGAATAAAAATTTCAGCCAGCCCAGGATGGAGTAAGTACCAAAACTGAGATTCAGAACAGAGTTTTAGAATGATAAGGCCTAGGCGTCTAGAGTGTAGTGAAATATCCACCATTACAAGTTTTAAAATACCATCTAATTTTTTGTAGTACAGTTCTTGCTGCTTCTAAAAACTAGAAAAGTGAGCAGGGTTGCAGTTGGTCTCTATGATACTCTTAAAATATGTACCATATGAATAGTGTAAATTTCATCCAAATAACCAGATGGTTGGTTTAATTTACCCATTCCAGTATGGGGATGCTTGCAAATATCCAGATGTTTGACATCACCAACACGGATAATGCTGGTGGACCCTACAATCTGAGGATTGCTCATCACATATTTGGCCCCTGTCATCCAGATTGATGGCAATTAGTCTGTCTGTATGATTTTATTAGCCCCTCTTAGTCATCTGGTGGGCTTCCCTGGTGGCTTAGTGCAGGAGGTGCGGGCTCAATCCCTGGGTTGGGAAGATCCCATTGGAGAAGAAAATGGCAACCCACTCCAGTATTAATGCCTGGGAAATCCCATGGACAGAGGAGTCTGGTAAGCTACAGTCTATGGCACTGCAAAGAGTTGGACATGACTTAGCAACTGAACAGCAACAGTCATCTGGTATTTCTTTTAATGCTAGATCCACAATCACTGTAAAAATGAAAATAAAGCTTTGCCTTTCTAGCTGGTACGAAAGGTAATTCTCAGAAAAAATGATGTGAAGGTTATGCCATTAGAGAAAGGGTAAGGTTGATGGAGTGAAATACTGTGTGGCTTCAAGAAAATCAAATACTGAATATAAAATTCGAGATCCCTAGTCTGCAAGCCACAGAGGAGATTATCTACATCCAAGGGTAAAATTTCCTTGCTTTGGCTCTATTTTTTTTCTCTCTCACTTTTAATCTTTTATAAAAGATGTTAACAACTAAAGTGTATATTCTGAAAAAACAACAAGCAAGTATTTTTCTAATGTTGTTCTTAAACTTGTAAACAGAAAGAATATTATCTGTAATTCACTTAGCATTAAGCTTTCAAATTATATTAAAAAATCTACCACCTTGCAGGGAATGTATCATTTTACATGAACTGAGAAATGGCTAATAGGAATATAGGAGTAAATAGTAATAGAAGTAGTAAGACGTTAAAAAAAAAAAGGCCAAGGAAATTACAATACACAAGAGCCATTTGAAATGTCAAGATAAAAAGTTAGTTTTTTATATTATATATAGAATGGATAAACAATAAAATCATTCTGTATAGCACAGGGAACTGTATTCAATATCTTGTGATAAACCATAATGGAAAATAATATAAAAAAGAATATATATCTAATGTATATGTATAACTGAATATCTTTGCTGTACAGCAGAAATTAGCACAATACTGTAAATCAATTATGTTTATTTCAATAAAAATTTTTAATGTAGTATTTTGTTTTCTAAACCACATATCCAATGCTCTTTTCTATTTTCATGCTGAGTTGATTCTCTATAGAAAATGTACATTTTACCCATTTTTCCCAGTGTGGTTCAGCAATCATCTCAAGATGTTAGCATGATAAGATCCAGCAATTAATTATCATTAGACTGGTCTAGTGGTGACTTCCCTGGTGGCTCAGACGGTAAAGCATCTGTCTACAATGCAGGAGACCTGGGTTCGATCCCTGGGTCGGGAAGATCCCCTGGAGAAGGAAATGGCAATCCACTCCAGTACTATTGCCTGGAAAATCCCATGGACAGAGGAGCCTGGTAGGCTACAGTCCATGGGGTCGCTAAGTGTCGGACACAACTGAGCGACTTCACTTTCACTTTTCTACTGTGTGCTTCAGTTGTGTCCAACTCTTTGCAACCCTATGAACCATAGCCCACCAGGCTCCTCTGTCCTTGGGAGTCTCCAGGTAAGAATAGTGGAGTGAGTGGCCATGCTCTCCTCCAGGGGATCTTCCCGACCTAGGGATCGAACTCACATCTCTAATGTTTCTTGCATCGCTAAGCGGGTTCTTTACCACTATTGGAGAAGGAAATGGCAACCCACTCCAGTGTTGTTGCCTGGAGAATCCCAGGGACGGTGGAGCCTGATAGGCTGCCGTCTATGGGGTCGCACAGAGTCGGACACGACTGAGGTGACTTAGCAGCAGGAGCAGCAGCAGCAGTGCCACCTGGGAAGCCAGATTGGTCTAGAATCCTCTTCAACCAATGCAAATTCAAAAACAGACCTGAACATTTTAAACATCCTCTGATCTTTGCCACTGTCGCAGTGGATCACAGCAAACAAAGTTACAGGGGCACCTTAAGATGTAGTCTATTTGCAGACTGAAAGGCAGAGGAGCCATTTCTGCAGCAAGTCTAAGCACACAGAGAACAGAATAGGTCCCTATTTTCTTTCTTGGTCTTTTTAAAACACGTTTTCAGCATTTTTCAGAAAAACCTTGGCTTTCATGCACACTGTGTACGACTTGGGAATAAAGTGATTCATCATCATGAATAAAAACTGTTGACTTTCTATGTCTTTGTGTTCCTTAATAGAAGGGACTAAAAGTGAGAGAATTTAGCACTCAGGACTCATTGAGAGACCAACAATAAGTTCAAGGGATTGAAAATAACCCTGAAATGAACTGAATAATAGCCACATTTGGAATTTCACACTCAATTAGAATGTTGCCTATGGAAATTAAATTATTCAGGTTATTTTCTTCCTTAAATCAAGAAAGCCCATGTTTGGTTAAGATGACAGTATGAATACAAGGAGTTGTTTGTACTTGTTCCTCAACTGCCATTAAAATACCAGTAAGTTGATTTTGTTTTTAAGATATCAACACACAAGGACAAAAAGATGATAGAGGAGAAAACAGGAATGCAACTTAAGAGGGTGTTGAACACTGAAATGGAGAGCGATGACTGAGTCACATGTCAGCAGGGTGTAAACTATGGCACAATACAGTGTAATTTAGTCTACAAATGCACCCCCTCCTTCCCACTCCCAAACTGGTGGTATCAGGTGCCTCTGCAAATGAGAGATACAGGTAGGATGGTGAAAGACATTTGATTCTCAGGTAAGAGGGCACTAAAAATTGTCTGTATATGGCCAACAAGCCCATGAGCAGATGCTCAACATCACTAATTAGTAGAGAAATGCAAATCAAAACTAAAATGAGGTATCATCTCATAGCAGTCAGAATGATCATCATTAAGGAGTCTACAAATAATAAATGCAGGAGAAGATATAAAGAAAAGTCCTACAGTGTTGGTAGGGATGCAAACTGGAACAGACTCTGTATATATACACTATATATACCGTGCAGCCACTGTATATACTGAAAACAGTATAGAGCTTTCTCAGAAAATTGAACATAGAGTTGCCATATGATCCAGAAATCCCATTCCTTGGCATATATTCAGGCAAAACTACAATCCTAAACGACGCATGTACCCCAATGTTCATAGCAGCATTATTCACAGTAGCCAAGACATAGAAGCAACCTAAATGTCCATCAATAGATGAATAGATATAAAAGATATGGTACATATATACAAAGGAATACTACTCAGCCATAAAGAAGAATGAAATAATGTCATTTGCAGCAACATGGATTCAACTACAGATTATCAACTAAGTGAAGTCAGTTGGAAAGAGAAAGACAAACACTATGTGATATCACTTGTATGTGGAATTGAGAATATGGCAAAAATGAATCTGTCTATAAAACAGAAACAGACTCAGGGACATCGAGAACAGACTGGTCGCTGCCAGGGTGGGGAAGGGGTTTGAGGGAGGACAGAGCGGGGACGTTGGGGTTAGCAGATGTAAGCTTTTATATATAGAATGGATAAACAACAAGGTCCTAGTGTTTAGCACAGGGAACTATATTCAATATCCTGGTCTGAACCATCATGGAAGAGAATATTTAAAAAGAATGTATATATAGTTGTATAACTGAATCACCTTGCTGAACAGCAGAAAGAACACAACACTGTAAGTCAACTAACAAAGAAATTGAAAGTGTTAGTTGCTCAGTTGTGTCCAACTCTTTGTGATCCTATGGACTGTAACCCACCAGGCTCCCCTGTCCATGGGATTCTCCAGGCAAGAATACTGGAGTGGGGTGCCATTTCCTTCTCTAGTGGGATCTTCCTGACCCAGGAATCAAACCCATATCTCACACATGTCAGGCAGATTCTTTACCATCTGAGTCACTAGGTAGGTGTTAAGTCAAAATACTCCAATATAAAAAAAAAAATTAAAAAATAAAATTAAGAAAAAGCTTCCTTAAGGCTGATAATCTCCAGAGATGATGTTCTCAGAGTGGTTCTCAGAGTGGCCCCAGAACAACAGGAATCCCTGGGGAACTGCGTAGAAACACAAGTCCTCAGGCCCAACTCCTGACCTTGAGAAACTGTGGGCATGTAGCATCCGATTGAAGTTTAGCAAGATAATTCCTATGTGATCATGTTCAGGACTCTCCACTGTGGAAGGTGTGGACCTTTGAAAGAGAGAAAGAAACAGAAATGGGTGTGGGAAGGAGAAAGAACTAAGATGGGGCATTTCCCTGGTTCGATGGTTAAGAATCCACCTTGCAATGCAGGGGGCGTGGATTCTATCCCTGGTTGGGAAGCTAAGATTCCACACGCCCCAGGGCAGCTATGCTTGTGTACCACAGCTACCAAGATCAGGCACCACAACTAGAGTCCATTTGCTGCAATGAAAGTTCACACGATGCAGCAAAGATTCCACATGCCACAGCCAAGTCCTGATCCAGTCACTGTTTTGTTGTTTTTTTTTTTAAGTAAATAAATAATCTTTTAAAAAACAAAGAACAGACAGATTTTGGAAAAGAGTAGTCTCAGATGTTGACTGTTCATGCTCCTTCAGGAATTAAGGGCTCCTTTTGGGGAGTGTTGGTAATAAGTAAATTACCATCAGGAAGACCAGAACAATCGAGCCCAACAGAGTGAAATTTCAGCATCTGAAATAATAGCCACACAATGGAAAGTTTCCCAAAAAATAAGGAAGATGAAAATAAAAGAGAGATAGAAAAGGGGAAAAGGGAAGAACTGAAAAGAAGATGTAAGCAACATGAAATGTGTATCATCTTAACAGTGGACAGCAAAAAAATAATTCCAGGATTCTCCAAATTCTGGTCATTACAATTTGTTTTAATCACAGCCTTCATGTATGAAGATGTCAATGGTAAATAGTATGAACTAGGAAAAACAGAAGTTACAGAATTTGAGAAAACAGAACCTTTAAAACCACTTATGGCTAGCAACAGGGAAAGGTGGGGGGAATAAACTGGGAGATTGGAATTGACATATATACACAGATAACTAATAAGGAATAAGGAACTGATTTATGGCACAGGGAATGATACTCAATAGTCTGTAATGACCTAAGTAATTTTTAAAAGGATGAATTAGATAGTTCTGTACTTATCTGGAGTGTTGTTCATCATATGTTAAAATATGAACAAACATATAAAATAGTAACAGCGATCTCATTTATGTGAAAGCAAAAACTTTATATGGAAAAAATTATCAAGAAGGGTATATACCAAGTAGTTGATAATGATTACCACTCTAGAGTAGAAGCAAAAAGGCGTCTCACTTGAACACACACACACCCCTGCCAAAATTTCTATAAAAACCTGGTAAACCCTCTTTCAAGAGAATGCACCAAACTCATTTTATTGTCAGTCCTATTATATATTCAAATGTTTGCATATTCAATAAACTTCTTGTTAGAGAAAATGTTTCCTTTGCATTTTATGGGTAATTTGTTTTACTCTCTGTTAAGCTGTAAAGAGTAAATCCTCAGTTGCATTAGCACAGAATGTGTGAATACCAAAATGTTTCTCTCCTACAATCTCCAACCCTTAATAATTGACCCTTATTCCAAATTGAAACTGTCAGTTCAATGGTTCTTTCTCTACCTCTCATGCACCAAGAAGAATTTTTTAAACTTTTTATTTTGTGTTGCTGCTGCTGCTGCTGCTAAATCACTTCAGTGGTGTCTGACTCTGTGCGACCCCATAGACAGCAGCCTCCCAGGCTCCCCTGTCCCTGGGATTCTCCAGCCAAGAACACTGGAGTGGGTTGCCATTTCCTTCTCCAATGCATGAAAGTGAAAGCGAAGTTGTGTCCGACTCTTAGCGACCCCATGGATTTTATGTTGAGGTATAGCCAATTAACAAAGTTGTGATAGTTTGAGGGGAACAGAGAAGGGACTCAGCCATACACATACATGTATCCATTCTCCCCTAAACTCCCCTCCCATCCCAGTTGCCTCATAACTTTGAGCAGAGTCCCTGTGCTATACAGTGGGTCCATGCTGGTTATCCGTTTTAAATATAGCAGTGTGTACACGTTGATCCCAAACTCCCTAATTATCACTGGAATTTGAAACACCATATAAATGTGGTTCATCCAGACAGTAATAACATTTTCTAAGATGCAATCAAATACAGTCTAAAAATGCCGTATAGAGTGGATTGGCTTTAACCTTCTACTTCCACACTGTGTGTTATGAGCAGAAAAGTGGCATTTTGGACTCATTTTAGTGGATATCCAGGTTGAACAGGTTTTGGATTTTGATGAGGGGAGTATCTCTCTTGGCTCCATCACTTAGGTCCTCTGAGATCTTGAGGAATTCACTTCCCCTCTCTAAGCCTGAATTTGCTCATCTACAAAATGACAATAATAGGAATATCTTATTCCAGAAGGCTGCCATGAGGTGGTCTCCATGAGATGAAACATATAAAGCATGAGGTAGAGAACTGTATCATAATGCATCAAATGGTTAGTCACAGTAGTTTTGTCATCATTGCAGGAAAAAAATGGTTTTCAGATCTCTATGTGCACTGAAACCTTTCCATGTGTGTGTATCTGCATGAGAAACCATTCTTAGAGCACTGTGACTTTCCTGTTGTGATTTCCTTTTTTTCTTTAATATTTTTAAACCAAGTACAGTTGATCTACAATGTTGTGTTAATTTCTGTTGTACAGCAAAGTGATTCAGTTATACATATGTATTCTTTTTGTTATATTCTTTTCCATTGCAGTTTATTGTAGGATATTGAATGTAGTTTCCTGTGCTGTACAATAGGACCTTTCTGTTTATCCATTCTTTATATAAGAGTTTGTGTCTGCTAATCCCAAACTCCCAGTCCATTCTTCCCTCCCCATCACCTACCCCGCCCCCCCCCAGGGCAATCACAAGTCTGTTCTCTTAAGTTTGGGAGTCTGTTTCTATTTCATAGATAAGTTCATTTGTGTCATATTTTTGATTCCACATATAAGTGATTCATTCAGTTCAGTTCAGTTGCTCAGTCGTGTCCNCAAGTTTTCTATGGATTTTTTTATCCAAATGTTTAATTCACTTAAGTGAATGGTAATTATTAGAAAAAGATGTCTTATGTATTCTCCTATAAATAAGGCTGGCTCTTTCACCCCATTTAGTGTGGTTCAGTTATTCAAGGATTAAAAGCCTTCTGGTTAAAAAAAAAAAAGTCTTCTGGCAATTTTTGCAGAAAGAATGTCTCTTTGCATCCAGCAATAGCCACTCAGCTCTGTTTGTGACCATCTGAGTCAAGACCAGGTTTTAGAATTACCCTGCGTGATGAGGGCTTCTCCAGAGTTGTGACACTTTGCTCAGATAAGCGTGAGACACTCATGTGTCTAGTTTATTTGAATAACTATTCTTTAGGCATTGTTCCATTCACGCTCCTCCATTTTTATAAGAAACATCTTGGGAAATATTTGAGAAAGACGTGGACGAATGGATGGAAAACTCAGGCAAATTTAAACATACTTCCTGACTGCAGGACTTTTCAGAATCATTATTTTTTTAATTTATTTTTCCTTTAAGTATAATTGAACTAAAATGTATTCATTTGTGCTGTACAGCAAATTGATATATATATATATATATATATATATATACACACATACATATATTCTTTCCCACTGTGGTATATATATATATTCTTTTCCACTACGGTTTATCACAGGATATTGAATATAGTTCCTTGCGCAATACTATAGGACACTATTGTTTATCCATTCTCTATATAATAGTTTGCATCTGCTAATCCCAAACTTCCAATTATTCTCTCTCCCACCCCACTCCTGCTTGGCAACCCAGAGTCTGTTCTCTATGTCTCTGCAGAATCATTAACATCTTTATTACACCTGTTGAAACTCCGAGACAGGGATACAATGTTCATGGTCTCCCAGCATTGACTGTGGAAGGCTTTGATGTGGCTAGGACAATTTTCATGCATGTTTCCCACTAAACTCTTGGGAGACCTGCCTGGATCTTATCCAGACCTCATCACAGAGAAGGGAAGCTGAGATTGAGATAAGCAAAGCAAAAATTTAGATTTTCATCTTTGTTGAAGTAGGAACTTCATTTATTCAAATCAATTCTCTTTTACTTTATTTAGTATCCTGTGTGATTCTCTTCCAATGTCAAAACAGTGACTTTTCAAGAACAAACAGCTTCATCTAAGTTTGCTGCTTCATCAAAACTACAATTCACAAGAAAGTCAGAGATGCATGCACCCTGACGTTCACAGTAAAACCATCCACAATAGCCAAGACATGGAAACAATCTAAATGTCTACATACAGATGAATGGATAATATATACAGTACATATATACAATGAAATACTACTCAGCCATAGAAAGAATGAAATTATGCCATTTGCAGCAACATGAACGGATCTATTGATGATCATATGAAGTGAAGTAAGTCAGAAAGAGAAAGACAAATATTATATGATATCACTCATGTGTAGAATCTAAAATATCAGGCAAATGAAGTTATCTATGAAACAGAGTCACAGACAATGAGAAGAGACTTGTCCTTGCCAAGGAGGAGACAGAGCAGGAGGGAAGGATTGGGAGTCTGGGATTAGCATATTCAAACTATTACGTTTAAGAGAGATAAGCAGAAAGGTCCCACTATATTCAATTTATATTCAGGGAACTATGTTTAATATCTTTTGATAAATCATTATGGAAAAGAACATGAAAAAGAACATATATATATATATATATATGTATATGTATCACTGAGTTACCTTGCTGTATAGCAGAAATTAACACATTTAAATCAACTATACTTAAAGAAAAAGAAAATGAAAGAAAGAAAAAAGTTAGAACCAAGCTCTCAGTCATCAGGAGAACCCCCTATTAAGAAAGCCATTCCCTAGAATTGGCTACATAATTGAACAGCAAGGAGTTTCTTCTTTCTTCTTCTCATTTTTTATACTCAACTTTGCACTTGAAAATAAAACATCTGTTTCTTCCATGGTACCTGTAGGCATTCTGGCCTACAGGTAATTTATCCCGATGATAATTTATCCCAATTTAATTATAAATTATCCCAATGATAATCAATGTTCTGCTCAAGCCGAGGTCAGTGTTCATCTAATTGTTTCCTTTTGCGTTGAAATAACACACAATAATCAAGACACTAAAGAAAAAAAAGAATCCCCATGCAGGAGGAAAAAGTATCTTGCAAGACCTAAGAATGATAATTAGAATTTACACACAGAGATACATTTCAGGAACTAACTCTCTGGTGGAAGAGAAGGGGAAAAACTCACAATAAAATAGAGGATCCAACATAAAAGGTTTTTATTATGCATTATCTCTCTAATGGATGCCTGGGTTTAAAGAGCTGTAATTAATTATAGACAATGACAAATGGTCAAGAAAAGCCCATGGCAGCGGTCCTCGTGGTTGACAGCCTACAGTGATTTGAGGACATCTTGTCACATCAAGGCTGGTTAATTTATTAGACATGCAGTCTTCCCCAGAGGAGCCTCCAAAGAGAAATTACTAGAAATATAGGATAGCTTCAGGGTCGCAAAGAGTCAGACACAACTGAGTAACTTTCACTTTCACTTTTCAGGGAAATTCAACCCAGGGAAGGGAAATGCCAGGGCCAACTGCAAACAGTGGATTTTGCAAGTATGAGAGCTTTCCCTCTAGAAATGACCATCTCTTCACCTGAACTGTGGGGCTCCAGCCAGGCATGAGGTTGGTGCTAATTAATCATTTTTAAGAAATTATCTGAATTCAATTGAGAAAAATAGAATATAATCAAATTGTGGGGAAAAAAATAACAAGAAGCTGATGTCCCTAAATCTTGAGTGGAAAGAAACTGCTCTAATTTCTCCAAGAGGACTGATGCATTTATTTAGCCCAGGAGTCAGACAGGTGTGTGGTACCCTCAGCACACGTGACCTGAAATTTTTCCAGACTTCATGATTGTCCGGAATTGAGGAACACAGTGCTAAAGGATTATTCTCTATTGGTTTTTGAAGTGCAGAACAAAGATCTATGTGACAAGATGCTACCTTCCTTTGAAATCTCAAAGAATGGCTTCCAGCAAATTTTGTTAGTTTATTTGTTAGATACACAGAGAGACAGATAGGGAAGGTGACCTTTGCACTTCCTCCTCAAGCCACCCCAGAGACCAGAGGTTCTCTCTGTTTTTCGAACCCAAGCCAACTTTTACTGAAGACACGTTCAGGGTTGACACCTTGGCACCACATGAATCAGCTGGGAAAATTATGTGAAAAGTCAATTTCAACCGTGTGAGCCAAATGGCAACATTCTTGGCGATGAGAGTGGGGAATTAAACTTTGGATATATCATATTTCATTTGGATATTTCATTCAGACTCAGACTTGCCAGGGCTGCAGCCTCAGAAGAAGAGGAGGCTGACGAATAAGTGATTAAGTGGGAGAGGTCTCCAGGCAGAAGCTGAGTGGCTGGGAGGGACTCTGCAGAAATTACATCCCCCCTTATGCTTTAGAGATCCCCTTCTCCCCATCCTCGGATAAAGAAGGAAGTCAGAAACTGTGGCATTAGGCTTTCAAAAAAAAAACAGGCAGAGCTGGGAGTCATGTCCGATTGTGTGTAACCCCATGGATTATAGCCCACCAGGCTCCTCTGTCCATGGGATTCTCCAGACAGGAATACTGGAGTGGGTAGCCATTTCATTCTCCAGGGTATCTTCCTGACCCAGGGATCAAACCTACAGTGACTAAGTCTCCCTGTATTGGCAGGCAGGTTCTTTACCACTAGCGTCAGCTGGGAAGCCTGGTAATTGATTAGGGAGGCTAATAAGACCTTGATGAGAATATTGATTTCAGTTCTCCTTTTTTTTTTTTTTTTTGGTCATAGCCTGCGGCAGGTGAGATCTTAGTTCCCCAACTGAGGATCAAACCCTTACCCCTTGCAGTGGAAGCCCAGTCTTTTCCACTGGACCACCAAGGGCAAGCGCTGATTTAGTTCTTTATTTTTTTTTTCCTCTCACTTTTTATTTTATACTTCCCTGGTGGCTCAGATGGTAAAGCGTCTGTCTACAATGCGGGAGACCGGGGTTCGATGCCTGGGTCGGGAAGATCCCCTGGAGAAGGAAATGGCAATCCACTCCAGTACTATTGCCCGTAAAATCCCATGGACAGAGGAGCCTGGTAGGTTACAGTTCATGGGGTCACAGAGAGTTGGATACGACTGACATATGGAGTCTTTGGCTATGCCAGTGCAAAATAATTGATTTACAATTGTTGTGCTGATTTCAGGTGTACAGCAAAGGGAATCTTTTACCCTGGCGGAACATGGCTCAAACAAAGGCTTTCTTGTACGTTATCAAATCTAGCCACAAATAGCACACACAGCGATATCTATATGAATGAAAACATCCCATAAAAGTAAGCAACGTTTCACTCCAATCCAACATCAGGTTACCCCTGAGTTAGGTGCTGAAATTAGTGAGGAGAGAAGAGATAAGATTAAGGCTAGAATCTTAAAGAGATTTAGATACATAGTGAAAGTTTAATTTTAACTTAAATCACACAGGCAGTTTCAGTGTAATTAAACATTAATTTCAATAGATTTTAACATTTTAGCAAGAGGGCTCTGTATAGCCAGGAGCAGTAAAATATTTTTAAAATATTTACAAAGTCATTTGCAGGTGGTCCAAATTATCCATACGTCTACAAGCCTAACTTCAAGCCAACAACTATCCTTCATTATTTTTCAAAGTCCATAAAACTCCATTAATTTGGATTCCATTATTGAGGCAGAATCTGGGAACGACTAATTTAATTGGGGATCAACAAAACCTTTGTCTTGTCCAAGATGAAAGCCTTTAGAGAGCCAGGAAATAAAGAGGATTGTGGCTATTTAAATTAAGGTGGTAGCACTTTTTTAAATGGCATCATAGGGACTTCCTAGGTGGTCCAATGGTTAAGAATTAGCCTTCCAACTCAGGGATCTTGGGTTTGATCCCTGGTCAGGAAACTAAAATTCCATCTGTCCCAGGGCAACTAAGGCTACAAGCCTCGACAAGGACCCAGTGCAGCCAAAAGAAAATAAATAATTTTTTAAAATAATGGCATTGTATTTGCATATAAATGACAGTAACAGCAATAATAATAACTACAAGAGCAAATGGTTCTGCTCATCTTTCTTTCCAAAAGCATCCTAGGTTCTTCTCCTTGAATATATATCACGGTTAAATCTTCATGCAAGTTCAGATTTGACATCTAAAATGCACAAGTCCCTATAATTCAGACTTTTTCATTCATTCAAAGAGGCCGTTTGATTCTCTTAGCCTGAATTTTAGGAAACCAGACTGGGTTTTTTTTAGGAAACCCAGTCTCCTAGAAGAGGCAGTTTAGGGCAGTGGTGAAGATCATGGGATCTGGAACCATACAAACTGAGTGATGACTCAGTTCTGCCGGCTGTGTGACCTGAAGCTATGTGCTTGGAGTCTCTGGGCCTTGCTTTATCTGGCAAGTGGGAATGATGCTAATGTCTAGTTCACATTTATTGTTGGGACTAAATGAGCCACTGTAAGCAATGCACTGTTATGGCGCCTTGACTCACGGGAAGCACTGCATGAAGACATAGTTTTTCTTTTTGTTTTAATTTTTGGCTGTGCACTGTGCCATGTGGAAACTTACTTCCCTGACCAGGGATCGAACCTGCACCCCCTGCATTGTAAACAGGGAGTCTCAACTACTGGACCTTCCAGGAAAGTTACTGAAGACAGCTTTTGTTGTTATCTTGTAACATAAAAATGCTGTTCATGGCCATACTTCTGCTCCTTCTGCCAATATGATGTGTGAGCCCTAATTCTGCTTTCTGGCATTCAGACAGCAAGGTGGATAGGCATTGTGTTCATTTTCTCTTGCTTCTATAACCAACCACCATAAACTCAGCAGCTTAAAAACCCACACATTTATTATCTTGAAGCCCTAAAATCATGGTGCCAGCAGGGCTGTGTTCTGTGTGGAGCTCTAGGGTAGAACCCTTTCCATGCCTTTTCCAGCTTCTATGGACCAGCATTTCTTGGCCTTTGTTCTGTCATGCTTATGATTTCTGGTTTCATTGTCACATCGTTGACTCTGACCTCCCACCTCCCTCTAACTGGGACTTCTGTGATTGTACCGGTTCTACCTGGATAAACCATGAATCATCTCAAGATAATTGAATATCATGATTCTTAATTGAATCAACTTGCAAATTCCCATTTCCCAAATAAAATAGCATATTCACAGGTTCTGAGGATGAGGACTTGACCATCTTTAGAGGAAATCATCTTGTCCCTCACAGAGACACACCTTTCTAAGGCCTTGATTTCACCCTTTTCTCTGAAATGTGCTTGCTTCTCTCTCTTACAGTCTTTCCTTCTGATAAATAGCAATAGCTTTTACTAAATGTATTTTTAATGACCAAAAAAATGGCCACGAGTCTGATAAATTTCTCAAAGTCATGGCACCCTTGCTTGACCTTTGAAAAATACCTATTAAACAAATACAGATTTACAAAAGAAAAAAAAAAAGAGACAGGCAGGGAGGAAGGAAGGAAGGGAGGAAAGAAGCGAGAAAGGAAACAAACGTCTGCAATTAACAATAAAAGGGCTTTCAGTTTTACCTAACTTCAATTTTATTCCTTCACTCTCATCAGTAAATGTAATGAAATAAACCTTTAAGCCAAATTATCAGATTTTGCAAGGAACACTGTAGAGTTGAAACAAGGGACACACCATTTCAACCAGACGTTTGAAAAGAGATAGCTGCCATTCTTAACTTGTTCTGACAAGTTATTTTATTTAGATGAAACAATTTTCCTAAAGTTGACTTCACTGAGTCATTTAGGATTAGAAGGCAAGGCATAGCATTGACCTTGACCTGATCCGTGTCCTCCACTATATGTGGAGGTCACTGTGCTCAGGGAGTTTGAATGACATATGTCTTCTCCTTAGCTGGAGTTGGTATCCAGGTCTACTTTGGTAGAGAATGCAGATGACCAGGAATAAAGAAAGCCTGAGGGTCTAGATGGGTGATGCAAGAAGTGAAGCATGCTGGGGGATTTTCTCAGGCGTACACTTTTTATTTGCAGTATTTTTTAACTTGATGCTAAACAGATTTGTTTTTAGTTTCCTTTTTTAAAATTTTTAATGGAAATATAGTTGATTTACAATGTTGTATTCATTTCAGGTGTATTATTTGTATTTTAAATACTTCTCTAAACAAATACGGACTCTCCCAACTTTAGAAATAACTAGCCCTCCGGCTCTATTGCTGACTCATTTTGGGTGAAGATGTGGCTTCCGAAAAGCGTTTAACTGTCCTCTGAACCCTGTCACACAGAACGACACAGCATAAATGTCCAAGCAAACATAATTTCCACTCACCTTCAATGTTAGTAAAAAATAGCAAGAAGTGGGGGCTTCAGGGACTTCCATTCACTGGCTGTCCAGTGGTTTAAGACTCTGCACTCCCGCTGCAGGGGGCAGGTTTGATCCCTGGGCCAGGAACTAAGATCCTGCATGCCACTCAGCCAGAAAAAAAGAAGGAGGGGCTTCAGCAAACTAGAAGGAAGTGCCCCTTGCAAAGGGGACTTTGTCTCTGACCACCCACCAGATGTGAATGAATCCAATGTTTTAACAGCTTGTATCTTTACAAAAGAAAATGCAAAATAAGTATTTTTACATGATGTGATTTTCCAATTATTTTTCCCTCAAAGGGCTGACAGCATTTCCTCATTATACCTTAAAAAAAAAAACCCGACACAACCATGACTGACTTTCGTGAGCAATTTCTTTGAATATTTAAATTCTGTGGAACATTAAAGTATTCTCTCCATACTTCAGGCAGGGATGTTCTCCTGAACCTTCCCTTTTGTATCATCCCTTATTCTGGGCCATTTTCCCTGTTCTTTTTTTCTTTAATCTGTTGACCCACTCAAGTCCAGACAAGCGAGATCTCAGTTCCCCAAACACGCATCAGAACTGTACCCCCTGCAGTGGAAGTGCAGTCTAACCCACCAGACTGCCAGCAAAGTCTCTGGTCCATTCTCTTTATGAGGCTTTTGGCAAAGGTATTGACTTTCCCCAGCTCATCAGAAAAACCAACACCAGAACCTAAGGCTCCCACCTTGAAGTCAAGAATAGTAAATTTGGCATCATCAGATAGGCTGGATGTGGGGGTTACTATATTTATCTTCTCTAGAGCTTGTAAGTTTTCCTTATTGCCAAGGGGCAGAAATTAAGCAAAACTTCCATGTGCTTCCTGTCTTACTTTATGCAATTTCCAGAGCCAGCAGGGCACTGGCTACACTTAGGGGGCTGCAGGCAATGGTGGGCGTGTGGCCAGAGCGCCTGGCAGAACACTGCTGGCTCCTAGGAGGCTGCAGTTTCTCGCCTTCCAATTTTCACGTGTTGTCAAATATTTTGATTTTTCAAATCTTCCTGAGTAGTTTGGATTCTGATGTACTGACAGAAAAGCAAATAGTTTTGAGTCTCTGGTAAGCAAATACTAGGTAATTTTGAGTCTCTGGCAAGCAAATACTAGGGAGAGTTAGGAGCACATGGTCTGGGGGGCAATGGCTGTATGAGACTAAAGAGGAGGAAGCAGAATTGGGCAGAGAGGATTTGGGAAATGGATCTGATAATTTTTTCAGCCAACGTAGCGTCCAGGACAGAGGTTCCCCACTGAACGAGTCCTGACCTGGACAGTATTAGCCAGACCCAGCATCCCTGCTGTGATCCACTCAGGAACTGGCCAGCTGGCTGGGAAAAGGGAAAACCCAGGCAAATCCAGAAGGCAACAGGTGGAGCCCATCCGCTAAGGGGACCCCTTGCAGCAAAGTGGCACCCTGTGGAAATCCAGGTGGCACACCTTGATGGCAGGCCCAAAGTGTCCCTGGAATGGACCTGCTTCCACTCCTGAGCAGAGCTTGCTTCCTTGATGAGTCTTTTTTTTTTTTTTTGGAAGAGTGGATTTCATTCACTGACTGTTTCCTTCATTTAACAGATACTTACAGGGCTGTGATTTTTCATTAGCCTTGTATACCAAGAAGAGCGTCATTCCTTCCAAGAGCTGGAACTTTGGTGGGTGGTCAGGCCACTACTCAGGCCTCCACACCAAGGGACTGGGCTGCCAGTACATATCACAGTGAAACAGAGAAGGGCTCTATGGGCCTTGCATCTCTATGTCCTCAGCCTGCCTTTTCTCCGTGGAAAAAAATTTTAGCCAAAGAATAAGTTTAATTAGAAAAGCGAGAAAATGCAAAAGCAAACAAACAAAAAAACCCCAAACAGACAGGACAATACAATAACAGTTTAGTCATTAAGCAAAGTCAAGGACCTTTAGTTCCTCCTCAAGGGCTAAGGATAGTATTTTAAGCTTTCTTGTAGATACTGAAACCCCCACCAGGTGGAAGAAGTTAACTACATGAGGACCAGACTGTGGGCATGACATGAGCTGCCACAATTCTGAGAACTGGCCTCAAGGAAATGGGAACAAACTGACTCTGGTACTGAAGATTAACTGTACTTAAAGCAATCAAGATGACAAGGATCAGACCACCGATGATCAGTTTCCAGATGACTGTCAGAGCCGACTGCTGTTTCTGCATGTAGCCCCCTCCCTCAGGCTCTAAAAGCTCTTGCCCCCTAATTGGCAGTGGAGGCAGCCAGCCTTTGGACAGGAGTCCACCCTCCCCACCCAGCTGCCAGCATCTGAAATTAAGCAAACTTTCCTTTCCACCCACCTGGCCCCTTTAATGGCTCTTGAGTGGAGAGCAGCTGGACTCCACTTTCAGGTACAACAGAGCGATGTGGATGCATCAAGCCAGCTCCACACCCATTCTCTTGAACCAGAATTGACCTCCCATTGGACATGCAAAATGAGTCTGTCTATCTGATCTTGAAAGTGAAAGTGAAAATGAAGTCGCTCAGTCACGTCTGACTCTTTGCGACCCCATGGACTGTAGCTTACCAGGTTCCTGCATACGTGGGGTTTTCCAAGCAAGAATACTGGAATGAGACGCTATTTCCTTCTCCACTACCTGATCTTCCTGGTGGTTGAAAGTCTGGATGACAGTAAAGAAGTGATGTTATAACTTCCATCTCTACATTTCATCTAAAACATACATGGCTGACTACTAAAGATGAAATTCATTTCAGTTTCACTTGGGACCTAAGATTGGCTGAGCAGATTTCTTCTCCTCAGGAATAACCCTGGACTTTCCTGGTGGTCGAGTGGTTAAGACTATGCATTTCCACTGTGTGGGGCATGGGTTCAAGCCCTGGTCAGGGAAGATCCCATATGCCATGTGGTGCAGCCAAATAAAAGGAATCCCCAAATTGGTCAGCTGTATGGAGTTGAGGTCCAAAATCAGATATAGACAGGGGGCCTGAGATGATGTTTGAGACCTCAAAACCATGGCAAGCGGAAAAACCAGAGCAGTGGAAGAAAAGGCCAACAGAGAGGGAAGCTAGACATAAATCATAAAGATAACAGCCAAGACTTAGATACTTCATTATAAGCTAAACTCTAAGCATGAGGCATTAAGACATTAATAGTGGCTCAGATGGTAAAGAATCTGCTTGAAATTCAGGAGTTAAGGTTCAGTTCTGGGGTTGGGAAGATGTCTGGAGAAGGGAATGGCTTCCCACTTCAGTATGCTTGCCTGGGAAATCCTATGAACAGAAGAGCCTTGTTGGTTTCAGTCCATGATGTTGCAAAGAGTTGGACATGACTGAAATGACTTAGGACACAGCACAATAATAAGAGATGCTGTTATTGTCCCTATTTTTCAAATAAGGAAACTGAGACTCTTTGAAAATGGAGCAGAAAGAGAGAGACAGGGCAAGTTGCCCTCAGTAGCAAGGACAGGATTTGAGAGACTAGCTACCGATAAATCCAAGGTTCAGTGAGATAAATTCTTGTACAGAATAAGACANAAAAAAAAAAAAAAACCACAATGGTACAAATGAACTTAATTATGAAACAGAAACAAACTCACAGACTTAGAGAACGAGCTTAACAGTTACCAGGGGAAAAGGTAGAGGGGGAGGAATAATTAGGAAGTTTGAGATTGAAATGTACACACTGCTATATTTTAAATGGATAACCAACAAGGACCTACTGTATGGCACAGAGAACTCTGCTCAATATTATGTAACAATAAATGTGAAAAGATTTTGAAAAAGAATAGATATATGTATGCATTCTACATCAGGAATACACCTTCAGACACAGAAGTGCATGCAGGACACCAGGTGAGAGTGGACAGGGATACTGACCAGTGTAAAAGAATGCACGGAACCACACAAAACTCGGTAGGACAAGGAAACTAGGGGGAGAAACAGGAGTGTTAGCAGGCCTGGACCTGCCCTCAGCGGGTGGGGGAACTGAAGCAGGGGTCTGATCCCCACATTGGGGCAGTTGTCTGAGTAAGAGGAGAAACATTTAAGGCTGAGAGTGAAACAGCTGATCTGTGGCAGCCTAAATGGTATGAGAATCAGACAGCCTTGCTGCAGCCATACATACCCCAGCAGTGACACACGTCCCCTGGAAGGCTCATTGGCTGGGAACTAGAGTTTAGGGATTGTGGAGCAATCTCAAGGTGAGGGCTGCTGTTGACTGCAGAGAGATGGATCGAGGGCATGTGAGGGAGGAGACTGTGGTGGGAAACGCCTGTGGAGGAAAGCAGGGCAGCCATGGAAGCAAGGCGATACTGCTGAGTAGGGGGTGGAGCCATCACCATAGCCTCTCTCTCCTCACATGCCAGCATCGGCAGCTGAACAATAGAGAGGCTGGCCCATCAAATGCCTGACGCACAGAACTACAGAGTAGGACACCCAGGGTGCTCCTTTAAGTGACTGATGTGCCAAACACAGAGTAGGGCCCCAGCCAGGGGGCCCCTATATGAGCCTGACACGCCGAACAGGGAAGGACCCCAGGCAAGGGAGCCCTCTAAGTGCCTGAACAGGCAGAGCTCCAGAGAAAGACTGGCCAAAGAGGCCTTCTGATCAACAGCTACAAGAGGCTTGAAAAAAGATTCTGATAGGGCCGTAACTCCTGGGGCAGAGGCAGTCTCTGTCCCTGCACTTTGTGCCAGGGTCCCCACGAGCAAAACAGCTGCACCACCTTCACGCTCGACTCTCATTGGAGCCAGAGCTGCTGCAGGCAAAAAAATCTTGGGTCTATGTGTGCAGGGTTGCTTCAGTCATGTCTAACATGTCTGTAGATTGTGGGCTGCCAGGCTTCTCTGTCAGAGGGTTTTCCAGGCAAGAATACTGGGGCATATTGGCCAATACTGGTTGCCCTACCCTTCTAAAGCACTATATTTCCTGCTTCCCTAGCTGCCAACTCCCCTGAGTACCTGGTGCTGCCAGAACCCCTGAGACCCAAGCAGCTACAGCACCTCCACACCTGGCCCTCACAGGGCAAACCCAGGTCCTCCAGGGCAACCTCAGGAGCAAACCCCAGTGGATGACCCACATACAGAGGTGGAAATAAAACCACAGTTGAAACCCAGGGACAGTGTGGCTAAGGAAGAAGACCCAAAACCTTCCCACCAGCTATACAAGCTGAAGATAAATCCACACGAAAAACTATGCAGACTCTGTGTCTGTGGAATATATAAAGGGACATTGAGAGCTCCCACAAAAGAAAACACACTGGTTCTGATAGCTGTGGACATTGGAGGCAAGAACGCACAAGAGTAAGGCCAGATTAGAATCTGGGCTGCCCCCACAGCAGGTCCAGATCAGCACAGTGTTGGAAGGCATCCTAGGGAGATGAAGCGGACTGTGACTCAAGCACAATAAGTCAAAAAAAATAACGAAAAGGCAGAGAAGTACTACACAAATGAATGCACAAATTAGAAATTCAGAAGTCCAAATAAATGAAGAGGAAATAGGCAAACTACTTGAAAAAGATTTCAGAATAAAGATGATCAAAAACCTTGAAAACAAAATGGAAAAAATGCAGGAATCAATTAACAAAGACCTACAAGAATTAAAGAATACACATACAGAGACAAACAATACAATTACTGAAATTAAGAATACTCTGGAAGGAATAAAGGCAGAATATCTGAAGCAGAAGAACAAATCTCAGTGAGCTGGAAGACAAAATGGTAGAAAAACCTTCTTAAGAGCAGAAAAAAGTAAAAAGAATGAAAAGAACTGAGGATAGTCTCAGAGACCTCTGGAACAATATCAAATGCACCAACNAGAATACTCTGGAAGGAATAAAGGCAGAATATCTGAAGCAGAAGAACAAATCTCAGTGAGCTGGAAGACAAAATGGTAGAAAAACCTTCTTAAGAGCAGAAAAAAGTAAAAAGAATGAAAAGAACTGAGGATAGTCTCAGAGACCTCTGGAACAATATCAAATGCACCAACATTAAAATTATAGGGGTCCCAAAAGAAGAAGAGAAAAAGAAAGGGTATGAGGAAATTTTAGAAAAGATTACAGTTGAAATTTCCCCCAACACAGAAAAAGAAATAGTCAATCAAGTCCAAGAGTCCCAAATAGGATAAACCCAAGGAGAAACATGCCAACATACATACTAAGCAAACTAACAAAGACTAAAGGCAAAGAAAGAATATTAAAAGCAGCAAGGGAGAAGCAACAAGTAACATACAAGGGAAACCCCATATGTTTAACAGCTGATCTTTCAGCAGAAATTCTGGAGGCCAGAAAGGAGTGGCAGGATATATTTAAAGTACTGAAACGGAAAAATCTACAACCAAGATTACTGTGCCCAGAAAGGATCTCATTCAAAATTTGGTGGAGAAATAAAAAGCTTTTCAGACAAGCAAAAGTGAAGAGAATTNTCTGGAGGCCAGAAAGGAGTGGCAGGATATATTTAAAGTACTGAAACGGAAAAATCTACAACCAAGATTACTGTGCCCAGAAAGGATCTCATTCAAAATTTGGTGGAGAAATAAAAAGCTTTTCAGACAAGCAAAAGTGAAGAGAATTCAGCACCACCAAACCAGCTTTACATCAAATGTTAAAGGGACTTAAAAAGTTAAGAAATACAAGAGAAGGAAAAAGATCTACAAAATCAACCCCAAACAATTAAGAAAATGGCAATAAGAACATACATATCAATAATTACTTTAAATGTAAATGGATTAAATGCTCCAAACAAAAGACACAGACTGGCTGAATGGATGCAAAAGTAAGACCCACATATGTGTTGTCTGCAAGAAACCCACTTCAGACCTAAAGACACATATAGACTGAAAGTGAGAGGATGGAAAAATATATTCCATGCAAATGAGAAGCAAAAGAAAGCTGGAGGAGCAATCTTCATATAAGACAAGATAGACCTTAAAATAAAGAAGATTACAAGAGATAAGGAAGGACACTACATCATGATCAAGGGATCAATCCAAGAGGAAGACATAATTGTAAATATCTATGCACCCAACATAGGAGCACCTCAGTACATGAGACAAACACTGCTGCTGCTGCTGCTAAGTCGCTTCGGTTGTGTCGACTCNGGGGGGGGGGGGAGTGGCTATAAGCTTCCCTAATAGCTCAGTTGGTAAAGAATCCAGCTGTATTGCGGGAGACCTGGGTTCAGTCCCTGGGTTGGGAAGATACCCTAGAGAAGGGAAAGGTTATCCACTCCAGTATTCTGGTCTAGAGAATTTCATGGACTGTATAGTCCATGGGGCTGCAAAGAGTCAGACACGACTGAGCAACTTTCATGGACTTCACATAAGTCTTTACCAGGTACAATGACAGCAATGAGACATCATCATCATCCTTATCACCACCATCTAATTGTGAAAGCAATCATGAACAAGTACTGTGTCTTCTTTATTCACTGTTGGCTTCCTAGGTTCAGACTGCCATCAAAAATACCATAGACTGGGTGTCTTAAACAACAGAAATATATTTCTCACAGTTCTGTAGGCTAACTGTTCAAGATCAAGGTTGTAGGCAATTCAGTGTTTGGTGGGACTTCTTGAAGACAGCTGACTTCTTTCGGTGTGCTCACATCGCAGGGAGAGAGACAGAGGTAGAAGGCAGGACAGAGAGAGACAGCATGTTCTGGCATCTCTTCTTCAATTCAGTTCAGTTGCTCAGTTACTTCTGACTCTTTGCGATCCTACGGACTGCAGCATGCCAGGCTTCCCTGTCCATCACCAGTTCCTTTGGGATTTCCTTTGGGATTGACTGGTTTGATCTCCTTGCAATCCAAAGGACTCTCAAGAGTCCCTTGTGGCTCAGCTGGTAAAAAAATCTGTCTGCAGTATGGGACACCTGGGTTTGATCCTTGGTTTGGGAAGATCCCCTGGAGAAGGGAAAGGCTACTCACTCCAGTATTCTGGCCTGGAGAATTCCATGGACTGTATAGTCCTTATGGTCACAAAGAGTCGGACACAACTGAGTGAAATTCACTTTCACTTTCTTCTCCAACACCACAGTTCAAAAGCTTCAATTCTTTGGCACTCAGCTTTCTTTATAGTCCAACTCTCACATCCATACATGACTACTGGAAAAATCATAGCTTTGACTAGACAGACCTTTGTTGGCAAGGTAATATCTCTGCTTTTTAATATGCTGTCTAGGTTGGTCATAGCTTTCTTCCAAGGAGCAAGTATCTTTTAAATTCATGTCTGCANTACATGACTACTGGAAAAATCATAGCTTTGACTAGACAGACCTTTGTTGGCAAGGTAATATCTCTGCTTTTTAATATGCTGTCTAGGTTGGTCATAGCTTTCTTCCAAGGAGCAAGTATCTTTTAAATTCATGTCTGCAGTCACCATCTGCAGTGATTTTGGAGCCCAAGAAAAAATTGCCACTGTTTCCATTGTTTCCCCATCTATTTGCCATGAAGTGATGGATTCAGATGCCATGATCTTAGTTTTTTGAATGTTGAGTTTTATGCCAGCTTTTTCACTCTCCTCTTTCACTTTCATCAAGAGGCTCTTCAGTTCCTCTTCACTTTCTGCCATAAGGGTGGTGTTATCTATGTATCTGAGGTTATTGATATTTCTCCTGGCAATCCTGATTCCAGCTTGTGCTTCATCTAGCCCAGCAGTACTCTGCATATAAGTTAAATAAGCAGGGTGACAATATACAGCTTTGATGTACTCCCTTCCCAATTTTGAACCAGTCAATTGTTTCATGTCTGGTTCTAACTGTTGCTTCTTGACCTGCATACAGGTTTCTTAGGAGGCAGGTCAGGTGGTCTGGTATTCCCACCTCTTTAGGAATTTTCTACAGTTTGTTATGATCCACACTGTCAAAAGCTTTGGCATAGTCAATAAAGCAGAAATTGATGTTTTTCTGGAACTCTCTTGCTTCTTCTATGATCCAATGAATGTTGGCAATTTAATCTCTCGTTCATCTGCCTTTTCTAAACCCAACTTGAACATCTGGAAGTTCACGGTTCAAGTACTGTTGAAGCCTGGCTTGGAGAATTTTGAGCATTATTTTGCTGGTATGTGAGATGAATGCAATTGCCTAGTAGTTTGAACATTCTTGAGCATTGCCTTTTTGGGGGGGCAATTGGAAAACTTGCATATCTCCTTATAAGGGCACTAAATCTATAACCTCATTTAACCTAATTACTTTCCAAAGCTCCCATCTCTAAATATTTGGCAATTAGTGTTTTAACATATGAATTTTAAGGGGACAAAATATTCAGTTCCTGGCAACTATCTTCCCAAATATAGGACAGTACTGGTATGCAGCAGATGATTATACAATATTTTATGAAAGAAAGAAATAAAGGTTTCAAATTTGCTTTTATTTTTTTCTCAATCCTTGGTAAATACAAATCTGTATTGGTTTTTTTTTTTTTTTTGGTGCCAATTTAACTCCATCACCAAGCCCTTCTAATCCTGGGGACTACTTTCCAGAAATCTCCAATGAGAAGAAATTAAATGAGATTGGGAAAGCAAAAATGAAGCAAAGCCATTACCATCCTAAGTCCACGGCAGACAGATGTGATGGCTTCACAGAGCTCTGCACAAGCTCATAGCAGCTTATCAGACTTTCTATGAGCTCCATTGCTTGAGGCTGGTCACAGTCACTGAGACTTTCCCTCTGATCCTCCAGATGCAGTCTCCAGACCTTTCCTCTCTCAGGTCCATCTGCAATCTAACTCCACTATTAAACCTATTAACCCTCCAATGTGTGATACAGACGAGATACTATCCAAACTGATAAATATACGAAAGGATTTTTGGGGGGAGAGGTGGAGCTGTTGTTGTGTAATCTTTTTATCTTATGGGCATCTCCTCCCAAAATATTTTATCTCATAGAAGTCTTCCTGGCACCTGCTTTTTTGAAGATAAAAAGATGACTGAGATTTATATAGGTTAATGAGAGGAAGATTATATTAGCAGAGAGCATGGGATGAACAAGGTCAGACTCTGGGAATAACCATGGCATAAACAGGTATGAACAAAGGACAAGTGTATTCACTGTAAATGTGTCCAGGTGAGAGGTATATAAAACTCAGCCAGTAAGAAGAGGGGCCAACCTCTTTCCTTCTGAGATGGCCCACACTCTGTCTATAGAATATGTTTTTCTCTAACTAAATCTATTTCTTATCTTAAGCAAACAGAACAGCGGTCAGAAAGAACTTTCGCCAATATAATTATTATCAATGAGGAAAATACTTCCCAGAAAATCCAAGTAGACATTTTCTAATGTCTGATTGGCCTTAAGAGGTCACATGCTCCATCTCTGGCCCAATCACTGACTGGAAATTAGTATTAGATTAGACCAATCACAACAGATCTGCCAGCATAAGGGTGGGGCTAATGTTGCTCACCACTGAGGGCTCCCAATCTGGTCAGCCACAAAGGGTGGGGGAATCTCTACTCCAAGGGGTCAGGTATGATTATGGGTGATATGAGGTGGAACTGAAAATATATTACATCTTAAGGTGATCCCATTTCCATAACCCCTTGCATTCTTCTGCCTATATGTCTATAAATCTTTCCTAATACTTTGAAAACTTCCTTTCTGACATAAAGAAAGCCAAACTCAGGCTCAAAGCCTAAGGTATGTAGCAGCATCTAGGTCATGATGTTCTCCATTTTATTTCCATATTTACCTACAATTTTTGACACATGATAGTTATTCTTCATTCATAGTATTTATGCAGTTTCCTGTTTTTATCATTTCCTTCTAAAATACATTCCAGTAAAATAAGACTTTTAAAGTAAATATTACACAGAAAATACTACAAATATTATTGTAATGATGGGAACATTTGTGAGAACACGTTAACAAAAATCTGAAATTGGAAAATGCTGATTCAAGAATAGTAGATAAGGGGTCCAGTGGTTAAGAATCAACCTTGCAAAGCAGGGGACATGGCTTCAACCCTCGGTCAGGGAACCAAGATCCCACATGCCTCAGAGCTGCTAAGCCCTCAGGCCACAGCTACTGAGCCCATGTGCTCTGGGGCCCATGTGCCCCAGCAATGACCTTGTAGGCCACAGCGAAGACCCAGTGTGCACGCGTGCTCAGTTGCTCAGTTGTGTCCAACTCTTTGCGACCCCTTGAACTACATACAGCCTGCCAAGCTCCTCTATCCATGGAATTTCCTAGGCAAGAATACTGGGGTGGGTTGCTATTTCCTTCTCCAGGGGATCTTCCTGAACTAGCTTAAGACCCAACACAGCCAAATAAATAAATACAAATAGTAGAAGAGAAGATTTGAGAGAGAAACGGGTGTCCAATGCAAAAAGACCTCTAAGGAAAAAACGAACTCTGATGCTAAATTCCAAGGCTATATATGTTTCTCCCTTCTTGACAGCATCTCATCACATCACAATAAGGGCTTCCCAGGTGGTTCAGTGGTAAAGAACCTGCCTGCCAGAACAGAAGACTCGGGAGACCTGGGTTCGATCCCTGGGTTGGGAAGATCCCCTAGAGGAGGGCATGGCAACCCACTCCAGTATTCTTGCTAGGATAATCCCATGGACGGAGGAGCCTGGTGGGCTACAGACTGTGGGGTCACAAACAGTCAGACACGACTGAACAACTGAGCAAGAACACAAGCACACCACAATAAACCCCCAAACACACAAGTTATTTTAGACTTAAATATCAATATATCAGGTTGTTTCAAAATCCATTTGAGCCAAAATGGTATTTTGTCACTAACAATGACCATAATTCCTATTATTCCTGAAAACAGCTCGATGTATTCCAGGTCATTACTAACCATCTATGGATTAGTTATGAAATTTCAAATTAAAATGACAGAAGAATTCATGAACTGAAGTATGTCTGTGTATAACATACACAACCACACACATGTACACAGTGTTTTAATCGTGTTTCTTCATCTCTGGTGCATATAAGCAAAAGCTATTTTAAAAATCATGATCGGTCATATCAATTTCTCAGTTAGAAGAATAGAATCTGTTTCTTGTTATATGTTTAAAATTGGCTCAGAGGCATAAGATATTGATTCTGGATAGTACATATTTTACCAATGTTTTCCAGCAGGTAGACTGTTTCACTGGTGATGTATAAAATAATTTTAGGTGACCCCAGAAAATATTTAACAACATAGGGGCACATCATGGGACATTTGGACTTTCAATTTTTACTTCAACTCTCTATTAACCTTCCCCATGGCATTGAGGAAAAATTTTCATTTTGAAGATGGGATGTCTTTGACATCTCTACCTCTTCTTGATTTTGTTGGGGGAACCACTGGCTGATACCGCTCACCCTGACCAGGCACTATAATAGCCATTTGGTTGAGTTTTCTTGCAACAGGAGGTCCTGGTAAGGATGCAGGCCTAACAAACTACCACCAACCAGAAATCAGGAAAGGTCAAAGAGAGAGGAGACACCTGTCCATATGTCCCACCAACCTCCCAGAATCCTCCTCTCTGGAATCCGTCTTAGCTGAGCAATGCCAAGTAAGGACCACCAGTAAGGACCCTGAGTCACAGTGATTGGCCAGAGACAGCCTGGAAAGTAACCTCATCACCCTAAAGCCTGAGACTGTGAGCCATGCGGCAGAGCAGTTCTCCTGGGTTCCCCGTCCCTCCTGCTCTCTGCCCAAGTGCTCCTTCCCGATAAAGTCTTTTGCTTTGTCAGCACATGTGTCTCAGAAAATTCATTTCCAAGTGTTAGACAAAAGCCCGCTCTTGAGCCCTGGAAGGGATCNACTGTGAGCCATGCGGCAGAGCAGTTCTCCTGGGTTCCCCGTCCCTCCTGCTCTCTGCCCAAGTGCTCCTTCCCGATAAAGTCTTTTGCTTTGTCAGCACATGTGTCTCAGAAAATTCATTTCCAAGTGTTAGACAAAAGCCCGCTCTTGAGCCCTGGAAGGGATCCACCTTCCTGCAACAGCTTTCCTTTTCATCGGGGACAGCAGTGAACATACCAGCCAGTAGCTTCACTAGTGAGAATCTGGTGGCATTTCTTTGGACCAGTTAGAATGTTCAGCTACAACCCTGATGATGAGTCAGCTTGCACAACCAGCTGTCTGGATGCGGTTCTCAGAGATCTAAGTCTGTGCTTGTACACGGATTTGCTTTTCTTACCTGGAACCATATGGTTATCTGGGCTTCAAACATGAAATGTTTGCACATTATTGGCCTTTCAAGCAGGAAAATGATTAACAACAAAAGTCTACGAAAGTCTTTTTCTTCTTGGAGTTTTCGCCTGCCTCCCCTATATTTTGATTTGTCTCTGTTTTTCCACAAGCTCAACTTCTGACTGCCCTTTCTACCTCTCTGATCACTACTGGGTCATGTGCTTTAGACCAGACCCAGCAGAGAAGTGTGGTCTCATATGTCCAGCTCACACTAATCAAGCCTCATTCCTTAGGACTTGGGGAGGGGTTATGGGACCACCCTGTACAAAGTTAGGGTCAGTTGGCAGGGAGAGAGAAGTGGCTTTTGGTTGGACAATGAAGACAGTGGGTCACATTTTTATTTGCATAACATTTTTCTTTTAAATGCCGTTTATAACAATGATACGAAACAGAAAAATTGCCAGATAATCAGAAGAAACACTGCAGTAACTCTATCTTATTAGGTAGTTATTAATGTGGGCTTCTTTGTCTAGCCTTTAGAAGAGGTTTCAGCATTTCCATACATTTGTTATTTTTGAACTATTATTTTATATACATTTTCTTTTCTTATCAGATGTTTTCTTAGTTTATAACTCCTTGTTCAAGTTACCATCAATCTCAAGTGAAGAACATTTGAATTAGTGAGGTTTATGGATCAGAAATGTTTTCTCTTTTCTGAGCAAAGGATGACTTAATTATGTCTACAGATATATACAGAAGCCTCTCTGTTGCCTATTCACAACTATTCTACTTCTCCTCACTTTTGCTGATACAATTCACTACCTTGAGGGTTTTTCTGATCTCCTTCGTCAAAAACATGTGACTAGATCCTTGGCAAAGTTACCTGCTGGAAAACCTGATTGAGGACTTCTATAAAGGCATTTTCTCATTAATTAAAGAAAACACCTGACTTTGTCTTGCTTTAAATATGATCAGATGAAGACATGATGTTAGGAGCACTGGCAGCTATTTTGGGGTCAGGAGGTGATGAACATAAGGACTGAGCTAACAGACTAAAGAAACTGAAGCAGAAACATGGAAAAATCCTGGGTATTTAAAGATCTCTACAAGCTTCTGAACCAATTATGTGGTCATTCTGCTTTAGATCCCTGTTGTATAAAATAACAAAATCCTATTTTATAAATCCATATACTTGAGTATTTGTTACTGGGCACTGATGCAAAGTTGCATTGGAGGATTCCCAATGAAACCAAGTTTCTAATGGTCAAATCCCCAAAACTATAATGCATAGATGACAAATATATTCTGGCTCCTGTACAGTTTTCCCAGAGGTTCTTTAAAAATGCAGAATGTTTCCTATTGTTTTAGCATGAAACTGACCTCAGCACAAATATCCTTTCTTTGACAGTGCAAATTTCAAGCACTTTGTCATGTGTATGTTAATATTGGCTTAGTTCATGGCACACATCAGCAAAGTATACAGACCCTTCTATTCCTCTATTCAACATTTCAGGGATCTGACCTGGATATGTGAGTTTCAATAAAGAAAGACTGCTAAATGCAGTCAAAACCATAGGGATGTGGAATTGAGTTATGAGGGTCAGGGAGTCTGGTTTATTTCTTTTTATTTCAGCAAAAAGCACTATTTCCTGACACCACAGTCTTTGGAAATATCTCATATGAAAAATACAAAGGTACATTTCCTTTTGTCAGCTTGATAAGTGACCCAGTAAAAATTCCAAACTCTTTTAGCAGACTGAAAATATGAAAATTATTTTCCAGTTCAGATATATTTATTCTTCCTTAAAAAAATAAAAAAAACCTTCAATCTGAAGCTGAGCTCCCTCCAATAGTTTCCAGGATTTTTACTGGGTTTATAAAAAGTAATGATTTTATTAAACTGTAAAACTATGACAGATGGAGAAACTATAATTTAGAGAGATTAAATGAGCTGAATTTTACATGCCTCTAGCATTTAAGGCATTGAGAAATATCAAAATAATTGGAAAACGATGCATTGTAGACACCAGGCTATTTCTCAGCTGAACAGCTAATAATCACTCCTTACAAGGCTCCAGATGTGTGTGCTTCCTCTAATAATGGAGAGTTAAAAATAACACTCCTGATTCTTCCTCCAAATGATGATCAGCTGTCCCACTGCTACCAAGCTTTCCACAGGAGGGGATGTCATTGAATATCTCGGAGCCACTCAACAATAAATAAATAAGCATGTTCATCCCATTATTCAAATACTCTCTTAATTACTTTAGAACTTGTTCCAAACTTTTCCAAGTCGACTCATGGTAATGAGCTCTCGGGTTTTCATCTTCCAGCTCACAACTTCATACTAAATGGACCGCAACTGGACATACTGCCGGATGAATATTTATCGGTGCTGGATTGTTCTTGGATTTTGAGCCTCGGGATCTGCTAGCATAATTCAACTCCCTACTCACCTTCCCAACTCATCCATCTTTGTGGGGGTAAAAAGCATGATGCTAGCATAAGCTTCCCGTGCTGCATTGAAAGTTTCGCAACTCAAGGGACTGACTGTACAATTAGCTAGATTTTATACGTGGGTGTTACTGAATCCAAGCTCGGTCTGCTTATAGCACAACAGGCCAAAAATTGGGAGACAAGGTGCTGAAGCAAGGAATACAACTTTATTTGGAAAGCTAGGCGTCCTAGAAGATGGCAGGCTGGTGCCCCAGCGAATCATCTTATCTGGGTCTGAATGCCAGTTTCTTTTATAGACAGAAGAGTAGGAGGTGAGGAAAGTGAAANCCAAAAATTGGGAGACAAGGTGCTGAAGCAAGGAATACAACTTTATTTGGAAAGCTAGGCGTCCTAGAAGATGGCAGGCTGGTGCCCCAGCGAATCATCTTATCTGGGTCTGAATGCCAGTTTCTTTTATAGACAGAAGAGTAGGAGGTGAGGAAAGTGAAAGCGAAAGTGACGTCGCTCAGTCCTGTCCGACTCTTTGTGACCCCAAGGACTGTAGCCTACTAGGCTTCTTTGTCCATGGGATTTTTCCAGGCAAGGGTACTGGAGTGGGCTGCCATTTCCTTCTCCAGGTGATCTTCCCGACCCAGGGATCAAACCCAGGTCTCTTGCATTGTAGACAAGACGCTTTACCATCTGAGCCATTAGGGAAGCTCTAGGAGGTGATGAAGTGATGTCAAAAGTGCAGGAAAATATCTCCTGGCTTGGCCAGCATCGGGGAGGGGATGTGTTAATTTCTTCTCTCCTATAGCCATTCACACCTGGGCAGGCTCAGAATGTCTCCCTATGAACTGAACAAAGACACTTTAGTTTAACATTCAGGCAGAGAGGCAGGTTCCTCAGGCAGGCTATTACGTATGCTCAGAGCTATAGACGGCATCTTTTTAGTGATTATAGTAACAAAGGCAAAGGAGAGCAAACGTTAAAGTAAGAGAAACAGACCCAACATGGGTCTGTTCTTCCTTGTGAAATGGGGAAGTGACTCCAGCCCTTCCTCCAGCCAGAGAATAGGGTGGATGGTGCAATGAGAAATGCTGATGGTCTCCTAGCCTTGAAGAAGAGTTGTGGCAGCCTCCTCAATGTTCCAAGCAGCACGGTAGACCTTCCGCTCAGGGTTATTAGAATAAGCCATGGATGAGGAGGAAAGCTTGGGTCTTAGTTTCAGTTGGCATGCCAACTCACTGAGCTAGTGGGCAAGTTCTAACTGCTAGGGCCAGTTCACCCATAAAATGAAACTTGTATTCTGACTGTTAATCACAAATGGGCACTTGCCATCCACCTCTACAAGGATTAAATCATGTGCTGCTGCAGCCGTTGATTTTCAACACCCCCTGAAATGAGGTTGAGGTTGACAGCAGAAACGAAGCCCTCTCTGTGTGGGAGAAAAATTGGCAGGACAGCTCTTCAGAGGGTTGGATAGTTTTAGGAGCTGATTTTTATGAGCCAATTCTTGTACCTCTCCATATCTAGAAAAACACTAAAATCCTTCAATGGGACGACTGTGTCCCGTGACTAGCAGAAAGCTTCACCAGACTAGTAGAAACCTTCGAGAAAAAAAAAAAATCTGTTTGATTGCATGTATATTTCCCTTTCACCAAAATCACATATATACTGACCTTCCCCCCCTGCCTCTTTGGAGCAGGTTCTCAGTTATCTGAGGTGCTCTCTCCCAGGCTGCCGTCCTCATTTTGCCCCAAATAAAATTTAACTTGCAACTCTCACATTGTACAGTTTTTTTTCAGTCTACATGGATGTGGTTCAATCACTCACATTATGTGATGAAGCTCCAATAAAGAAGCTCAGATGAGCTTCCAGATGCCAGTGCTTTGTGCATGATATCACACGTCATAGCTGGGGGGAAGCATGCTGTCCAGGGATCTGCAGGGAGAGGTCAGTCGGATCACTCCCAGGCATCCTTTCTTTTGACTGGTCCTAATTATACCCCTTTGCTATAATAAAATTGCGGTTCTAAGTGTCACCCTTTCCTGAGTTCTGTGAATCATTCTAGTGGATTATTACAACTGGGAGTGGCTTTCAGAAACACGCCAATGAAATTGATAATAGAAATGTCTCATGGAGATTTTTCCCCTCTTTCCTTCATCCTGTACAATTATCCATAGCCAGCTGAGGTAATGAACACAATCTCATTTCCTTTACTAAAATATCCTGTCCACAGTACAGATCAAAACTATGCTCTTGATTTAACTGCCCAAACTTCTCCCCTCCCCTCTCTTGGCCTCCTTCTGCAGGAGGTTTAGGGTGAGACTTCTTGCTTTGTCTCTCCTCCTTTGATCAACTCTCAGCCTTTGAGTGATGTTGTGGCCCCCTAAGGTCTGAGCAGCGGATCCTGAGAAGAGATCAGGGGTTAGGAAAAGTCTTACTCAGACTATTCAATGAGTAAAAGCACTTCACGCTTTCTGGAGCCAGTGCACGTGAATGCCACGTCCTTGGTCCTTTTGGAAGTTCTCTGTAAGGTTCACCCTTCCTGCAACTTCCATGACCAGGAAACACATGTCACCCACTCAGCAGGCCCCTGCTCTTTACAGAGATAAAACAGTAACAAAACAAATGGAAAAAATGCAGATACTCCTGCCTTATTTTTAAACATAATTTCAAGCCAAAGGAAAAAAGGGAAGAGTGACATGTCAAGAATGACTTCATTCTTGTTTACACTTTAACAAAGTCAAATAAGTTTAAATGGGTAGCAAAGTCAGTCAAACCAACTCAGGGAGCTCAAACCAGGGCTCTGTGGCAACCTAGAGGGGTGGGATGGGGTGGGGCGTGGGAGGGAGGGAACATATGTATACCTGTGGCTGATTCATGTTGGTGTTTGGCAGAAACCAACACAATATTTTAAAGCAATTATCTTCCAATTAAAAATAAATCTAAAAAAAAAGTCAGCCATGTAGACCTCAGATACCAAAACAACCCCATCTCACTGTAAAGTTTTCCAGTGAATAAAAAAGGTAGCTTTTATTTTCTCAGCCTCTGTAGTATCTTAAGAGATCATCCTCAACTTAAAAACCAAAATAAACACATTGCATCTAAGGAAGAGACCCAGACCAACAATGAAAGCCAGACTTATTTTCACAATTCTCTTGGTTGGTTTTATCTATCGATAATATTCCAACCTTCTTAGAGTAAGAGGAGCATTTCCCTGGGCGATTTTAATGCCCTTGGATGATTACTTTCCATCTACAAAGTCACAGTATTCCACTGGTCTCCAGCTAGGGAAGAGATTATATTCAATTCTTCTCTGCACTTTCTGATATATTTAAGTTTTCTAAAAGCAAACAACACCCCCTGCCATAACCCATACAAACTATAAATTCAGGGAGATATCTTCAGTAGGTACTAAAGAACTTCAAGGCTTAAAAAAAAAGCTTAAGTGCAGTATTTGCACTTTGCACATAAACTTCTAAATAAAAAGTGTTCTTTTATGAAACTCATTTTAAACTTTCCCTGTTCCTTCCATTTTTGAATCCAATTATACTAACAACAGTTATACAGTTACACTGGGCTCTGGGAGGAGCTCTCGGTAGCCAGTGGCTCCATCCTCCTGTTTTCCATTAGAAAAAGAACTAGCTGAAGCTATTAGTGAAAAAAATGTCTTTTTTTTTCATATTTCCAAAATAATGCTGATGGGGAAAAAATGGACTTGGAAATTTGGGAAAGCATTTTGATTCATATTCTGCCAACTCTTTTGAAGCAGGAATCACGCTGCTTCTTCGCACATTCAGCTTCACAAAGACCTTCTACATATCTGTCCACTTATTCACAGGCTCCTGTGGGGCTTAGAGAAAGACCAGGCTTGGTTTGGGCAGGGGGAATTATTAAGATGTAGCAAGCTATTCAAACCCTGGATCTCCAAGGAGATTTTGCGTTTCATCCTGAGAGCAATATGTGGCATTTGCCAAAGTGGTCAAGGAGATGCTGGCGGTTTCTGTGTGCACAGAAGGAGATGCTGGCAGAGTGCGTGCACAGTGAGTAGAGAGACTTTTGGGCACTTGGCAAAAGCACCCACCTGTCTTGCCATTGGAACATCTGCACAAGTCTTCAGAGATCCAATTAGAATCCCTCGCAGTTCTATGTTTTTCTAAGTCTCTAAAGTTTTGCCTGGTCTGCATCAAGCCCTGGTGATCTTGTCCCTACCCCCCCCATATATATGAACACAGAGAGATGCCTACATGCTCCTAGATACATACAAATTAAAAAGCTTTGTTGGGACTCCCCTGGTGGTCCAGTGGTTAAGAATCTGCCTGCCAGTGCAGGGGGCTTGGGTTCAATCCCAGCTCTGGGAAGATCCCACATGCCTTGGGGCAACTAAGCCCGTGTGCCACAACTACTGAAGCCCATGTGTCTAGAGCCTGAGCTCCACAACAAGAGAAGCTGCTGCAACAAGAAGCCGGCAGATCACAACTAGAGTAGCCCCCGCTCTCTGCAACTAGAGAGACCGAGAGCAGCAACGCAGACCCAGCGCAGCCCAAAATGAACGAATAAAGGAAAACCAAAAGTTTTTGCATAGTGAAGCCTGCAGCATCAACAAAACAAAAAGGGAATGGAAGACAATATTTGCAAATAAGGTATCCAATAAGGGGTTAATATCCAAATTATTAGAAGGAAAATCCAAATAATTACAGAGATTACAGAATTCAATGTGAAACAAACACACAGTTCACTTGAAAATATGGGCAGAGGATCCACAGAGACATTTCTCTGAGGAAGGCATTCAGATGGCCTACATGCTTGAGAAAATATGCTCTGCATCACTAATTGGGACTTTCCTGGTGGTCCAGTGGCTAAGACTCCAATCTCCCAATGCAGGGGGCCCAGGTACAGTCCCTGGTCAGGGAACTAGATCCCACATGATCCCACGAAGGGTTCACATGCCACAGCTAAATATCTCACATGCTGCCACTAAGACCCAGCACAGGCAAATAAATAAATACATAAATGAAAAAAAGAATTTTTAAAAAATCACAAGGAAAATGAAAACCAAAACCACAATGTAACTGCACAGGAGTGACTGTGTCTCGCTTATTGACTCTGCCCTTTCTCCTTACAAAGCTCTCTTTAGGGAGGTGTATACTTTTCCGTTTGATGGGATGCTCTGCCGTGTTTTCATTCTTCTTTAAAAAAATGTATTTATTTATTGGCTGTGCTGGATCTTAGTTGCTGTGCGGGCTTTTCTCTAGCTGTGGTGCTCAGGCTTCTCACTGTGGTGTCCTCTCTTGTTGCTGAGCTCCGGCTCTAGGCGCGTGGGCTGGCTGCAGTACTTGCGGCGCGTGGGCTCAGGAGTTGCGATTCCTGAGCTCCAGAGCACGGGGCTCAACAGTTGTGGTGAATAGCCTTTGTTGCTCCAAGGCATGTGGGATCTTTTCAGTCAAGACCAGAGACTGAACCTGTATCTCCTGCATTGGCAGGCAGATTCTTTACCACTGAGAGACGATGGATGCCCCCGTTTTCATTGTTGATTTGCTTCTTCCACCAAGCCACGCCCTGTTGCCATGGGAACCGCTTCCTCTGCAGGCTACTTTCAATAGGTTCCTCATCGCTAAGGCATACCCGTTGCTTCCCCATCCCCAATGTAAGTCTCCTTGATTTCCACCCTCCCCAAATCTCCCTGTCTAAAGGGGGATGCCTAGCTGGCTATGACTCATCCTGTAATTGAATTTAGACGCTTCTATTTTAGAAATGAGTTCCCATTATGCCTGGGCCAAATGTCAAGTATCCAAATGGAGAGAACATTGAAAGTAACTTGGAGAAGCAGCAGGCTTCATTTGAATAATTATGTTGAAATAGCAAGCACTTCTCTCTAGCAAGTGGGGCCACCTGTCCTCTGGTCACTGTGGAGGTTCATGGAATTATCCCCTGGCTAATACAGGAGCTCTTCCTACAAGCACTAGCCACCTCTTCAAATAATCTTTGTTGTTATTCTTAGTGGTGATTTCTGACCATTTTCACTTTTATACGTGCATGCACTTTCTAGATATTTTATGGTAAATACCCTTCTCTATAACTGTGAGAATGATTGGTTAAGACAGATACTGCAAAGGATCTAGGACTTTGGGATGAACTATAATTTGGGTCCAGGTATGGATGGTTGAAGCATTGCAGGAAACACCCACATTTGGACTAGCTCATGATGCATGTATATTACAGCTGTTATTTCCAGAGTGAGTTTGGAAATAACAGCTGTGAGTCACTAGTGAGTCCTCCAATAACATAAAATGCTGCTTACTTTCTTATGGGAACCCATTAGGCCAAGTGCACTAGAGGTGAAAGGTAGTGGCTTTTAAAGATAACATAAATTTCCTTCTCTTTCCTAGCAGAAAAAAATTCAAGGGTAAATGAGGTTTTTTTCCCCCCTCTAGGTCACCATGCTCACATATTCAGGGTAATGTCTTAGAGGTTCTTATAGGAAGAGTTGAGTCTAATGTTCTCATTGCTGCAGTATCTTTTATTTTTACATCAAATGATTTGGATCACCTGGCTTCATTTTTTTTTTTAAATCAAGCTTTACCAGCCTCACTTTTCCAACCTAATTATAACACCCTCAGGATGTGATTTTCACCCTGTTCTCTCTCTCTATGTCTCTCTCTCTTTCATTTACACATGCACACACACTTGCACAGACAGACAAGAAGAATGTGGGAAAAGCTTAGGAGAAGCTGGTTTGGATGTTTTCACCCTTGGTCAATGATTAGAAGAGGATGGTTGTGACCTGTTGTGAATCCTTGGGTCATCAGCCACTTGGAGTCAAGGAGTTGCCTCTGATGACTATTGCAGGACCTTCCTTCCAACCGCTGCACCTTTAAATTCCATTTCTTAGATTTGGCGGTCAGATATGCAAGTTCTATTCTTGAAGTTATGTGAGTGCAGGCAGGACAAAAGTTTCCATAAACTGACTCACACAGAATAAGCCATACCCCTAATAAGAGAGCAAAGGCAGNCTGCACCTTTAAATTCCATTTCTTAGATTTGGCGGTCAGATATGCAAGTTCTATTCTTGAAGTTATGTGAGTGCAGGCAGGACAAAAGTTTCCATAAACTGACTCACACAGAATAAGCCATACCCCTAATAAGAGAGCAAAGGCAGAAGGGAGAACCATCGTTGAGATAAGAAGGTTGTCTCTTACACTGTTGGTGGGAATGTAAATTGGTGCAGCCATCATGGAAAACCACCGGGATCCAGCCCCCACAGGATCCAGGGAAACCCGAAGGAGGAACGGCGTCAGCGATTGCGATTGATATATATATAGAGAGAGACAGATAAGAAAGTAATAGATAAGAAAATAAGGAGAGAAGAAAAGAGGCTGATGTTCCTTGGTTTATACAGAAAATCAATAAAGTCTCAAGACAAGAGACTTGCACCGTCTACGTGAGGCCGCAGGTGCCTTCCCGGTCTCCCGAGGGAGTGAAGACGCAGGGCGCCTCCCCGTTCAGGTCTTAGAAACCCAGGCAAAATTAGTAGACACGGTGGATCTCTGTACTCCAGATGGGAACTAGCCTGAAAGAGAGAGTAAGAGAAAGAAAATGATTGACACGAGGAGATCAAGCTGCTTTGACGAGCGAGATCCATAGCTTTATTTCTAAACAGTTCTTATATACCTTTTGTACATAGAGGGGAGTGAAAGATGCAAGGTCATACAGAGTCAGCCCAACATTTCAGTAGTCTTGCCCTTATCGAAACCATGATTTTTT
>SJYV01048805.1:241680-293325 GCA_006410875.1 Neotragus pygmaeus | reverse complement strand
ATGTTCCCTTGGTATCTCTAATTTTCTTGAAGAGATCTCTAATCTTTCCCATTCTGTTCTTTTCCTCTATTTCTTTGCATTGATAGCTGAAGAAGGCTTTCTTATCTCTTCTTGCTATTCTCTGGAACTCTGCATTCAGATGCTTATATCTTTCCTTTTCACCTCTGCTTTTCGCTTCTCTTCTTTTCAGAGCTATTTCTAAGACCTCCCCAGACAGCCATTTTGCTTTTTTGCTTTTCTTTTCCATGGGAATGGTCTTGATCCCTGTCTCCTGTACAATGTCACATATAGACTTGGATTACTTTGCTTTTGAATGTTTTGCCTTGGAAATGAACAGAGCTCATTCTGTCATTTTTGAGATTGCCCCCAAGAACTGGATTTCAGAGAGTTTTGTTGACTATGATGGCTACTCTATTTCTTCTATGGGATTATTGCCCACAGTGGTAGATATAACAGTCATCTGAGTTAAATTCGCCCATCCTGGTCCATTTTAATTCACTGATTCCTAAAATGTCAATGTTCACTCTTGCATCTCCTATTTGACCACTTCCAATTTACCTTGATTCATGGACCTATCTTTTCAGGTTCCTATGCAATATTGTTACTTACAGCATCAGACTTTACTTTCGTCACCAGTCATATCCACAACTGACTGTTGTTTTTGCTTTGACTCTGTCTCTTCATTCTTTCTGGGGTTATTTCTCTATTCATATTGGGCACCTACCAACCTGAGAAGTTCACCTTTCAATGTCATATCTTTTGCCTTTTCATACTCTTCATGCAGTTCTCAAGGCAAGAATACTGAAATGGTTTGCCATTCCCTTCTCCAGTGGGCCATGTTTTGTCAGAACTCTCCACCATGACCTGTCCTTCTTGGGTGGCCCTACACTGCGTGGCTCATAGTTTCACTGAGTGGTCGAAGTAACACATTTGATTAGTTTTCTGTGATTGTGGTTTTCTTTTTTTTTTTCATTGTCTTGAAATTCTATTTATTTATTTATTTTTTTACTTTATTTTACTTTACAATACTCTATGATTGTGGTTTTCATTCTATCTGCCCTTTGATGGATAAGAATAAGTGGCTCATGAAATCTTCTTGATGGGAGAGAATGTCTGTGGGGGAAATTGGATCTTGTTCTAGTGTGCAAGACAATGCTCAGTAAATCTTTAATCTGTTTTTCTCTTGGTGGGCAGTGCTGTGTTCCCTCCTTGTTGTTTGGCCTGAGACTAAACTATGGCAGAGATAATATAAATAATGGGGACCTCCTTCAAAAGGTCCTGTGCACACATGGCCACTCTCAGTCCCTCCAGCCCTGCAGCAGGCCACCACCAACCCATGTCTCCACTGGAGACTCCTGTACACACTCACAGGCAAGTGTGGGCAGTCTCTTGTGGGGTCACTCCTCCTTTCTCCTGGCTCCTAGTGCACACAAAGTTTTGTTTGATTTCTCTGAGTGTCTCCAGAAGATACAAGGTTTGATTCTAAACACGATTTTGCTCCTCCTACTACCTTGCTGTGGCTTTCCTTTGCCTTTGGACATGGGGTATTATTTTTGGTTGGATGGATGGTTGTTCAGAAGTTAGTTGTAATTTTGGAGTTATTGCAAGAGCAGATGAGCACATATCCTTCTATTCCCCCATCTTGGTTGAGGTATTATCTTTGCTACTCTTTATGTAATGTATCTTCTTTCCATGGTTGCTTTTCAGATTTTCTCTTGTCTGTGTTTTTTTTTTTTTTTTCCTTTAAGTGAAATTTCTTATTGGGATCATTGTAAATTTGCATGAATTTTAAAATAATACTAATCATCCTTTGTACTCTCTACCCAGTTTCCTTCAAGAGTAACATTTTCAAAATGACAGTATAATATCACAAAGGGTCAGTTGACATTTTGAATTTTATTTTTCATTGTAGAATAATTGCTTTACATTATTGTATTTGTTTCTTCCATACATCAACATGAATCAGCCAAAGGTTTACATTTGTCCCCTCCCTCTTGACCTTCCTCCAACCTCTCATCCCATCCTGTCCCTCTAGGTTGTCACAGAGCACCGGGTTTGAACTTCCTACATCTTACAGCAAATTCCCACTGGCTATTTATTTCACACATGGTAGTATATATGTTTCAATAAGACTCTTTTAACTCATCCCTCTGTCTCCTTCTCCAACCATGTCCACAAGTCTGTTGTCTATGTCTGCATCTCAATTGTTGCCCTGCAAGTAAGTTTATTGGTACATGCTTTAATATACAAATACTGCATTTCTCTTTCTGACTTACGTCACTCTTGTTTGTAGTATTGGTAGACTGTTTTTTGGTGGCCATCCTGACTGGTGTGAGGTGATACCTCATTGTAGTTTAATTTGCATTTCTCTAATAATGAGCTATGTTGAGCATCTTTTCACGTGTTTATTGCCCATCTGTATGTCTTCTTTGGAAAAAAAAGTCTGTTCAAGTCTTATGTCTGCTTTTTCATTGAGTTATTTCTCTGATATTGAGCTGCAAGTGTTACTTGTATATTTTGAAGATTAACCCTTTGCTATTTGCTTCATTTGCTAACATTTTTTTCCCATTCTGAGGGTTATCTTTTCACCCTGTTTGTAGTTTCCTTTGTTGTGTAAAAGTTTTTAAGTTTAATTAGGTCCCACATGTTGTTTTTTATTTTTTTTTATTCTAGGTTGTAGGTTATCGAGAGTCTTGTGATTTAAGTCAACTAGTGTGCAGCCTATGTTTCCCTTTAGGAGTTTTATAGTTTCTTACCCTGGTTTTAAGCCTTTTCATTATGAATCTTAGTGTTGCTTTCGTTATATTTCTGATCTTAAGGCTTGTTGAGTTTCTTGGATCTTTACGTTTGTAGTTTTATCAAATGTAGAACATCTTTGGATATTATTTCTTCAAATATTTTTTGTCTCTTTTCCCTATCCTACAAGGTCAAACCTTAAGGGATTCCAATTAGAAATATATTTATCTATTTTAAATTGTCCAAACGTTTATGAAGGGCTTTCCAGATAGCTCAATGGTAAATAATTCTCCCGTCAAGGAGAAGACACAGATTTGATCCCTGGAGCAGAGAGATCCCCTGGAGAAGGAGGTAATAATTCATACCAGTTTTCTTGCCTGGGTGATCCTGCTTGGCAGGCTATAGTTAATGGGACTGCCAAAGGATCAGACTCAGCAACTAAACAACAAAGGTTTATTAGTTTCATTCCCTTCCCCTCGTCCCACCCCTCTAGGTCATCACAAAATGCCAGGCTGGGAACCCTGTGTTACACAGTAACTTCTCACCAGCTATTTATTTTACACATGGTAATGTGTATATATATATATATATATATATATNTCCTGAAGCCTTGTTTAACAGTTCTCTTCCACATGACCCTGTCATGGGTGGGATCTCCCGTGGCAGCTCCAGGCAGAAAACAGTATGGAGGCTCCTTAAAAACTCAAAATAAAACTATCATATGACTCAAGAATCCCACTCACAGGCAAATATCCAGAGACAACTCTCATTCAAAAAGTTATGTGCACCCCAGTGTTCATAGCAGCACTATTCACAATAGCCAAGACATGGAAGCCACCCAGGTGTCCATCAACAGAAGAATGGATAAGGAAGATATGGTACATATATACAGTGAAGTATTACTCAGCCATAGAAAGAAAGAAATGATGCCATTTGCTGCAAGATGGATGGAGCTAGAGATTATCATACATAAGAGAAGTAAGTCAATAGAGAAGGACAAATATCATATGATATCACTTGTATATGAAATCTAAAATATGACACAAATGAACCGATATACAAAACAAATAGACTCACAGACATTGAAAGACATCTTAAGGTTACCAAATAGCAAAGTGGGGGAAAGATAAATTAGGAGGCTATTAATAGATTGACTACTATACATAAAGTAGGCTTCCCCAGTGACTCAGTCGGTAAAGAATCCGCCTACAATACAGAAGACTACCTGTAATGCAGGAAGCATGGGTCGATCCCTAGGTCAAGGACATTTCCTGGAGAAGGAAATGGCAACCCACTCCAGTATTCTTGCCTGGGAAATCCCATGGGCAGAAGAGCTTGGCAGGCTACAGTCCATGGGGTCACAGAGTTGGACACAAGTTAGCAACTAAACACCACCATCTTCATACATAAAGTAGATAATCAGCACGGACGTATGGATAGCATAGGGAACTAGATTCAATATTTTGTAATAACCTATAAGAGAAAAGAATCTGAAAAAGAATGCATTTATAACTGAATCACTTTGCTGTATGCCTAAAATGAACACAAATTATAAATCAACTATACTTCAATAAAAAGAGAGTTGCAACTGAAAGACAACGTCAGAATAATAATAGTTAACCTTTTTGGAGTCATCATGGTATATACTATGCACTGTCCTAAACTCTATCTTTCATATTAAAATTTGTATCATAAAATAGTTTGAAATTACAGAACAATAATGAGGCCAATGTACAGATCACAGAAGTACAGGATGTTTTGCATTTCTGCTTAAGTTCTACCTTTTCTTTCCAATAAATAAGACATTACTGATGCAACTTAAAAATTAAAAAGCTTAAAAATCTTAATTCCTCTCTCCTGTGCCATGATTATGACTGTCATTCAGTTTACTTATATTTAAGCAAATATAATCGAATTCATTGTTGCTACTATTATTTTGAACAGATTATCTGTTAGATCAAGAATAAGAAAAATAAAAAAATTTACTATGACCTCAAAAACTGTTTCTTTTTAAAAATAATTATTCCTTTTTGGCTGTGTTGGCTCTCTGTTGCTGTGAGAGGGCTTTCTCCAGCTGTGAGGAGCAGGGGCTACTCTCTAGTTGTGGTGCAGGGCTTCTAACGTGGTGGCATCTCTTGCTGTGGAGCACAGGCTCTGGTCATGTGGAGCACAGGCTCTGGTCACGTGGAGCACAGGCTCTGGTCACGTGGAGCACAGGCTCTGGTCACGTGGGCCCCAGTAGTTATGATGCACAGGTTCAGTAGTTGCAGCTCCAGGGCTCTAGGTGTAGCGCACGGGCTTAGTGGCTCCGCAGTATGTGGGATCTTCCTGGATCAGAGATCAAACTCATTTCTCCTGCACAGGCAGGAGGATTCTTTACCACTGATCCATCAGAGAAGCCCCCAAATCTTTCTTTCTTAGTGATGAAAGGACTCCACAGACTGTGGTGAACCATTCTAGATCAATATCCATTTCAGCGGATCCTTTTTTCTTGGCTGCACTGGGTCTTAGCTGTGGCATGCAGGATCTAGTTCCCTGAGTAGGGATCGAACCCAGGCCCCCTGCATTGGGAGTGTGGAGTCTTAGCCACTGAACCACCAGTGAAGTCCCCTCAGCAGATTCCATCTTAATAAATAAAAATTGTGTTAAATCTGCCTACTCTCAAATTCTTGTTTTGCTTCACAGCATTCCTGTAGTTCATCTGGTAGCATTTTATAGGTTATCTAAGAATAGTGCCATATGCGGTTACTTTCTTCTTTGCCACTGGTCTCCAGTCTCCTGTTTTTCCTTACAACAGTATCTTGGATTAGTCATCTCCTTGTATGATGTGCGTGTTGGTGTGTATGTATTCGTGTGTGCTTGTGTGTGTACCTCGCTCTTTGTGCATCTTGTGAATGTTTTGTCTCACAGGAAAACAATGTGAATATTTTACTGGTCATCATCAAGCTAAATGCTGTACATATCCTTAGACTGGAAATATCATTCTATTTCTTTCTTTCTTACTTTTGCTCAGGCAAATGGCAAGCCTCCTCTGATGCTGTTTCCTAGGCAATTTCCTTTCTGTGCACATCAATACTATTTTTAGATTTCAGATTGGATATAAAAAAAAAAATGCCAGCATAATGCTTGCATAAATAGAGCTAAAAGTAGTTTGAGAAATTTGACCCACAGAAATGAACTTCATTTGTTTCCCATGAAATTCATGCTGCCAGAGGGAAAAAAAGACAATTGTATTTATGGTTCTCAACATTTCCTCAAAAATTCAAGCAGTAAAGAAAGGCTGCATGTAAAACGTATTTGCTAAATAGCACTGTTTTATTGATACCCATTTATATAATAAAACCTTTTGTCCAATTCAGATATAAAATATTCCATTAAGGAAAACTAGGAAATATAAGGGCTTCCCAGGTGGCACTAGTAGTAAAGAATCCACTTGCCAATGCCAGAGATACAGGAGATGTGGGTTCAATTTCTGGGTAGGGGAGATCCCCTATAGAAGGAAATGGCAACCCACACCAGTGTTCTTGCCTGGAAAATCCTGTGGACAGAGGAGCCTGGAGGGCTACAGTCCATAGGGTCCCAAAGAGTTGGACATGAATGAAGTGACTTAGCATACATAGGAAAGATAAAGCAAGGAANGGAGATCCCCTATAGAAGGAAATGGCAACCCACACCAGTGTTCTTGCCTGGAAAATCCTGTGGACAGAGGAGCCTGGAGGGCTACAGTCCATAGGGTCCCAAAGAGTTGGACATGAATGAAGTGACTTAGCATACATAGGAAAGATAAAGCAAGGAATAGAGTTCAGGTACCACCCCTGAAAAATAAAGTGAGGAAAGTGGAGAAAACCAGCATCCAACATGGATTTCCAGCAAATGACATGACATCACAAATCCCAGAGAATCAAACTTACATGCCAGTCAAACAGACTGTGAGGAAAAGGCTGACTTATTCCCTCCATTCATGTTTCTAAAAGAATCCAGAAACCAAAGAAAGTGGCTTTTGAAACACGTGCAGCGCAGAGACTGGTGGGGCTGAATGAGGAGGCAAGGGCACAAAATCTCATGCGGGCTCCACTCTCAGCATGGCTTCCCAGATGGCACAGTGAGGGGTAAAGAATGCACCTGCCAATGTAGGGGATGCAAGACCCTTGGGTTCGATCCCTGGGTTGGGAAGATCCCCTGGAGAAGGAAATGGCAACTCACTCCAGTATTCTTGCCTGAAAAATTCCACGGACAGAGGTGCCTGGTGGGCTATAGTTCAAGGAATCTCAAAGAGTTGCACATGACTGAGCGACCAAGTATGCGTGCACACACACACCACTCTCAGTGTTGTACAATGTACATACCGGGCATCCCGGACCTCAGTCCCTGCCCTTTGCATATGTGAATCAAACCAAGAGCAGAGCTTACTACAATGAAGCATCACCTCACACTGGTCAGAACGGCCATCAGTCAAAAGGTCTACAAACAATGAATGCTGGAGAGGGTGTGGAGAAAAAAGAGAACCCTCCCACACTGTTGGTAAGAATGTAAATTGGTGCAGCCATCATGGAGAACAGTATGCAGTTTCCTTTAAAAACCAAAAATAGAGCTATCATAAGGTCCAGCAATCCCACTGTTGGGCATATATCCCGAGAAAACCATAATTCAGAAAAGCACACCCCAATCTTCACTGCAGCACTGTTTAGAGTAGCCAGGACATGGAAGCAATGTAAATGTTCATCAACAGATGAATGGATGAAGCTGTGCTTCAGATACACAATGGGATACTACTCAGCCATAAAAAATAACGAAATAATGCCACTTGAAGCAATACGGATGGACCTAGAGCTTATCGTATGAAGTGACATAAGTTAGACAAAGACAAACATCATATGATATCACTTGTATGTGGCATCTAAAAAAAATTATATGAATGGACTTATTTACAAAACAAAAACAGACCCACAAACATAGAAAACAAACATGGTTACCAAAGGGGAAAGGAGAGGGGAATAAATTAAAAACTGGGGATTAACAGATACACACTACTATATATAAAATTGATGAACAACAAAGACCTACTGCTTAGCACAGAGAACTATACCCAATATCTTGTAATAACCTACAATGGAAAAGAATATGAAAAAGAATATATATGGTGTGAAGTCGCTCAGTCGTGTCCGACTCTTTGCGACCCCATGGACTTTAGTCTATCAAGCTCCTCTATCCATGGGATTTTCCAGGCAATAGTACTGGAGTGGATTGCCATTTCCTTCTCCAGGGGATCTTCCCGACCCAGGGATCGAACCCGGATCTCCCGCATTGTAGACAGACGCTTTACCAGGGAAGTCCTTATAATATGTACAACTGAACCATTTTGCTGTACATGTGAAACTAACATGATGCTATAAATCAACTATACTTCGGTAAAAAGAATTTTTTTTAAAAAAAGAGCAGAGGTTATTGTTAATAGGAGCGGTGGCTACAGTCTGTTACCTTTTTAAAAAATCATTTATTTGTTTATCTTTGGCTGGGCTGGGTCTTCATTGCTGCGAGGGCTTTTCCTTAGTTGCTGCAAGTGGGGGCTACTCTCTAGCTGCGGTGCGTAGGCTTCTCAGAACAGTGACACCTCTTGCCACAGAGCACAGGCTCTAGGGCACAGGCTTTAGTAGTTGCTGCATGTGGCCTCACTAGTTGCAGTTCCCAGGCTCTAGAGCACAGACTCAATAGCTGTGATGCACAAGCTTAGTTGCTCTGCGGCAGGCGGGATCTTCCCAGACCAAGGATCAAACCTGTGTCCCCTGCACTGGCAGATGGATTCTTTACCACAGAGCCAGCAGTGGTAAAGTCCCTGTTATCTTTTACATATGTCTACTCTCAGGCCACAAACAAGTGATGATCACTGAACTTTACCAAGGACTCAGAAAAGAAATGTCAACTCTCAAATCCTTTCTAAACCAAGAGGCTATTTCCCCAGAGATAATGAGTAACAACCATGAATTTTAGGTTTATTGGGTTAGCACTGAGCTGGTCCCAAGAAGTGTGCAAAATCATCCTATGAGCTTCCCAGGATTCCCTTGGAGTTGATCTAGGGGCACATTTTGGCTTCCAAACCCAGCTGCTTTGCTCTCTTAGAAAGCTTAGAAAGGGATACCTTCTAAGCTGATACCTGCTTAGAAAGGGATCCAGCCAGACCGCCACCAATGAAGCTCTGTTAAATCATCCCCTATTGCTGATCAGACTCATGGCTCCACCATTCAAAAAACAGAAGGCATAAAGGAGAATACAAACATGAGAAAGGAGTTCACATCTGGTTCTGAAGCCTCTCCATGTAGTCTCTGAAACCCTGGGACTCTCCCAGCCCCATATCTGGGCAGACCCACTGGATGTTGTCATCACTGTCAAACAGGATGGAGTTGGTGTAGGGGCCGCCATCCTCTGGGAGGATGGTGGTGCAGGAAGTAAACTTGACCCTCTTCCTCTTGGGGCCTGTGGAACTCAGAGGGTCGTTTTTCACGTCTTTCTCATAGACACAGTCAGAAGGTCTGAGCAGCTGACTATGGAAAGTCTTCTGGGAACCGCCGTTCAGAAGGAAGTTCCTCTCCTCGAACTGAAGCCCCCTGTCAATCATGGTGGTGCACTCCTCCGACGGGAGGGTCACGTCCACCGGGTTCTCTAGAAGCTCCACGTCGTTCCCCAGCCAGACCCAGTCATGGGAATGGGGGATGTTGCTTTGTTCGCTCACGGTGAATCCTCTGTGTCTGTATATCCATTTCATATGACTCCATTAATTATCCTGGTATAAATGATGTGTGTAACCTCATGAGTGGGAGGAACAAATGTGTATACTTTAATGGATGCAGTTGGATGTACATGAACTAACTGAATGTCACAGAGCAGAATTTTATTTGGAACCTTCCAAAAATGGTTTAAAAGATCACAGGATACCTCTGAATCACTTCTGGGTGCAACCCATCAGGCTACTCCTGGAGATAATATCACCTCAAGCATCCTTTATTAGGAAGACAAGCTCCTCTGAAGCAGCTGAGAAAAGATGTATTATGCGGATAGGTGTGCTTGAAAGACTCAATGACCTTGGTATAACTGAAATGGATTTGCTACAAGATTAACGATGGAGCAGAGGTTTCAAGTTGTCCATAATTAATACAAGCCAACAGATACTTGGTGCCTGTCAGCTACACTGGCTTAAGCAGCGGAAATAGAATTTTCAAGTATCAATTATTACTTATTTTAGAAAAAGGAAGACATGTGATCTTCAGTTGTGGTCTGAGACAGTCTTCTTCCCACAGATGCGTGCATGCATCCTAAGTTGCTTCAGTCATGTCTGAATCTTTGTGACCCTATGAACCATAGCCTGCCAGGCTTCTCTATCCATGGGATTCTCCAGGCAGGAATCCTGGAGTGGGTCACCATGCTCTCCTCCAGGGGATCTTCCTAACACAAGGATCGAACCCGTGTCTCTTATGTCTCCTGCATTGGCAGGCAGGTCCTTTACCATGAGAGCCATCTGGGAAGCCCTTTTCCCACAGAAAATCTGCCACAATCTGATAGCTGGACACATGGTCAGTGTATAAAAGCTTATAAGAGGGAAATTTATCCAACTTACTGAGTACTTCTCTCAGAGACAGGATAAGAAGCAGGAAGAAGTTTCAAGAATCACCACTCCCAGCTATGAGTCCCAGCTCTACTGATCTCCTTTGAGAAGCAGTCACAATTGTGCAAGGACAAAAGAACTCTGGAATCTTACCTGCTATGGGGCTTGAAGAATGTCCTGTGCAGCTGCTGTTGAGATGATGGCTCTTTCGTCCAATCTGTGAGACTGCAGGGAAAGAGACAAGCTGGCCACCAGCTGCACACCCAGGTCCATGATAGTGATGTGGTCATCTAGGACGGTCTTCTCGGCCAGGATGGAGTCAGAGAGAGGTGACAGGATCTGTGGAAACCCTAGTTTCTGCTCCTCACCACACTAATGAGAAAAACGGAATGAAAAAGGTAAAATACCTACAGAAGTAAATGGAAGCAGAGCCCTTTATGATCAATGGCTACGAGCTCATGGTCATCAAGTAGTTAACTTCTTCCATTTGATGGGGTTTTAGTATCTGTAAAACAACCAGAAAATGTGCATCTGTTATCTAGGTACTTCAGGGAGGAACTAGAGATTCTGTGATTGCCATGTGGCTGAGTTAATGTTTGAGTTCTTGCCAGTTCTCCTAGTCCAAATCCAATTTTTGTCACTACATGGCCACATTCTTTCAACCACTAATTCTCGAGCCTGGCTTTTGTAAATCAATGGAGACTTGGGAGACTGCAGCTTTTTCACAAACAAGAGGCAGACTGAGACACGGGGGAAGGGTCTGTCCCAGGAAGGCCCCATAGGGTCCTGGTCGGTTACAGACATGCACAAGGGCTCTCACTGTTACAGGCACCCCTCCCTTTCTCCTCCTCCTCCATGTCTTCACCCTCTTGGTAGTCTTGGGAATCAAACAAAACCAAAATGAGCATAATAAATATCTTCAATTTTCTAGTGATGGTGGGACTCTACAGAGTAAAACAGCAGGGCAGGGCTCCTCTCCTGATCAGGGCAGGGTTCCTCTCTGATCAGAGGCCCATCACTGATTTCTTTGCCAATGTCTTTAGTCATCAGGCACTAGGATGGTGCGATTTTGTGCCAGAATTACTGCTTCCTGTCCAGAATCTAGAAGACAAAGACACTATCTCTGGCCTTCAGTTTGGTTTTGCTCAAGTGAAAGACACAGCCCCAGACAGGCCATTACAGGATGAAAAGGATGAGCGCATGGTCCCCAAATTTTGTTACATACTAGAATCCCTTGGTAGAAGGCTCAGTATCCCACTGCCGTTTCAGCCCACAGCACTTCAATTAGGATATCTCAGGGTTGGAGCCAAGAATCCATACATTTTAAAGTAATGTTATTTTATTTATTGGCTGAACGATGTGGCATGTGGAATCTAGTTCCACGATCAGGGATCAAACCTGCGCCCCCTGCATTGGAAGCACAGAGTTTTAACCACTGGATAACAAGGGAAGTCCTGGGAATCCATTGATTCTAAAGAGTACCTGTTGATTCCAGTGTGGAGTAAACCTTGGGAACCACTAGCTTGAGCTCCAGAATTAAACAAACCCAGTTCCTTGACCAGGTCCACTCTGACTCAGACAAAGGACTTGAGCACCCAATCCTTGTGTAAAACCCTTATATACCTCTCACGTGGATTTTGTATTTAATAGCATTAGGGAAATAACACATGCCATGTGTTTGGTCTGATGGACGGCCTGTAGCGCTCAACAGAATTTCAGAGTGATGGTTATTAAGGATGCTAGGAGGGAATTTCACAGGGTTCAAGAGAGGCTCTGTAAGACACATAGAAAGAATGACTCTCTGGACCTTAGGGAACCACTTGCAGGGGAGGAAAGGGGCTTGTAGTAATGACAAACCCCCATGTCACCTCCACGGCTCTGAATTGGTGACAAAACACAAAAGATTACAAGAGACGCTCCTATGCCTTTTATAGCTTAAATTCTAAGGGTTTAGAGAGATGGGAAACAGAACAATAGATGATGATGAAAATATCTATTTATGGACTTCCCTGGTGGTCCAGTGGTTAAGAATCTGTCTGCCAGTGCAGGGGACACAGATTTGATCCCTGGTCCAAGAAAATCCCATATGCTGTGGTGCTACTAAGCCTGCATGCCACTACTGAGCCCAGGTACCCAGAGCCTGTGCTCTGCAAAATAGCCTCCACTCACCGCAATTAGAGAAAGTCTGCATGTGACAACAAAGGCCCAGCACAGCCAAAACTAAATAGATAAATTTTAAAAATTAAATTTTAAAAAATTAAAAAATATATCTCTTTTATTATAAATCATGATGTCACAAACAGCCTGTAACATGTCATCATCTCTTGGGGAGAATATTCCTGGCTACATCATTGCTATTATTTCCTATATAGACCATATTTCTTACCCGGGGGCTTTTTCCAGTTGCCCTCTGTCTCCCAGAGGGCACTGGGGCCCCCACTAGCACCCAGAGCCTGGACAACTCTCCCTCACCTAGCAGAACTCTGTTCTCATCTATCTTTTTCAATCCGTACATCTGCGCAGCAGCGAGATGAGCAGAGTGGCTATTCGCAGGAAGCTCTGTCTTCTCCGATAACAGCGTCCACTTAAGAGGCTGTTAGATTCCATGAACATAAACGCTCTTCTCTCTAATTCACTTTTTGTTTATGCAACAGGACGGGTGCTTTATCTTCTCCTTTCAGCCTGTCTTCTGCCTCAAAAATCAGATACTCAGCCGCAGGCAGTTATCAGCTCTCTCCTGATGCTCCCATGCTGGGGAATTCATTGCCTCCGAAATGCTTGATTCTCAGAGCTGATAACTATTTCGAAAGTCAAGGCAAAGCAATAACAACAAAAAGCACTTATTTGTGGTGGTATTTGGGAAAGTTTCCTTCTTTTTTCTCCCCCTCAGGGTGTTAATACTATATGTGTCTTTATAAACTGTGCAACACCCATAATGGAAAAGAGAGATGATAAAAGCAAATTTATGTCACCATAATTTGTTCTGTGACAATGTTTCAGAAGGGGCTCATGGCAGGCTATTCCGAACTGTGCCAAGGTGGCATACTGATCATTCTGAATTAAAGTTACTTGAGAAACAGCTGGTGCAAGAAGGTGCTCTTACCCTTTCTTCTGGCTACTTGAAAGCAGAAAATAAATCTCCCATGTGAAAGGTACCCTCCCTTTACCAGGAGGTAGAATCTCATCCCTATCACTGAAGAGGAGGAATGCAAGATCCAGAAGGCTGTATAAACAAAACTCGTAACATTTTCACCAATTTACCAGCCCAAGCTCAAATTTGTCTTGTCAATTTTTCACAAATGTACTGTTTCTCTGCCTAAAAGGTATGAACACTGCCTGCTTGGTTACTCCTTTGGGCTTCCTTGATAGCTCAGTTGTTAAAGAATCTTGCCTGCAATGCAGGCAACCCCAGTTTGTTTCCTGGATTGGGAAGATCCGCTGGAGAAGGGATAGGCTACGCACTCCAGTATTCTGGTTTGGAGAAATCCATAGTCTGTATAGTCCATAGGGTTGCAAATAGTCGGATGCGACTGAGTGACTTTCACTTTTGCTTTTTCACTTTGAGCCTCATATTTCTATAAACTCCCATCCACATGAAATTTAAATTTTATTTTCTCTGTCTCATATCCATTTAATTCTTGGGGCAGCCAGAATAACCCAGAAGGGAAGGTGAAAAGGTTTGCCTTCCTGCCACAATCATGCAGCTGCCGGCGCACTGCTCTCATCCAGGCTACCCTGTTTCTGTTTTAGTTTGGCTGTGCGGGGTCTTATTGCTCCACTCTGGCTTTCTCTAGTTGCAGCGAGCGGAGGCTACTCTCTAGATGTGTGTGTGTTGCTTCTCATCGAGGTGGCGTCTCTGGTTGTGGTTAAGAGACTTAGCTGCTTTGCATCACATAGAATTGTCTGGGAGCAGGGATCAAACTCTTGTCTCCTGCATTGGCTAGCGGATTCTTAACCACTGGACCACTAGGGCTACCTTGTTTCTTGATAGTTTTTGGATAAAATAAACCCATGAAAACACTTTCCAAAGGAAGCACCTGGATAACAAGCCTAAACACTATTGACCACTCCCTCCCTCCTATTTTTCGGCAGCAATGACACATTATCCTAGAATTTGTGTTAGACATTGTTCTTCCCCCAAACCGGGAAATTCTTTCCCACTGGTCCACCTTGATACTCAGCTGCAAGGGAAACTGCTGTGTTTCCTTGTGTTTGTGCAAGTGTGCTTCTGGCTTCTGTTCGTGGAATAAATAATGATTGATTAAAAAGACCATAGTCTGGACAGAAACCAAACGACAGTGCTCTGGGGTGTTTGGGGAGTTCCTGGCTCCACATATCCTTGGTCATGACCTCAGGGGACACTTTTCCCTCTATTGATTTGATGCAAGCCAGCAGGTTGGGGAAACAGAGCCCATAGAACTTTACAATTTGCAATGCATGCCTGCTCAGCTGCTCAGTCACATCTGACTCTTTGGGACTCCATGGACTGTAGCCTGCCAGGCTCCTCTGTCCATGGGATTTCCCAGGCAGGCATCATACTACAGTGGGCTGTCATTTTCTACTCCAGGGGATCTTCTTGACCCAGGGATCAAACTGGCAACTCCTACATTGCAAGTAGGCTCTTTACCACTGACCCACAGGGGAAGCCCCCTTAGAATTTGCAATCTATCATTAATAGAAAAAAGGCAGCAGAGATTGTAGGTTTCCCAACAATCCATAGACTCTGGTTACTGCAGACAAGCTTTCTAATTGGGAGTCACCTTTTGCAGACATCCCTGCATCCAGGCATGGCCACGTGACTATTCTCACCAATAGAATTTGAGGAGAAAAGCAAAGCCATTCCCAGGACAAGTTTTCAAACAAGTACACGTTCCTCTCCATACTCAATTTTCCCATCCAGTAGCCAACAGATAGATTCTGGGTCCCTGAACCACTAAATGAACAAGAGTCAACTGTCAAGAACAGGTACCCACTAGGAATGGATATGACAGTGAGAAGTATACTTACTCTATTTGAGCCCTTATGCATTTATATCATCAGACTGCACTGATCACTGTATTATGTACTATACATCCATACGCACTTGAACCTTAACAACCAGGGTGTTAGGGGCACTGACCTCTGTGCAGTCAAAACTCCAAGTATAACTTTTGACTCCTTGAAAATGTAACTACCAAATAGTCTACTCGAGACAAAAAGTCTTACTGATAGTAGTTGATGAACATTTATTTTGTATATTATATGCCATATTCTTCCAATTAAGTAAGACAGAGGGAAAAAATTGAGAAACAATTTTATTAAGAAAATCATAGCAGGGATTTGCCTGGTGGTCCAGGGGTTAAGAATCTGAGCTTCCACTGCAGGGAGGATAGGTTCGATCCCTGGTTTGGGAACAAAGATCCCACATTCTATGCAGCACAGCTGAAAGAAAAAAAGAAAAGATCAGAAGCAAGAGAAAATATATTTACAGTGTGTGCATGTATGCTCAGTTATGTCTGACTCTTTGTGACTCCACAGACTGTAGCCCACCAGGCTCCCCTGTCCATGGGATTCTCCAGGCAAGAGTACTGGAGTGGGTTGCCATACCCTCCTCCAGATGCAACACAGATATGTACTCTATATATACCATGTATATATATATACATTTATTGATAGAATCATTGGAACAACAATATGGAGCAGTACTATCATTCCCAATAGCGTATGAGAAAGTGAAGAATAGAAAGGTTAAGTACTTGTCTCAGGCCACTGAGCTCTAAGTGGCAGAATCAGGATGATCACTTAGCAGGTCATTTCCAGCACCTCCCTCTTCATGGTTTTACCACCTCCAGCAAATGTGTGTTGACTTCAATAAGTAGTAAAAGCAGAATGATAGAAGAAAGTGCCAGTGGGTCAACAAAGCATGAGTGAATGGACCTCAGAAGCTGTCCCTAGTGCTTGCACTAACTCTGTCTGACTCTGTGCGAACCTATGGCCTGTAGCCCTCCAGGCTCCCCTGTCCATGGGATTCTCAAGGCAAGAATACTGGAGTGGGTTGCCATGTCCTCCTCCAGGGGATCTTCCCGACTCAGGGATCGAACCCATGTCTCATGTCTCCTGCATTGGCAGGAGGATTCTTTACCACTAGCGCCACCTGGGAATCCAAGAAATGAACCCAAAGGAGTTAAATAATATTCTCAAGTCAAGTTGCTAGCGGTTAACAAAGCCTGACTTTTGCGTACATGCCCCCATCACTACCTTCTGGCTTCTCTCACCACAAATGGGTGGCACATTTGAGCCATCAGAACCCCAAGCTCAGGCTGTCACCCACTATGAATACTGCTTCCCTGAGGCCTGGGTCCCACCTTTACCAAAAGTCCTGGGGCACAGAGAACGGGCCCACCATCCTCTCTCTGGTTCTTCTCCTTTTGTCTGAGGACCCCGGATCCCTCCATCCTCTGATCTGGCTCAGCTCCGTGTCTAAGATCTCAACCTGCAGGAGGAGTCTGGGCTCCCAGAGGATGACCTCTAACTGCTGGGTGAAGGTCACAGTTGTGTCCACTCTGCTCTTCATCTCCCTCCTGTTCACGAAAATGGAATCACAGCCTTTGGAAGCAGGGTGCAGGGGGGGATGTCTCGAGATGTGTCAGCAGAGAAAAAAACAAAAACAGGAGCAGAAATCCACAACAAGGAAGGTTCAGGAAACTACAAGGGCTCTGATTTATAAGATGTCAAGACAATTGGAGAAGACATATCTAACATGTTTTCATGCACTAGTTAGTGACAAATGATGATAAATACATTACAGAAAAAGCATGTTATCCTAATCAATCATAACTCACAAAACAGTAAGCCTTACTTAATGGAAGTACATAATCTCTTCAGCCTCTTTGTGTGTGTATATGTGTGCACATAAGTGTGTGTATGTGTATGCATGTATGTGCGCAAATGTATACGTATGAAGGTATATATTTGTGTGTATGTGTATGCAGGTATGTATATGTATGTGTACATTTTTATTTGTGTGTATGTGTTTGCTTGTGTTTATATGTACATGCGTATGCATGTGTGTATGTATGTGTCTATTTCTGTGTTTATCTGTGTATGTGCACGGATGTGTGTGTATATTTGTGTGCATGTGTGTGTATGTATATGTATACTTCTGTGTGCATGTGTATTCCTTACCAGATGTACTCAGCCTTTCATAAATCAAATCTCAGATTCATTCAGATTTTATGCTTGGACCATTTCTGACAATTTCTAAGTGTTGACCACATGGAACTAAAATAGTTTTATGCCAACCATAAACAGGATCCTTTTTAAAAAATTGAAACAGAATTTTTTGACAGATTGAAATTCTACTAGGCTAAGCGCTCAACAAAGGCTTTGAAAAAAGGAGTGTAGGTATTTTTAACTCCTTGAAACTGTAATTTTGCAGAATGAAAGTGATGGATAACATTTTCACTACGGCCTTTGTCTTCAGCCTTCTGAAAGCTGTCTAATCAGCGGTTAAGGATGAAATAAGTAAGGCCATGTTTTACTTCACATCTTCCTGTTGAACAGACACCCCATTTTATGACTTTTCAGACCCTTAGAAAATAGCACAAAGGTACATGAATGGAGGAGATGCATGAAAATTATACTTTCCATGAAAAAGATGCCAGATGCAAGAAAAGTTCTCCCCAGAATCACAAGCAAAAATGGGTCCCTCAACCTCATTTTTCAAACACAGAAATGGAGGCCCAACAACACGGCAAGGCTAGATCCAGATAACCAAATACTTTCAGAGACAGTGTCAGATTTGGGCTGTTCACAGAGCTCCCCATTGTCATGAACCATTATTCCAAATCTCTAAAGCTCTCAAAACTTTTAACAGACTTATAGTAAGGTCCAGAACATTCACTAGACTAGAGATCCTGTCTCTTTTGCTCACTGGTGTATCCAAGGTACATCAAGCATTGCCTAGCACCTAGGAGGCACTTCCCAAATGTTCAGTGAATCACAAGTTTCAACAAAAGAAAATAATTGTCAGAAGATGGAATAGTGCAGATGCGAGAACACCCATGAGAAAATACAAAGAGCAGGCGGTCTATTCAAATGTTTTCTTCATGTATCTTCCTCTCCTATTTCAGCGCTACTCCTAGGTATTCAATGTGACTATTTGACCAAGACCTGGCTATGATCTAATGAAGGCATCTAACCCAGGAAATGGCAACCCACTCCAGTGTTCTTGCCTGGAGAATCCCCAGGACGGGGAAGCCTGGTGGGCTGCCATCTATGGGGTCACACAGAGTCAAACACGACTGAAACAACGTAGCAGCAGCCCCAAAGAAGCCATCTGTGAGTCCTACACTTTTGTTTGCGCTCCTAAGACCAGATACCAGGATGCCCCATTCCCTTTATTTTCTAGTTATTTACTCCAATATCTCCTTTGAGACTTGGATTCACTAAAGTAATATGAAGATTACAGTATTTTTTTAGATAAAAACCGCAAAGGAACATCTAGTTAAGAGAAAATACAAAACATTTGCAATCATACTAAAATTTGCGTGATAACACTACTATTCAAAACATGTAATCAAGGACTTCCCTAGTGGTCCAGTGGTTAAGACTCTGCCCATCCAATGCAAGGGGTGCAGGTTTGACCCCTGGTCAGGGAACTAAGAACCCACATGCTATGCAGAAAGGTCAAGAAAATTTCTTAAAAATGCAATCAAACACTCTGAACACACAATTTCCTATATTTATAAAATGTGTTAAGTAATCCAGATTGGTTTCTAAGCAGTGGTGTGCTAATCCTGGCTCATTTTGGTTCACAAGAGGTCATAGTTAAATTGTCAAAAATAATTTGTAGGATTGCCCTAAAGCAAAAGAATTCCTGTCAACTTCTGAAGTGCTAAACTCTTTGTTTTCTAATGGAATATTCCATAGACCATAAGTAAATCCTTTAATGTATTTGGTATTTAGATAGTAATCTCCAGACCTTTTTAAAATAAAAATAAAAAAAAAAAAAAATATATATATATATATATATACTTGTTTGTTTTAATGTTATACATATTATGTGAGTGAAAGTGAAAGTCACTCAGTCCTGTTCGACTCTTTGCGACTTCATGGACTATATGGAATTCTCCAGGCCAGAATATTGGAGTGGATAGCCTTTCCCTTCTCTAGGGGATCTTCCTGACCCAGGGATCGAACCCAGGTCTCCTGCGTTGCAGGCAGATTGTTTACCAGCTGAGTCACAAGGGAAGCCCTATGTATATTATATACAGATATAATTATACACATACAGATAATATATAGATGCAATATGTTATAATTAGAAAATTATATTGAGAACATTAATAGCTGCTATAGAATATATTTATTTACTGTTTGTTTTAATTACATATATTACAATACAGATAAAATATATGATATATGATATATATATATATTATCAGTTCAGTTCAGTTGCTCAGCTGGGTCCAACTCTCTGCGACCCCATGGACTGCAGCACGCCAGGTCTTCCTGTCCATCACCANTTAATTACATATATTACAATACAGATAAAATATATGATATATGATATATATATATATTATCAGTTCAGTTCAGTTGCTCAGCTGGGTCCAACTCTCTGCGACCCCATGGACTGCAGCACGCCAGCTCTTCCTGTCCATCACCAACTCCCAGAGTTTACTCAGACTCATGTCCATCAAGTCAGTGATGCCATCCAACCATCTCATCCTCTGTCGTCCCCTTCTCCTCTTGCCTTCAATCCTTCCCAGCATTAGGGTCTTTTCCAATGAGTCAGTATATATAATATAAATTCTTTAAAAAGGCTACTGAAAAGAAACTCAGCCTCCCTATTAGTAAAAGCACATCAATAAAGACAAAATGTTTGGGGAAGCATGGGCTGTGTGTCATCCTGCTTTTGTGGATGTCACCATCCAGGAGCATTCAACAAAGCATCCTATGCCATCCATTTAGCATCACAAGACTGTTAGAAGGGAGCAGAGAGAGGCATTCTGATAACTGTTCATACCTCCCTTGAGCTAGTCCACCTCATCCATCCCCTTGGCTATTTCCAAAATAACCAGCCATGTGAATTATACCACATTAAAAAGGTCACACTGACAGAGCCATTAATTGTTTTTAGAGCAGATCTGAGGGATTTAAAACCTCATTATTATGTCCAGATTTATAAAAAGGATAATCTGAGCAGGATTTTCAGTAAGAGCTAAAAATGGAATGAATGACTATCTTTTGTTTTCTTAAAAGCCTATGATGCTGACAAAGCTGAGCCTAACAGCCATTCCTTCAGGCTCCTTATTGAAAATCTTTCATTCCATCCTCTTCAAGTCAACTTGGTCCTTGTGCTGCAGCAGTTCCAGGAATCATACATGATATAATACATCCAAACAGAGGAAGGGGTGTCTTTGTGTCTCTTTGTAAATCCAATAAGTCTTTTCCAGAGGCACCGTCTCTCATTGTACTGATTCCTGTATTTCCATTCTTATACCCATCACTGGCAAGAAGGGTGAGAGCATATGGAAGCATATGATTTGTTTCAGAAATGTGATTGGGATAAGTGGGGTTTTTTTTTAAGAAAATAAAAAAGTGTGTATGTGTGTTGGAACATATAAACATAGCCATGCAACGTCTCCAGTAATATCTGTGTCTGATATGAATGATGGCACAGCCCCAGTCAAGGAAAGTTCTGGAGAGAAAGCATTCCAAGTAAACGGAACAGCAGTTGTAAAGCAGTCCTTTCATATCTGCATAGTCAAAGCTATGATTTTCCCAGTAGTCATGTAAGGATGTGAGTGAGTGGAAAGTGCAGGTCCCTCAGTCGTGTTCGACTCTTTGCGACTCCATGGACTATACAGTGCATAGAATTCTCCAGGCCAGAATACTGGATTGGGTAGCCTTTCCCTTCTCTGGGGGATCTCCCCAACCCATGGATAGAACCCAGGTCTCCCACATTGCAGGGGGATTCTTTACCAACTGGGCCACAGTGGAAGCCCAAGATTACTGGAATGGATAGACTATCCCTTCTCCAGGCGCTTTTCCAGACCCAGGAATTGAACTGGGGTCTCCTACATTATAGGCAGATTCTTTACCAACTGAGCTATCAGGGAAGCACTGATAAGATGTAAGAGTTGGACCATAAAGAAGGCTGAATGCTTTTCCAACTGTGGCGCTAAAGAAGACTCTTGAGAGTCTCTTGGACAGCAAAGAGATCAAACCAGTCAATCCCAAAAGAAATCAACCCTGAATATTCATTGGAGAGACTGATATTGAAGCCAAAGCTCCAATACTTTGGCCAACTGGTGCAAAGAGCTGACTCATTGGAAAAGAGCTGATACTGGGAAAGATTGCGGGCAGGAGAATGGGGTGACAGAGGATGAGATGGTTCGATGGCATCATCAACTTGATGAACATGAGTTTGATCAAACTCTGGGAGATAGTAAAGGACAGGAAAACCTGGCATGCTGCAGTCCATGAGGTCGCTAAAAGTAGGACATGACTTAGCGACTGAAAAACAACAACAATCTGTATTTTATTCACAAACACAGCTCCCAGGGGAAACCAGATAGACCTTGCATCCAAAGGGGCAAATATGACCTTTTGACAGAAATGAGTCCTATTTGTATCACATCAACCACTGCCTGTGTCATTGGAGGGACTGATGTTGAAACTGAAACTCCAATACTTTGGTCACCTGATGCGAAGAGCTGACTCATTGGATAAGACCCTGATGCTGGGAAAGATTGAGGGCAGGAGAAGGGGACGACAGAGGATGAGATGGGTGGATGGCATCACCGACTCAATGGACATGGGTTGGGGTGGACTCTGGGAGTTGCTGATGTGCTGCAGTTCATGGGGTCACAAAGAGTTGGACACGACTGAGCGACTGAACTGACTGACTGAACCATTGCCTGGGGGCAGGGGGGTGCGGATAGGAGAGAATAGAAGAGGTGGCAATAGACACAAAGAACAAGTGTCATAGTCAGCAATCTGTCATTGAGCTAAATGACACCTGCAGGGTTCTCTGAGTCCCAAGGACAAGGAGAAACAAACGTAGGGCATCTAAGTTGAGAGAACTGAAGGCCACGTGAAATTCGAAAGGGAAAGTTAATGGTTTATGTCATCTGACTTTGTGAACACATGTGAGATGATCTGCAAAGATTATCTAGCAAAAGCTGTCTTTGAATAACGCTTTCCTCCCAGATCTTGCCACTGTATTACTCTAGAGCAATAGCAGCAGCAAGAGACGCTTTCCTCCAGAGGAAAGCCTCTTTCATCTGTGGGTCTCATGAGAAATATCCATTGCTTTCTTTTCCATTTGGAAAAGAAGCAAGAACAGGTGTGATTCCTTTTGCAGAATCTTCCACTGTATTGACCTTCCTCAACTAAGGGACAACTGATCTTACATTATAATCCCTCCTTATGCGCTTGCTCTCAGCATAAGAAATGTAGAGCTATGCAGAAAAGTTCCTGAATCAGATGTTGTTTCTCACACATGTGCCAAAAATGCATAGATCTATATGAAGCTATGCAAACTACATTAAAAACCCTTTACTAATCAATTTTCCTGAGAAGGAGATATTTCACATCTTTACAGAGTTTTGCAAAGTGAATGCTTAAGAGTTTGACACTCAGGGAGAACCTACATCTTTTTTTGTTTTGTCTTGTATTCAAGTAAACTCTGTAGTAAGAGTAGGGGTAATAATCGCTACCCTATATGGAGTGCTTATTATGAACTGGGCATGATTCCTAGAACTTAATATATACTATGAAGGAAAAATGTTGCCAGTCACATCAGTAAACAGAGGCCATTGCAGCCATCAAGCCACTATCATAAACCCAGACGGTGCACCCTTAGGGAATCTAGGATGGAGACAAACAAGTGTCCAGCTGCTAAGCCCTCAGCCACTGCAGCCACCCGCAAAAGTGACTCTGAGGGGATTCAGGATGGAGAGAAGCAGGAAACTGGTCCTAGATGGTTAAGATTCATAACAAGGGAACGATTTCAATGAGTCCAGTCTTATATCTTCCCATTGATAGAATAGTGCTATATTTATTAACTTAAGATACCTGCTTTTCCTTAATAAACAGTAATCTTTCAATGGGCTTCCCCAGTGAATAACAGGTTTTTCTAATAGCTGATTAATAGGTTTTTCTAATGGCTATCTTATAAGGTTTGTTTCATACACAGAAGCTCAGAGGTACTAGACAAAAAAGCAAAGATGAATACTTTTAACTAAAGGTATCTCTTCCTCAGTCTTTTATCAAAGTCCCAGAGAATGTTTTGGCAGTAGATGCCTCAAAACTTTCTTAGATCAGCCTCTGCACACCACCTGTAGGCACCAAACCAACCCTTCGTTGCCAGTTTTAAAACTCGTGGAAGAGACTCTTTTGCCCTGAGACAGGGTCTGAAAGTTTAAAGGACTTACTATGTAAAATATAGAGTGGAAGAATTGAGGTATTTTTGCAGTATTTGGACAAGTCTAGAATTGCTTCCCAGGTGGCTTAATGGTAAAGAATCCATCTGCAAATGCAGGAGATGTAGATCTTCCTGGGTCAGGAAGATCACCTGGAGAAGGAAACTGCAACCCACTCCACTATTCTTGCCTGGGAAATCCCTTGGACAGGAAAGTCTGGCAGGCGACAGTACATGGGGTCACAAAAGAGTCAGATATGATTGAGTGGCTAAACAACAACAAGAACAATCTTTTGACATTCCAACTACCTGGTCTTTGCTACAAAAACTATGTGGTTTTTTTAAGTTTTTTTTTTTAAAGGAATCTCCATACTGTTTTCCATAGTGGTTGTTATCAATTTACATTCCCAGAAACAGTGCAAGAGGGTTCCCTTTTCTCCACATCATATGTAGCATTTACTGTTTGTAGATTTTTTTGGTGATGGGAAGCTGCTGTATAGCACAGGGAGCTCCGCTGGGTCTCTGTGATGACCTACAAGGGTGGGATGAGGGAATAGTCAAGAGAGAATGAATATATGTATCAATTCAGTTCAGTTCAGTCACTCAGTCGTGTCCAACTTTGTGACCCCATGAATCGCAGCACGCCAGGCCTCCCTGTCCATCACCAACTCCCACAGTTCACTCAGACTCACGTCCATCGAGTCAGTGATGCCATCCAGCCATCTCATCCTCTGTCATCCCCTTCTCCTCCTGCCCCCAATCCCTCCCAGCATCAGAGTCTTTTCCAATGAATCAANNTGATAATAATTTTTCCCTTCTTCTGTTTTTGGGAGAGGCTTTTTGAGTTGGCAGAGATACTGTTTTTCATTATATTTCCCCAAATCTCCCATGGGGGCCTGGGAGATGTACACAGACACTGGCTTTCATCTCAGATCTCTAACAAGGGTCAGCTGCTCACCTTAATTTGGAGCAGACAGAACGTCTTCACAGCAGGGCTCCCTGACACCCTTCTCCAACCTCCAAAACCTCCATTAGACAGCAGGGACTGTTTTTTGAGTCTGTTTGATGGGCTACTCCCAGGGGAAAACCAAGACCTTTTTTAGTTGTTTTCCCCTAAAGAAAAAAGTCTACCCAAAACACGTTCAATAAGGCTTTACTCTTTCTAAAACAGGTATCTTCCAAAAATTATCTCTTACCCAAATTTCAGAGCATCCTATGTCCCAGACGATGACTCCATGCAAAGTTTAACACTTACTTTATCTGTAGAATGTTTTCATTTTAGCATTTTACCCCTACACCTGGAGAACTTTTTAAGTGCCACCCATGGAAATTAGCAGATCTCTCCCCAACTCCCTCAGTACAAGCCCCCCCACCTCCAAGTCCCCTGCCTCTTGTTTATAGCAAAGCAACTGAGCAACCTCCTTGGTGGGCCAGTGGTTTAGACTCTGAGTTTCTAATTCAAGGGGTGCAGGTTCAATCCCTGCTCAGAGAACTAAGATACGACATGCTCCGTGGTGTAGACAAAAATTAAAAAATAAAACAGAATCACAGCTTTAAAAAAAAACTTCTTTCATAAAGCACTGAATCTAATGGGCCATAAAGAAGACTGAGCACCAAAGAATTGATGCTTTTGAACTGTGGTGTTGGAGAAGACTCTTGAGAGTCCCTTGGACAGAGAGGAGATCCAACCTGTCCACCCTAAAGGAACTCGGTCCTGAATATTCATTGGAAGGACTGATGCTGAAGCTGAAATTCCAACACTCTGGCCACCTGATGCACAGAACTCACTCATTGGAAAAGAAACCGATGCTGGGAAAGACTGGAGGTGGGAGAAGAAGGGGACGACAGAGGGTGAGATGGTTGGGTGGCATCAACAACTCGATGGACATGAGTTTGAGCAAAATCTGGGAGTTGGTGACGGACAGGGAAGCCTGGCATGCTCTAGTCCATGGGGTCACAAAGAGTCAGGCACAACTGAGCAAATGAACTGACTGAGACCTTGAGCCTCGTTATATGCTCACTGTAACACACCGAGCATCCAAAAGACATACCTACCAGAGCCATGAGGCCAGCCACAGAAGGCAAAAAAGTGGACAGAGGCCCAATTCCTGGAAATCCCCACTCCTTCCCCAAAATAGTTGGAATAACCCTCCCACTCATCAGCCTATGAAATTACCCAGTCCGTAAAAACTAACCACACCAGAAACTTCCCTGGTGGCCTGGTGGCTATGACTGCGCTCCTAATGCTGATGACTAGGGCTCAATTCTTGGTTGGGGAACTAGATTCCACATTCTACAACTAAGAGTTCACATGCCACAGCTAAAGATTCCCACATGCTGCAACAAAGACTTGGCACAACCAAATAGATAAATATAAAAGACAAATACAGAAGCACCATCTTCAAGAAAACAACAACAAAAAAAAAACTGTGCCGTGTTTCGGGGCCTCTATCCTTCTGAAATGGCCCATATTTGGTCTGTGTTTTTGTCTAAATAAATCCACCTCTTATCTAGCACCCCCCCAAAAAACAATAAGTAATTAACAGATCTGTTCCCCAGCTTTGCCTCCAGTAATGTCACAAACTAACTACATGAACAAGAGAGCATTGGGAAAAAAATTCACAAAAAGTCAACAAACCTGCACGGAGTGGGGGATGACTCTGGCCCCCCAAATTCAGTAATTAACTGACATTACTTCCCTATTTCCCTTTAAAAACTTTCAGAGCAGAATCTTTGAAGATGGTTTTTGGGGGACAGAGTCCACTCTCTCCCTAGATGGCCAGCACTCTAAAACCAATTAAAACCAATTTTCCTTTCTGCTAACATTCTCCTCTCTTGGGTATTGATTTTTGAGTAGCAAGCAGCTGGACCTGAGTTCAGTAGCATCAACACTTGTTAGAATAGGAAAAGATCCAAGCACTTCATATGATTCAAACAGCAGCCCAGGAGGGATGAAGAGCACTTTATCTGGTGAGGGCCCAGCATATGGTGCTGCTCAGCCTCCTGTACCAGCTCTGATGGCAGACACTGAACCTGGTGGAGAGAAGCACTCTGAATGAGGTTCCATTGGCACGGAGGCTGGAATCACAAGCTTAGGGGTTCAGGGTTTGCACATGAATTAGTCACATTTTTTAATTTCTTTTTTTTTTAAAGGTATTTTGGCAGGATCAACAGATTTTCAAGGTGGGAAATAAGAAAGGAATGTCTACAGAATTTTTCTAACTCCTATTAAAGCTACTTAGTAAAGTTCCTATTAGGAAAAAAGAAAACACTTGTGAATATAAGAAAACCGTGTATCATGCATTGTGAATCTAAGGTATGCAGGCAAAGAACATCAGCTGCCCTATCAGTAAACAAAGATGTAGCAACCATCAAGCCATCAGCCACTGAAGTCACCCTGACCTGTGTATCCGGAGGGAATTCAGGGGCAGAAAACAGGATACTGGCCCCAGATAGCTAAGGTGCATATCCTAGGAATGATTTCAATGAGACCAATCTCTTGTATCTTCTCATTCAAAGAAAAGCACTACATTCATTAACTTAAGACATTTGTTTTTTCCTTTAATTAACAGTAATCTTTTAATAATCCATCTACCTGATTTTTGTTGCAAAAACTCCTATACTATAAGTCCCATACATATGGACAAGTTAGCCTATGTACCCAACTAACATGATCAGATAGATAGTACTGCACTGTAATAGGTTTATAGTATTTTTTGCACAAATAATACATGAAAAACAAGCAAACAGAAAACAATAAAGAAAGCATTTTTAATCTTACAGTACAGGATCTTGAAAATACAATACCAGTTACAGCACTGTTGGGTTTTTTACATGTATTAGTTTTAATTGGAGGATAATTGCGTTGCAATACCGTGGTTTTTTGCCATCAACATGAATCAGCTGCATTTATGCTTGCTTCTGGACAAGCTGGGCTTGAAATAAAGATACTGTACTACTGTGTCCTATACAGTGCTGCTCAGTAAAGCACACAAAAGCACAAGCACATGTGGAGGATGCACGCACGGGATGATGTATGCCAGACACATATACTAACTCACGTGATTGGACGTGTAAAAGCCCGTCCCTGTCTTTGAAAGTTCACAACTTGAACTTTGCATGTAGCGGATCTTAACTGTACATCCTGGCTCCTCACTTACTTCTTAACAGCAGTCCCTCAGAGCTACTTCAGAAGCAGCCACAAAGCCTTGAGGTCCTCAGAAAGTCCACTCAATAAAACAGCATTCTCAGCTTTTAGGGTGCTTATATTTTTCATCAGTAATGGACAGTTTGCTCCTATGATTCTAGGGAAAGGGAAATAAGTGAATACAAATGTAAATCAATTGAATTTTTTTTAATGTGACCTTTCAATTCCACAAATGGAGAGTCGAAAAGAGGGACTAGGAAAGACCCAAGCTGGTAGGACCCGGCAGACACAGATGGGGTGCCCGCTGACAAACTCCGATTCTTGGGGGTATTTCTCAGAAGACTCAGAAATTCAGAGTCCAGCCAAGCCCTAGTATTTTCAAAGGGAAGTTCTTGGTGCACAAACAATGCCTTCAGCATTATAATCTTACCATTGGTGGAGTTTGTGTTCTTCCCATCATGTATACAGAGAAATCAAATTCTTGCCTCTAAGGGACCTTTTCTGAGCTGTCCGAGAAATTCTGTGTGCAAGCAGTGAGCTCACCAATAGAAATAACTCTTAACCCCTACCCCGCCCTCCACCTCTACTGCCATGGTGAAATGATACCAATTTATTGCTTCATGGAAAACCTCAGCTTACAGTAGTAAAACAGAACAAACTTATCACCATATCATCTTGTACGGTCATAATATAATTCAAATTACAAAAAGCTAATTTACCCATAAATTCTCAGTGCTCCTGGACAAGAATGGTCTTTCATGACGTGTCTGGACTTACAAAATATTCTCAACCTAAAAGGGGAGAGTTATGTTTTATTCGGTAGGAATTGTTTTAGGACTTCAAGCCTGGGAGGCATCTCAAATAACCCTGAGAGAACTACCCTGAGGAGGTGAGGGGAGGAGCCAAGTTATATAGAACTTTTGCCCCAAAGGGCAGGTAGTCTGAACATCAAAAGACTGTTGCTAATTAAAGGAAGATCAGATATCCCAAGTTAAGGAAGTTAGCTCTGGGAAGATGTAAGAGTCTAGGATCACTGAATTCATTCCTTTGATATTCTCCTCAGCTGTCTGGGGCCAGCATCCTGCTGGTCTCCATTCTGAATTCCCTGAGGCTCCTCAGTCCTGGTGAGCTGGGTCCACTCTCCAGATGTGGCGAGCAGGCTTCTCATTGAGTTGGCTTCTGTTGCAGACGTGGGCTCTAGAACACACAGGGCTTCAGTAGTTGCGGCACGTGAGTTCAGTCGTTACAGCTCCCAGGGTCTCGCGCACAGGCTCAAAAGTTGTGGCACACAGGATTAGCTGCTCTGAGGCATGTGGGATCTTCCTGGATCAAGGATGGAACCCATGTTCCCTGCATCGGCAGGCAGATCCTTTACCACTGAGCCACCAGGGAAGCCCTAATTTTTTTTTTAAGATAAAAATTCAGAGATCATATCATAAAACTCAGCTTTTAAAGTGTATGTTAGTGTTTTATTTAGATACACAGGTATGTGGTATTAATTATTAACAATAGTAACCCTACTATTAATTTTAGGATTTTTTTCATCATCCCCAAAGGAAACCTCCTTCTCATTAGCAGTCACTCCTCATCCCTTCAGTTCAGTTCACTTCAGTTGCCCAGTCGTGTCCAGCTCTTTGCAACCCCATGAATCGCAGCACGCCAGGCCTCCCTGTCCATCACCAACTCCAGGAGTTCACTCAGACTCACGTTCATCAAGTCAGTGATGCCATCCAGCCATCTCATCCTCTGTCATCCCCTTCTCCTCCTGCCTCCAATTCCTCCCAGCATCAGAGTCTTTTCCAATGAGTCAACTCTTCCCATGAGATGGCCAAAGTACTGGAGTTTCAGCTTTAGCATCATTCCTTCCAAAGAAATCCCAGGGCTGACCTCCTTCAGAACGGACTGGTTGGATCTCCTTGCAGTCCAAAGGACTCTCAAGAGTCTTCTCCAACACCACAGTTCGAAAGCATCAATTCTTCGTTGCTCAGCTTTCTTCACAGTCCAACTCTCACATCCATACATGACCACAGGAAAAACCATAGCCTTATCCCTTACCCTCCGCCTAACAGCTTCTGGCAACCACAAGTCTAGTTTGTTTCCATGGACTTTTCTGTTCCAGACCTTTCACATGAACATAGTTATACAATGTATGGTTTTTCATGACTGACTTCTTGTACTCAGCATGCTTTCCAGTCTCATCCATGTGGTAACATCTACCAGTGTGTCATTCCTTTTAATGGCTAAATAATGTTCCACTGTAAGGATAGCCCACGTGTGTTTATCCAATTACCTGAGAATGGATGTTTTGATATTACAAGTAATGTTGCTATGACGATTCATGTACAAGTTTTCACATAGACATATATTTTTATTTCTCTTGGGTATATATCTAGGAGTGAGAATTCTAATATTTTGAGAAACTGCCAAGCTGTTTTCTAAAGCAGTTGCTTCATTATACATTCCCACCAGTATGGGTATTCCGATACCTCTGTCCTCGACAGTCATGATTTTGAAAACACTCTCCATACAAGCTATGAACTGTTACATTCCAGGCTTCTCTACCCATCCACCAGCATACACCTGAGAAAGATCTTGCTTTGGGTTGTTCATCAAAAAGAAAAATTCTCCATTAGGGAAGATGCCGTATGTATTAAGTACCACTTGCACAATCTAAACAGAGACACAGAAGCTCCAATGCAAACATCTATAGGTTTTTGTTTATCAATCTGGACATTATTTCCTTCCAAATACCTACGTATCAACCAAGAATGCTCTTTTTTGATAAACCACCTGGAACAGGCATTCATTAAGTGCTGCACTGAACAGATGACTGGGTATATGCATGACTGAATAATGATTGAATAAATGAATAGATGGATGAATGGACAAACTCAGGGAATATTTACTGAACACCCTGTAGATACCAGATGCTGTGCTGGATGTAGATACAGAAGTGAACTCCGGAGACTTGTGAGAACCCACGGGGATCATGTTCTATTTCGGACAAAAGACAGAACCAAGCAAATAACAAGTGAAAGAAAAATTCCAGCCCATGGTTAATGTTATAAAAGAAACAAGGATTTCAGTATATTGTTTGGATCTTTGGAAGTGAACTTTAGAAATAACCTTTCCTCTATCCTATGGACTGCTTGTATTTTTGTTGATTTCATTATGTCCAAAGATAATTTAAAAGAATTCTCACCCAGTGGCCATTGTCCAGTGACCCTTCTCTGACTAGAATAAACCCAAAACTCATTTGCTCATCTTACACGATCTTCATAATTCTGTTACTGAATTGGTTGACCAGACTTGTGCTGGAGTCCTAGCCTGAGCCAAGACCCCGTCTCAGCCGGGGAGGTTCTTTTTCCAATCAGATTCGAAATAATGAAACCAATGCTGAGACTGGAACAGCACAAGATTTATTCAATGGCTAAAGAATGGAGAAGCAGGAAACTAGCTTGCAAATAACTTCTCCACCCAATTTGAGTGAAGACATCACATATACAGGAAGGCTGAGGTAAAATGGAGGGATTTGCAAGAGTGACAGGAATATTCATGAGCTATCCAAGAACAAGGGCATGGTTTGGACCCAGAACGGATGCAACTGTCCTTTTCAGCCCTTGTTTGGGCTTTTCTGGTTGTTGTCATGGTAACTGTCAACTGTCATGGTGCCGGTTGGTTATGTCATTCAGCTAATGTACTGTGAAAGTGAAAGCGTTAGTTGCTCAGTCCTGTCCAGCTCTTTGCGACCCCATGGATTGTAGCCTTCCAGGCTCTTCTGTCCTTGGAATTCTCCAGGCAAGAATATTGGAGTAGGTTGCCATTCCCTTTTCCAGGGGATCTTCCCGACACAGGGATCAAACCCAGGTCTCCCACATTGCAGGCAGATCCTTAAATTTGAGCCACCAGGGAAGCCCTGGTATACCATACCAAGACTATAATGAGGCTCAAGGTTCACTGGATGTCAAATACTCTGCCATCTTGGATCTTGGTGGTTCCCAAAGTTTTTGTTGTTTCCCCTTTGCAGCTTCCTCCTGACACTGAGACAACAGTTATCAGTATTTATCCAAGGGAGGGGCATAAGTAGGATTCTGGGGTGACAGTTATCCACCAGTATCATCACTGACACTTCCCCTACAAGGTGCGCTTTGAGACAATTGCTACCTCTTCTATTTTCCCAAGCATTTGGGGAATTTTATTTTAAAACTGGCCAAAGCAATAACCAAAAAGGACCTACTGTATAGCACAGGGAACTCTGCTCAATGTTATGTGGCAGACTGGAGGGAAGAGGGTTTTGAGGGAGAATGGATCCATGCATACAAATGGCTTCACTCTTCACCTGAAATTATCACAATATTGTTAATCAGCTATACCCTAATACAAAACAAAGTTTAAAATTGTGGGGAAGAAAATGGCCAAGGCTTTTTCAACTGTGAGAATGCCTTATTTCTCATTGTCTTCCTAATCAAATTCTGTCTGCTCCCTCATAAGTCCCATATCTACTTCCAGACCCTTTTCAATCATTTCCCAAATCACTAAAATAGAGTTTCTTATCACCATCTGCTGAAATGACGTAGGATATTATCCCAGTTTAGCTGCAAATCTAATAAACTGCACTGAAAACCTTTCTGAGGCAGGACACAGGTGAGCTATTTATCTTTATATCTTCAACACTCAAGACAGTGAATAGTACAAAGTACATGATTGATGGATGGGCGGATGGATGAATGAATAAGTTTCTTTTCTTCTCCTTAGCAGGAAATCCCTGCCCAACAGAAGATATGAGCCAACTGGAGTCTGTCAACTCCCCACCGAACGCAGAGAAGCTCCAGAGTGACTTGCAGATTTGTTACTTAAGCTGGAATAGAATCCTTCCTGGTGCTTTTGGATTGAACTTGGTTGCAAAAGATTCTTTTCCTTCCTTATTACAGAGTTGCACAGATACGAGCTTCAGTCTACTCATGGTCATGGTCTCTATTTTGTGAAGAAGCTTATCTGGAGAAATAATACTGGTACATAGAAACAAGAAACAAAATAAAGTATCCAGGGACTTTCCTGGTGGCTCAGCATCTAAGACTCCATACTCTCAGTGCAGAAGGCCTGGGTTCAATCCCTGGTCAGGAAACTAGATCCCACATGCTGCAACTAAAGATCCTGCATGCTGCAATGAAGTTTGAAGATCCTGAGTGCTGCAACCAAGACCTGGCGTGGCCAAATAAATAATTATTTTAAAAAAGAAAGTGTCTAATCAGAGTTTTTCCTCTGGTTCCTATCATCCCAAAGGCCTTAACCTCCTAAATATTAGTTTATAAAGTTCAAGATATTATCTTTTTTTCCAAAATTTTTCTCTGCAAGTAAAATTCATTTCTTACCCAGAACAATTTCACCTGAGGGTAAAGGACTTTCCAGGGGACATTTAGCAAGGTCTGGAGGCATGTTTGCTCATTACAACTCAGGCGAGGAGTNGCTCATCTTACACGATCTTCATAATTCTGTTACTGAATTGGTTGACCAGACTTGTGCTGGAGTCCTAGCCTGAGCCAAGACCCCGTCTCAGCCGGGGAGGTTCTTTTTCCAATCAGATTCGAAATAATGAAACCAATGCTGAGACTGGAACAGCACAAGATTTATTCAATGGCTAAAGAATGGAGAAGCAGGAAACTAGCTTGCAAATAACTTCTCCACCCAATTTGAGTGAAGACATCACATATACAGGAAGGCTGAGGTAAAATGGAGGGATTTGCAAGAGTGACAGGAATATTCATGAGCTATCCAAGAACAAGGGCATGGTTTGGACCCAGAACGGATGCAACTGTCCTTTTCAGCCCTTGTTTGGGCTTTTCTGGTTGTTGTCATGGTAACTGTCAACTGTCATGGTGCCGGTTGGTTATGTCATTCAGCTAATGTACTGTGAAAGTGAAAGCGTTAGTTGCTCAGTCCTGTCCAGCTCTTTGCGACCCCATGGATTGTAGCCTTCCAGGCTCTTCTGTCCTTGGAATTCTCCAGGCAAGAATATTGGAGTAGGTTGCCATTCCCTTTTCAGGGGATCTTCCCGACACAGGGATCAAACCCAGGTCTCCCACATTGCAGGCAGATCCTTAAATTTGAGCCACCAGGGAAGCCCTGGTATACCATACCAAGACTATAATGAGGCTCAAGGTTCACTGGATGTCAAATACTCTGCCATCTTGGATCTTGGTGGTTCCCAAAGTTTTTGTTGTTTCCCCTTTGCAGCTTCCTCCTGACACTGAGACAACAGTTATCAGTATTTATCCAAGGGAGGGGCATAAGTAGGATTCTGGGGTGACAGTTATCCACCAGTATCATCACTGACACTTCCCCTACAAGGTGCGCTTTGAGACAATTGCTACCTCTTCTATTTTCCCAAGCATTTGGGGAATTTTATTTTAAAACTGGCCAAAGCAATAACCAAAAAGGACCTACTGTATAGCACAGGGAACTCTGCTCAATGTTATGTGGCAGACTGGAGGGAAGAGGGTTTTGAGGGAGAATGGATCCATGCATACAAATGGCTTCACTCTTCACCTGAAATTATCACAATATTGTTAATCAGCTATACCCTAATACAAAACAAAGTTTAAAATTGTGGGGAAGAAAATGGCCAAGGCTTTTTCAACTGTGAGAATGCCTTATTTCTCATTGTCTTCCTAATCAAATTCTGTCTGCTCCCTCATAAGTCCCATATCTACTTCCAGACCCTTTTCAATCATTTCCCAAATCACTAAAATAGAGTTTCTTATCACCATCTGCTGAAATGACGTAGGATATTATCCCAGTTTAGCTGCAAATCTAATAAACTGCACTGAAAACCTTTCTGAGGCAGGACACAGGTGAGCTATTTATCTTTATATCTTCAACACTCAAGACAGTGAATAGTACAAAGTACATGATTGATGGATGGGCGGATGGATGAATGAATAAGTTTCTTTTCTTCTCCTTAGCAGGAAATCCCTGCCCAACAGAAGATATGAGCCAACTGGAGTCTGTCAACTCCCCACCGAACGCAGAGAAGCTCCAGAGTGACTTGCAGATTTGTTACTTAAGCTGGAATAGAATCCTTCCTGGTGCTTTTGGATTGAACTTGGTTGCAAAAGATTCTTTTCCTTCCTTATTACAGAGTTGCACAGATACGAGCTTCAGTCTACTCATGGTCATGGTCTCTATTTTGTGAAGAAGCTTATCTGGAGAAATAATACTGGTACATAGAAACAAGAAACAAAATAAAGTATCCAGGGACTTTCCTGGTGGCCCAGCATCTAAGACTCCATACTCTCAGTGCAGAAGGCCTGGGTTCAATCCCTGGTCAGGAAACTAGATCCCACATGCTGCAACTAAAGATCCTGCATGCTGCAATGAAGTTTGAAGATCCTGAGTGCTGCAACCAAGACCTGGCGTGGCCAAATAAATAATTATTTTAAAAAAGAAAGTGTCTAATCAGAGTTTTTCCTCTGGTTCCTATCATCCCAAAGGCCTTAACCTCCTAAATATTAGTTTATAAAGTTCAAGATATTATCTTTTTTTCCAAAATTTTTCTCTGCAAGTAAAATTCATTTCTTACCCAGAACAATTTCACCTGAGGGTAAAGGACTTTCCAGGGGACATTTAGCAAGGTCTGGAGGCATGTTTGCTCATTACAACTCAGGCGAGGAGTTGCCATTGGCATCCAGTGGGGAAGACACTAAAGATGCTGAGAAACACCGCACAGGGATTTCCCTGGTGGCCCAGTGGCTAAGACTCTGTGCCCCCAATGCAGAGGGCTCAGGTTCGATCCCTGGTCAGGGAACTAGATCCCAAATGCTACAACTAAAGATCATGTGTGCCACAACTAATATCCAGTGCAGCCAAAAAAAAAAAAAAAAGAAACACCTACTGTACAATGGATAGGATAAACCCCTACAATAAAGGATTATCAGACTGCAAATGGCAGGGTTGAGAAATCCTGAATTAAGATCTCAAGGCTTAGAGGGCTTCCTAGGTGGCACCAGTGGAAACAATCCGCCTGCCATTGCAGGAGACATAAGAAATGTGGGTTCAGTTCCTGGGTTGGGAAGATCCCTGGGAGGAGGGCATGGCAACCCCCTCCTGTATTATTGTCTGGAGAATCCCCATGGACAGAGAAGCTTGATGGGCTATGGTCCATAGGGTTGCAAATTAGATGGACATGACTGAAGCAACTTAGTATCAGCAGCAGCAGTAGCAGCAAGACTTATAACAAGGATTCTAGCTGGTGTATTTATACCTAGGACTTAGGAAGACCATGTCTGGAAGCTGCAGGCTACACTCCACCCTGAGGTAAAGCTTTCAGTTTACATCTGCAAGTCGATCCCTGAAACATGCATTTTACAAAGGTGGTGTGCCTATGTGAAAGTCATTGATTTCTGTTGGCACATGGCCTTCCCTGGGATGCAGGTGAAAAACGCTTTTCTTCCCTACTTAATTTTGCTCTCCTCAGGTAAGGTTACACCAGGATCTTTGAAGTTAAATCAAATAACAGCAGAGCTTATTAGCCTTGGTTTTTGGAAACAACTCCATTAATGTTCCCCAGCTTATGCAGCCTAGAGATGTGGGTCTATTGATTTGACTTGAGAAAACTCCTTCTTCCTGGAGAGTAGCCATCTACTTTTGTGCAATTTGCACCCTCTGGGTTGTCAGACAGGCCTGGGTCCCTGAAGCTTTATTGATTGGTGAGGCCACTGATTTTTTAATGAACCCATGTACAATGCAAGAGATGAGTAGCCTGTATTGATTCACCCTCAAGGGATGCCTTCTTTACAGAGAAATCCCCCCTCTAAATTGTTCCCATTTCATTTTGCCTCTGTATTTTTTGTTTTGCTGTTCACTTTATCTTCAGGACACGGTGAAATGAGATGTTTAACATCCGTCTGGCTTCATGCAGAAGTGTTTGCTTCCAGACACTTCCCCAGAGAGTCAAAGCCTCTGACCGATCTTAGTACGCTCACTTTAACCCTTCAGCATCCTTTAAGAGGAGGAGGTTCAGTCATGATTCAGGGGGCTCGCCCACCAACGCAGCAGCCAATTAAAACATCCATGAAGTTCATTAGGTGTTTCCTTAATGTTCATCATGGGTGGTGGGCTTGCCTGGTGGTCCAGTGCTAAAGAATCCACCTGCCAATCAATGCAGGGGACACAGGTTTGATCCCTGGTCCAGAAAGATCTTGCATGCCTCGGACCACCTAAGCCCACGGGCCACAACTACTGAGCCTACGCACCAAAGCTACTGAAGCCCTACACACCTAGAGCCCTTGCTCCACAAGAGACGCCACTTGCAATGAGAAGCCCTCGTGCAGCAACTAAGACCCAGAATGTTCAAAATCAATGAATAAATGAATTAAAAAGCTAAGAATTTTATTATCATCATAGGCAACAAGGCACAGACACTGGAGTGGGACGAATGGGACTCAAACCTCACTTGTTTATTACATGAATGATCTTGGCACGGAAACTTTCAGAGCTTCGGTCTTACTGTGAAATGGAGACTTTTGTTTATCATGTACAACTCTTTGTGACCCCATGGACTGTAGCACACAAGGCTTCCCTGTGCTTCACCATCTCCTGGAGCTTGCTCAAACTCACATCCACTGAGCCGGTGATGCTAACTATCTCATTCTCTGCTGCTCCCTTCTCCTTTTGCTTTCAATCTCTTTCCCAGCATCAGAGTCTTTTCCAATGAGTCGGCTCTTTGTATCAAGTGGGCAAAATATTGGAGCTTTGGCATTGGTCCTCCCAATGCATATTCAGGACTGATTTCCTTTAGGATTGACTGCTTTGATCTTCTCGCTGTTCAAGGAACTTTCAAGAGTCTTCTCCAACACCACAGTTTGAAAGCATCAATACTTCGGTGCTCAGCCTTCTTTACGGTCCAACTCTCACATCCATACATAACTACTTGAAAAACCATAGCTTTGACTATACAGACCTTTAAGTAATGCCTCTGCTTTTTAACACTTTGTAGGTTTGTCATAGCTTTTCTTCCAAGTGAAATAGAGATAAAATCACTTATATCCTAAATGATTGCTGTATCCATCACTTTAAAGAACTGGGTGCCTGGGAATCATTCAGTAAATTCAGTTGTCCATTCTCACCTTTCTGGTTAAAAGATGATCTGAAAAACCTTGGGAACATTGGAAAATCACATATTGGCCCTAGAGCAAACCAAATGACACTTTCATTGCATAGAATGAGTATTCTGAAAAGATTAAGAAACCAAGGCAAGGACAAACTGTACAGTAATTCCCTTTTACATTTGAATAAGTTATGCTATAAGAACATGTTCATAAGTCCAATTTGTCCATAAGTCCAACAAAGTTAGACTAGGTACCCCACTAACAGAGTTGGCTATATAGTACCATACTATAATAGGTTTATAACACTTTTCACATAAATAATACATAAAAAACAAACACAAAAAATAAAGAAAGCATTTCTAATCTTACAGTAGAGGGCCAGAGTGTTGTGCTGTACAGTAGTACAGGACAATAGCTGGTGAACAGGGGCTGGCATTCTGTGAATAGGCAAGAGAGTGGCTGAATGGAGGAGGGAGAGGAGGCGAGAGATGGTAGAGCTGAAGGATTGTCAGCAATAGGAGATGGAGGGCAACTGCAATGTCACTTATGCCTGATGTTGAGGGCACAGGTTCTGGATCCTTACTGGATTCCATTCTATCTACCCTCTTGGCTCAGATGCTTAAGAATCCGCCTGCAATGCAAGAAGCCTGGGTTCGATCCCTGGGCTGGGAAGATCCCCTGGAGGAGGTTATGGCAACTCACTACAGTATTTTTCTTGGAGAATCCTCATGGACAGAGGAGTCTGGTGGGCCACAGTGCATGGGGTCACAAAGAGTCAGACACGACTGAGCACAGTACCCTCTTGAAAAAACAATCTAGTGATGGGGGATAGTGGCTCTTTTTTTTTCTTATCATAGATGACATTCTGGGCTTGAGATGAAGATACTGTAGCCTGTACTCTATACATTATTAGTATTGTAAAGTACACAACAGCACAGCCATTGTAGAGGACACACACGTAACAATATACATCAGACACATGAACTGACTTACATGACTGAATATGTGCATGCACGTTCACATCTTTGAATGCTTGCAACTTGAAGGTTAGTAGGTAGGGAACTTACTCTGTAGCACAGGAAACTCTACTCAATGTTCTGTAATAACCTATATGGGAAAAGAGCCTGAAAAAGAATGGATAGATGTATATGTGTTTCTGAATTACTTAGCTGAACACCTGAAATTAACACAGCATTGTAAATCAACTATACTCCAAACATACAAATTAACGGTAAGAAAGAAACCAAGCCTTGAACAGATGAGACAACTGGCCCAAGGCCACAGAAAGTGTAGTAGAACCTGGATTTGAATTTATGTCGTGTGACTTCAGATTCTGTACTCTGCTGAATGGCTGTCTGTGTAGGGTATCTACTGACGTATAACCACAGTTCCAAGACTGCTAGAAATGCATCACTGGCAACATAAAATAGAAAGGAATGGAGTATTTGATGGCGAGATTAAAATACGGGCATAGAACTAAATAAGAAGCAAAAAGGCCAGGGGGTCGGGTAGTGGATGGATGATGGGGGATAGATTTTGAATGTTTACACAACCTGATTTTAAAAACAAAAACAGGTTCCAGGTCTTCCCTGGTAGCTCAGTGATAAAGAAACTACCTGCCAATGTAGGAGATAAAGGTTTGACCCCTGACCTGGGAAGATAAGCCCATGCACCAGAGCTACGGAGCCTGTGTTCTAGATCCTGGGAACTGCAACTGCGTAAGCCTGCACACCCCAGTGCCCGTGCTCTGCAGCAAGAGAAATCACTTCAATGAGAAGCCTGTGCACTGCAACTAGAGAGTAGCTCCCACTTGCCACAACTAGAGAAAAGCCCAAGCAGCAATGAAGACTCGGCATAGCCAAAAATAAATAACTAAAAATTATTTTTAAAGTACTAATGTTTAAAAAAAGAGGATCCAAGGGCAGAAAGAAATAAACATAAAAACCTCCTGGACTCCTGGAGGCAAGCAGAGAGAAGGAGGGATCTGGTCCCTCCTGGAACTGGAAAAGAGCACAAATGTCCTCCCTGGTCCTCAGGCCATCTGCCCAGGAGCTGCCTACCCATCTTGGCCTCACCAGGTAAAGGGCCAGGCCACTGCTTTGTTTACTGTCCACTAGAGGGGATCCCTGCGTTGGGAAAACTCGAGTTTCCTGCACACATCTTTAGATGTACCTCACTCTCTCCTTTGCAAAAGCAGGCAATCCACTGGTGAGTTCTTTTATGGAAAGATCAGCTTTCTGGGACAGAGCCAAGAGGTAAAGCCAAGCTCCACACAGAAGGGGCCCCCGAGGGCTAATCAGCTTTATGTGCCATGGTTAAGACGAGGCTGAGAGGTTGGAACCAAGCGACTGCAGGACAGTCTGGCCACAGAATTCCAAGTGTCACTTTGTGTTAGAACAACGGTGACAAAGGGAGAATTTGACAGCCTTAATGCTGTGACTATTAGCATCTTTTCAAGTTAAAAGGAGCCTGCTGCTGCTGCTGCTGTTAAGTCGCTTCAGTCGTGTCCGACTCTGTGCGACCCCATAGACGGCAGCCCACCAGGCTTCTCCGTCCCTGGGATTCTCCAGGCAAGAACACTGGAATGGGTTGCCATCTAAGGGCTAAATGTAGCTAAGGTATGGCCCCTTTGGTCTTCAACACATCTGGACAATGCTCTCTAGTTTAGGTGTTTATTTGTCTGTTTGCTTTTGGCTGTACTACATGACTTCAAGGCTTCCCAGGTGGCACTAGTGGTAAAGAACCCGCCTGCCAGTGCAGGAGACATGAGAGACACAGGTTCAATCCCTGGGTCGGGAAGATCCCCTGCAGGAGGGCATGGCAACCCACCCCAGTATACTTGCCTGGAGAAACCCATGGACAGAGAACTCTGACGGGCTACAGTCCAAGGGGTCACAAAGAGTTGCACACGACAGAAACTGCTCAGCATGCACACATGCACTCAGCTTGTAGGATCTCAGTTCCCTGCCCCCAGAGCAAATCCAAGCCACAGCAGTGAAAGTGCCAAGTCCTCTGATCACCACGAATTCCCTCTAGTTTAACTTGTTAGCATCCCAGAGACAGAGGTAGAAGACATTAAGAAGAGGTGGCAAGAATACACAGAAAAACTATACAAAAAAAGATCTTCATGGCCAGATAATCACGATGGTGTGATCACTCATCCAGAGCCAGAAATCCTGGAATGCGAAGTCAAGTGGGCCTTAAGAAGCACCGCTATGAACAAAGCTAGTGAAGGTGATAAAATGTCAGTTGAGCTATTTCAAATCCTAAAAGATGCTGCTGTTAAAGTGCTGCACTCAATATGCCAGCAAAATTGGAAAACGCAGTAGTGGCCACAGGACTGGAAAAGGTGTTTTCATTCCAATCCCAAAGAATGTTCAAACTACCGCACAATTGCACTAATCTTACACGCTAGCAAAGCAATGTTCAAAATTCTCCAAGCCAGGCTTCAACAGTACATGAACCATGAACTTCCAGATGTTCGTGCTGGATTTAGAAAAGGCAGAGGAACCAGAGATCAAATTGCCAACATCCGTTGGATCATTGAAAAGGCAAGAGAGTTCCAGAAAAACATCTACTTTTGCTTTATTGATTAGGCCAAAGCCTTTGACTATGTAGATCACAACAAACAGTGGGAAATTCTTAAAGAGATGGAAATACCAGACAACCTTACCTCCCTCCTGAGAAATCTGTATGCAGGTCAAGAAGCAACAGTTGGAACCAGACATGGAACAACAGACTGGTTCCAAATTGGGAAAGAAGTATGTCAAGGCTGTATACTGTCACCCTGTTCCTTTAACTTATATCAAGAGTACTTCATGCGAAATGCTGGGCTGAATAAAGCACAAGCTGGAATCAAGATTTCCAGGAAAAATATTAACAACCTCAGATGCACATATGACAACACCCTTATGGCAAAAAGTGAAGCGGAACTGAACAGCCTCTTGATGAAAGTGAAAGAGGAGAGTGAAAAAGCTAGCATAAAACTCAACATTCAGAAAATGAAGATCATGGCATCTGGTCCTATCACTCCATGGCAAATAGATGGGAAAACAATGGAAACAGTAACAGACTTTATTTTGGGGGGCCCCAAAATCACTGCAGATGGTGACTGTAGCCATGAAATTAAAAGAAGCCTGCTTCTTGGAAGAAAAACTATGACCAATCTAGATAGTATATTAAAAAGCAGAGAAATAACTTTGCTGACAAAGGTGTATCTAGTCAGAGCTATGGTTTTTCCAGTAGTCATGTATGGATGTGAGAGTTGGACTATAAAGAGAGCTGAGTGCTGAAGAATTGATGCTTTTGAACTGTGGTGTTAAGACAAGACTCTTGAGAGTCCCTTGGACTGCAAGGATATCAAATTAGTCAATCCTAAAGGAAATCAACCCTGAATATTCATTGGATGGACTGATGCTGAAGCTGAAGCTCCATTACTTTGGCCACCTTATTCAAAGAATCATTTAATTTTACAATGAGGCAACTAGAGGCTCAGAGACATAAATAAATTACTCAAGATCACAGAACCAATAAGAAGCCAAATTGGGATTCAAACTCAATTTGGAGTTTGAAACACTACTTGACTTCAAACCTCAAGTTTTATACAGCACTTAATCCACCCTTATCTGCACAAAAACNCCCAGGGACTTTAGCTCTCCAGGTTCCTCTGTCCATGGGATTCTCTAGGCAAGAATACTGGAGTGGGTTGCCATGCCTTCCTCCAGGGGATCTTCCCAATCCAGGGACTGAACCCACATATCTTGTTAGCCAAAAAGTCTGTTCAGGTTTTTGTACCATCTACAGAAAAACCTGTACGAGCTTTTTGGCCAACCCAAAACTCTTGTCAAGGTGAAGATAATAAGTAAACAATCAAATGGCACCGAGATCAAGCTTGAAAGAAACCATTCCCACCAGGGAAATTAAACAAACACAAATAGATATTTCAGATATCCATTAAGGAAAGAAGGTCCTGAAGGACTGGGGATTAAAAAAAAACAAAACTCATTAAAGCAGAGACAAAAGTATAGATATGGAGATAAGATCATAGGAGCTGAACTGAGGTTTCCATGAAAAAAGAAAAAAAGAACTTCAGCCTGTGAATTGCAAGGTCAGCTCTTGTCTGAATTTTCAGTTTCCCGTCGTCCTGGTGGCCTGCCCTGTGGGTTTCCAGCTTGTCCTACTAGCTCCTACCATCACATAGATTAATTCCCGGCCAGTCTCTTCTAAGACATGCACATACTACTGCTGCTTCTGTTCTTACCACCGAGTGAGCAGAGCTGAAAGACTGACTGCCCAGGAGCACAGCCAAGAGGACTGTCAATTTGCCAGTCAACTCCCACTGCTGTAGCTGCCATGGTTTTGCTGCAGCTAGCCAGCCTTTCCTATGTCGTTGCTGAGTCAAATTCAGCCGCTTCTGACTCATCTGTGACCCTATGGACTGTAGCCCACCAGTCTTAGAGAAGACTGTCCATGGGATTTTCCAGGCAAGAATACTGGAGTGGGTCGCCGGTTCCTTCTCCAACCTCTTCCTATAAATGAAGTTAAAACTTTACCCTAACTAACACCAAAGGAACTTTTGCGTATAAAAAATCACATTCCTAAAACTTCAACTCAAACAGCCAAGCAAAAATGCCCAACAAAACTGATTAAATGGGGACTTCCCTTGTGGTCCAGTGGTTAAGAATCACCTTCCAATGGAGGGGATGCAGGTTTGGCCCCTGGTCTGGGAACTAAGATCTCACATGCTGCTCCTGCTGCTGCTGCGGCACTTCAATCATGTCTGACTCTGTGTGATTCCGTAGAGGACAGCCCGTTAGGCTACTCTGTCCCTGAGATTGTCCAGGCAAGAATACTGGAGTGGGTCGCCATTTCTTTCTCCAATGCATGCATGCATGCTAAGTCGCTTCAGTCGTGTCCGACTCTGTGTGACCCTATGAACAGCAGCCCACCAGGCTCCTCCATCCACAGGATNAGATTGTCCAGGCAAGAATACTGGAGTGGGTCGCCATTTCTTTCTCCAATGCATGCATGCATGCTAAGTCGCTTCAGTCGTGTCCGACTCTGTGTGACCCTATGAACAGCAGCCCACCAGGCTCCTCCATCCACAGGATTCTCCAGGCAAGAGTACTGGAGTAGGCTGCCATTTCCTTCTCCAAGATCCCACAGAATTCAAGGCAATTAAACCCACAGTGCAATTAGAGAGACTGTGCTCCACAGCCCTGGTCCTCAACGAAGAGAAGCCCCTTTGTTGCACACACTGCAACAAAGACTCAGTGCAGCCAAAATAAAAAAAATTCAATATTTTTAAATAAAAAAAAAAAGCCTGATTAAGTGTGTTTTGCACAGTGTGAAGTGTTTTGCACAGTGTGAAGTTCTGTTGGTAGGAGAAATGCACCAAGAGATCTAAAGCTCCTAAACACTGACCAGAAGGCTTGTAGTGGTTTATACACTGGATTCTCTTTCTTCTAGAAAGCCCCAGGAGTAGTAACTAACTCTGAGATCCAAGTTTGCTCATCTTCTGTCTACTGGCTTTCCCATGCCAGCCTCTGAAGGGGACTCTCATGATAACTTTATTTCATTTTTCTCCCTTCACCTCAGATGTTATAATCAATTTATGATCGATAAAATTTCAAGACAACTGTAAACTTCAGCCAGAGAAAAGCTAGGGTTTTGATTATAACCTAAATCACGATTTTTAATTTTAGTGCCAAGCCTCAGATATCTCTGAAGTCTGCCTCGCCCACCATTTATATGGTATTTTTGTGGCCTGGGATAACATGCTATCCTAGCAGTAGATACTCTCAAAATCCAGCTACCTGCCGATCCCTGAAGTAAATGAAGAGAGAGGTTTCAAAAAAGACAGTACTTAAAGGAAAATTTAATAATAAAAATTCAGCTGGGCTCAAAGCACAGTTCTTGTGCCAAGGAGATAATAGCTAATATGGCAAAGGGAAAAAACAGGAGGAAACTTCCATTATAACTCTACTTGTGGACAGAGAATATCCATCAGTAGCAAAGATTAACTAGACTGCAAGTAAATCTAACCAGTCCATCCTAAAGAAAATCAGTCCTGAATATTCATTGGAAGGACTGATGCTGAAGCTGAAACGTCAATACGTTGGCCACCTGATGCAAAGAACTGACTTATTTGAAAAGACCCTGATGCTGGGAAAGATTGAAGGTGGAAGGAGAAGGGGATGACAGAGGATGAGCTGGTTGGACGGTAACACAGACTCTACAGATAGGAGTTTGAGTAAACTCCAGCAGTTGGTGATGGACAGGAAGGCCTGGCCTGCTGCAGTTCATGGGGTCACAAACAGTTCAACACAACTGAGCGACTGAACTGAACTGAAGCATCCACCTATCAGACCCCTCAAAGGGGTCACTGCAAAAAAGATCAGGGTCGGGGGACTAGTGGGCTTTAGGTGCTGCTCAGAAAGGTTTTTTGATCCATTCTTTCTTCATAATTTGTACAACAGAATATAAAACACATGTGTCTGTAACCCCTGCTTGGAAAACTTCAAGCTGGGGAAAGAACACTCAACAGGAGTGTTCCTCCTAGAAAGTGAAAGAAACTGAACCAAGAAAAATCTAAGCGATTGGAAGTCCAGGAAGGTAGAGATCAACTTTCATGTCTGGCATGTGGTAAGAGGTAATGTCATGAATGTTCAATGGATGTGATGCCATCAATGTCGTTCTAGACACTCATCAGGAATTTGTCATTTCTTGATATCCATCCCCCTGGTACCAGCAAGATGGACACTGGCCACCATGTTAGGAAGTATGAACCACCCCATCCCTTCCCCCGACTCTGGCCACCTTCAATTGGATAACTGGTGAACATGTGACTCTGGCCACCTTCGATTGGATAACTGGTGAACATGTGACCCAAACTGAGCCAATGAGACAACAGGAGTGGAATTCAGGGATGAAGTCTGTCTTAGCTCTTTTTTGAAAGGTAGAGACATCAACTTAGGAGCAATTGGTGGCCCCATGGACTGAAGAGCAGGGAACATCGTTCTGTAGGAAGACTAATAATGAAATAAGTGTTCCAATGCTACTTCCAGGTGACTCTTGAGTAAGGGGTGCTTAATTTCCTGCCCTTGATGTCTATAAGTGTTCCATCATAATAACAAAGATCAGTGCTCTTTCATCTTGAGTCCACAGGGATGATGGTTTAAGGCTAGGCAGAGCAGACTTTAGAGGTGCCTGAAGCTCTGCACTAAAATTAAAAATCAAGATTTAAGTTAGAGTCAAAACCCTAGTTTCTCTCTGGCTGAAGTTTACAATCTCTCCTCTGGTTGAATTTTATAATCTTGAAGTATTTAAGACATTGTTCACTCATCAGTCAAAGACAAGGACCAGATCTTACATACCCAACTCACATCCTTGACCTCGCTGCTAGGAAGGTCAGCAGAGTGTTTATAAGAGGCACTGAAATAAGAGTCACAGAATGTGGGTTCACCTCCCACTTATGAAGCAAGGTTTCTGGGTCATCCCAAGAAAGGAAGTATTTCGCAAGTCTCCAGTCTCTCATCTGTAAAACTGGGCATCATACTGGAGCTGGCTGGGCTTGCAAAAGATGGAGAATGATTTGACACTGATGAGAGGTGGCGGGTGGGTACAAGAGGGAGGAAGAAGGGTTGAAAGAGGAGGAGGTGGGAAGAGAAGAAAGAATCAATATATTGACTAGCAGAGAAAAAGATGGTTTCAAGCTCTGAAAGGAGTGTGCCTCCATTCTTAGTCATTCAGTTGTATCCCACTCTTTCCAACCCCATGGACTGTAGCCTGTCAGGCTCCTCTGTCCATGTAATCTTCTGGGCAAAAATACTGGCAGAGGTTTCCATTTCCTACTCCAGGGGTCTACCCAACCTGGGGATAGAATCTGTGTCTCTTGCGTCTCCTACATTAACAGGTGGATTCCACTGTGTCACCTAGGAAGCCCCTGAAAGCAGCAACAGTCACCAACAAAAGCGAGTGAAAGTCACTCAGTCATATCCAACTCTTTATGACCCCATGGACTATACAGTCCATGGAATTCTCCAGGCCAGAATACTGGGGTGGGAAGCCTTTCCCTTCTCCAGGTGATCTTCCCAACCCAGACCAAACCCAGGTCTCCCGCATTGCAGGCAGATTCTTTACCAGCTGAGCAACAGGGGAAAATGTCCCCACAAAGATCAAGCAGGTGATAAATGAGCAGTACAGCTCAAGTGAACACAGAAAAAACAAGAGCGCCCCTAAAGGGAGGTATGATTATTACACTAATTTTACAAAAGAGGAAACCAAGGCTGAGACGGAAGTGACTCAAACTCCAAAGCACATGCTCTTAACTGATGCCCCCTGAACCACAGTAATCAACACTGGAGGCCAAGTGTGACTTATCTTTGCTGTGTTGGTTCCTGAGTTGGATAATACCCACGTCCCAGTGAATAAAAAATACAAGAGGCTTGGGTCAATTCCATGAATGGCTGAGTCTCTCTCTACTGGATAAATACTAAAGAACAGAAAAACTGAAGTCTGCTATCAGTCAGTGCAAACCTCCATCTATAGACCAGGAACTGGAAGACAGGCATCTTTCAGGCTTCTGTGGGTGGGTAAAGGGATTGGGCTTCCCTATCGACTCAGTGGTAAAGAACCTACCTACCAAAGCAAGAGATTCAGGTTCAATTCCTGGGGCAAGAAGATTCCTGGAGAAGGAAATTGCAGTCCACTCCAGTGTTCTGGCCTGGGAAACCTCATGGACAGAGGAGCCTGGCAAGCTACAATCCATAGTCACAAAAGAGTCAGACATGACTTAAGAACTAAAACAACAAACAAAGGGATGAGGAATTTCCTATTGCTGTACTGTGGAGGACCAGCAGAGGGCCGTGTGAGCAGACGCCCCATCAGGGTGAGTGAGAGAGAGAAAGGCAGACAGAGAGGGACAACACAACCAAGACAGAGAGAGAGTCCATCTCCTCAAATAAAGGAATAAAGTGACAGCAGGCAGGGGAAGTACAGGACTTAACTGGAGGGCTTTAAACACAAGCTGGAGGACTTCCCTGGTGGTCCAGTGGTTACGAATCCACCTGTCAATGCAGCAGACATGGTTTGATTCCTGCTCCAGGAAAATCCCACATGCTCCAGAGCAACTAAACCTGTGTGCCACAACTACTGAGCCCACATGCCCCGGAGTCCATGCTTTNTATCACGCAACCAGCATTAACAAATAAACTAGACATGGTTTGAATAGCAGGAAGCGATTCTATATAAGGAAGCCGTGAACAAGCCAGGCCATCTTAGATTATTTGTGACAATAATCATGCAAGAATTTTAAAGTGATGCATTTTTTCTAGAAAATGATTTGGAAAATTACAAAATTCTCCCAGAATTCCCAGGTGTTCCTTCTATCCAGGAGGAGAAAGTCATTAAGTACAAATTTGAAGTGAGGAAAAAGGTAATTAAAGTGAAAGTGTTTTCTTATCTATTTTGATCTATCTTCCCTCTGTCAAAACAAAAAATTATGCATTTTTTGTTGTAAAGATTTTTGTTGACTTTAAATCAATTATTTCTAAGCAATGTATCCTTATTCACCGTTAATTTTGTAAAGATTTTTGTTGACTTTAAATCAATTATTTCTAAGCAATGTATTCTTATTCACCATTAATCTTTTTTATTAATTTTTATTGGAGTGTACTTGCTTCATACTGTGTTAGTTTCTGCTGCACAGCAAAGTGAATCTTCTATGCATATACACGTATCCCCTCTTGTTTGAATCTCATTCCCATTTATGTCACCACAGAGCACTGAGTAGAGTTCTCTGTGCTATACAGTAGGTTCCTATAAGTTATCTATTTTTTTAGTACTATATTTCTCACTGTGAGCTTCCTTAGTGACAGCAGTAAAGGATCTGCCTGCAACGCAGGAAAAGTGGATTCGATTTCTGGGTTGGGAAGAGTCCCTAGAGAAGCAGATGCCAACCCGCTCCAGTGCTCTTGCCTGAGAAATACCATGGACAAAGGAGCCTGGTGGGCTATAGTCCATGGATTTGCAAAAAAGTCAGACAAAACTTAGTGACTAAAAACAAACAACAACATACAAGTTAACACATGTTAAAGATAAATCTAGGCATTATTCCCACTAGCCTTCACTCTTACATCAAGGCTATATATTGTCACCTTGCTTTTTAAACTTATATGCAGAGTGTACGTGTGTGTGCTAAGTCACTTCCGTTGTATCTGACTCTTTGCGACCCTATGGACTGTAGCCCGTCAGGCTCCTTCTGTCATGGGATTCGCGAGGCAAGAGTACTGGAGTGGGTTGCTGTGCCCTCCTCCAGGGGAACTTCCCGACTCAATAATCAAACCTGCATCTCTTACATCTCCTGCATTGGTGGGAGGGTTCTTTACCATTAGCACCATTAACTTTTTATTAATTTATTTGTGATAAGTCCAAATTGTTCTTCTGGAGTATAATGAGGTTAACTATTTCAATGAAAGTTAGCAAGATCCTTATTGAAAAATTACCTGAGGACTTCCTAGGTGGAACAGCAACCGAAAGTCCACCTAGCAATGTAGGTTACATGAGCTCAATCTTTGGCCCACAAAGCTTCCACATGCTGTGGAGCAACTAAACCTGTGTTCCACCACTACTGAGCCCACATTTTAGACTATGAGCTGCAACTACTGAACCCTTTTGCCACAACTACTGAAGCCTACACACCTAGAGTCTGTGCTCCATAATAAAATAAGCCACCATAATAAAAATCCTGTGTGCCAAAAAAATAGTGGCCCCTGCTTGCTGCAACTAGAGAAAGACCCAGTGCAGACAAAAAATAGATAAATAAATACAATGAAAGTTTTAAAAATATAACTTGAGATATTGACTTTTACTGCTTTACCCCAAATATTTAACTACAAATTCTTTTCTCTGTTTCAACTAACTATTGTGATCTCCTGATAAATTATTCAGTTTTAACATAAAAATTAAATGAGATACACATGTAAATAATGTTAGATAATGAATTTATTAAAATATTTTACCAAGTTCTTTGTCATGATTGATACTTTACAAATTTAAAATTAAAATTTGAAATCATTTCTGTTTAGCTTCCCTTCAAAATATATATTTTAAGCTATTTAGTAAAAAAAAACAAACCCTTCTTACAGGGCTAGCCTTCTCATTGTATAATTTCTTCAATTAGACCCAAATACATTATCCTCTGTGATTTTCTTCATTCTACTTCTTACATCAGATAGACATTTAAAATTCTATTTTCTGCTGTATCATGAATCCTGGGTTGATTTTTTTCATTTGTTTGTTTTAAGAAACACTATTGCTTCCTTCTTTAAAACATTTTTACATCTTTTTTAATATACACTAAAAATTTTTTTAAGCTGTGCGGCTGACAAAAATAATACAAGCAGTAGTTTGGAAAGCACCAGTGGGTTATATAGGAAATTGAAAATGAAAATATCTTCTGTTAGGGACAATGAGGTACATGGCAGTTTTTATGTTGTTATATGATGCTCTAGAGAATTTTTGATGAAGGAAGAGCTTATCAGTTCAGTTCAGTTGCTCAGTCGTATCCAACTCTTTGCNAACTAGAGAAAGCCCGTGCACAGCAACAAAGACCCAGTGCAGCAAAATAAATTAAGTAATTAAATTCATAAAGTTTGTACCAAAAAACCTATTAAAAATAAACACAACTAGAGAGACAGCTAGAGACAGTGAAATACAGGTTGCAAAGCAGAGAACGTGGAAGCTGAGAGACAAGAAAAGATAAAGACAGAGTCACAGAAACAAGGCAGAGAAAGAGAGGGAGAGGAAGATACAGAGAGTCCAGAAACGCACAGCAACTCCCAAAGGAGGTGCCATTATCACGCCCATTTTACAGGATAGGAAACCGAGGCTCAGAGGTGGTTCCTGGTGTGCCCAAGGCCAACATCTGATAAGCAGTAGAGATGGTCAAGTGCCCAACTTCAAAGAACCAGCTCTTGGCTAATGCCCCAAATAGCTTGATGGCAATTATCTTCTGAAAGGAAGTGGTTTCTACCATCCCAGAGGTGGCAAGGCAGGTCAAAAGTGATCACTCTGTTCACATTGGTTAAAGCCTTGCTCTTAGTCAAGGTCAAGAGAAGTGATGGGTTCCCTTGTGCACACCTGTTCTGGTCTTCCATCCACATGGCTCCAAATAGGAGATGCAGCTCAAGACAGATGTTCCCATCTGTCTGGTCTGTTGAAAAAGTCAGTTAATTTCTCGTTCTGGGTCAAAATAAAATAGCTGAGGAATCCTTAGAAAAGCCACTACTCAGACTTCCCTGGTGGTGCTGTGGTTAAGAATCTGCATGCCAATGCAGGGGACACAGGTTTGATCCCTGGTCCAGGAAGATTCCACATGCCTCAGAGCAACTTAAGCCTGTGTGCCACAACTATTAATACTAAGCCCATGCTCTAAAGCCTGTGCTCTGCAACTCAAGAATCCACAGCAATGAGAAGGCTGCACACCCCAACTAGAGAGCACTCCCTGCTCACCACAATGAAAGCCCAAGCACAGCAGCAAAGACCCAGTGCAACCAAGAACAAATAAAAAGAGAGGCCCCTTCTCTGAGTGGTGAGAAGGAGAAAAAACAGGAGAGAGACAGAACAGCATTCAGACTGATGGACTAAA
>SJYV01048805.1:207662-241638 GCA_006410875.1 Neotragus pygmaeus | reverse complement strand
TTTATATATATTTGGCTGCCCCGTGTCTTCATTGCTGCACGCCGACGTTCTCTAGTGAGGGCTTCTCTTGTTGAACACAGGCTCAACTGTTGTGGCCCAGGGGCTTAGTTGCCCTAAGGCACTGTGGGATCTTCCCAGACCAGAGATCAAAGCTATGCCTCCTGCCTTGGCAGGTGGATTCTTAACCACTGGACCACCAGGGAAGTCCCACGATTAGTTTTTTGACCCAAGGAAGTCTGGCATGTGTGTGTGACAGTCACTGTACCTTCCTTTCCACACCGTGTCCTGACTCTGAGACCCCCTTTGCACCTGCAATTCTCACAGCCACCCTGGGAAGTGAGAAGGGGAGAGATTACTGCACATAAGGAGACCGGAACTGAGACAGGGAGGTCAGCTGGCTCGGCCAAGGTCATGTCTGAAGTTTAACATAGTTCTGCCAGAAGGAGAATCTGAGTCCCTATCTCTTCTTTCCTCTGGGAGTTTCTCTCTCTCTTTCTATAAACAGGAAATTATATGAGCCTCACCGGCACACTTCCACCTGCAGTTCAGTACTCAGCAGGGAACAGATTTTGAGATCCACACCCCTGGCCTCGATCTTTCACTAAATGATTTCCTTAAAGTTGTTATTTATTTTACTATGGGGACTAATTCCAGCTCTTCTGTTATGTTACTGTGGTGATTAAATAAAAAATCTATAGAAATCATTTAAACACACAAAACACAGCCCTCCTCTGAGCTGTTGCACTTGCTGTTCCCCTGCCTGGAACTTCCCCGCCCTGGCCCCCCATCCAGTCTTTGTCAACTTGGCTCCTTCTCTGCTGTGGGATTCAGACACCCCTCCTGGCAGGGTCTCCCTGAGCAGCCCTTTTCTCTAAAGTAGCCCCACCCACTCTAGCTTCTGATCCCATTACCTGGTATCGTTTTCTTTATGACATGTGTCACTGACTGTGGGTTCAGGAGCTTTCCAGGTGGAATCCATCCATACCCAGAAGGCAGAGAGAGACTGATGGAAGAGATAGCCACTCCAGATGGACAGGTGGCAGTTTAACTAGCAGGTGACTTCCTCTAGGGCTGGTCTTCAGTGCTCAGGGATCAGGTCTTCACCTCCCCTCCGGCAGCCTGTGGCATCTGAGAGTTTATAGAGAGGCCTTCCTGAGGTTTAGTCACTCTCAGTATCCCAGGTCATTACGCCTGCTCTTTTGAGATGCATCCTGAAATGGCTCTCATGAAAGGGCAAACAGTCCTTCTAACTACTAATCTCTGTTTGAAAAAAAACCCACAAAACCTAAACATGCCAGTCAGTTCCCTAGAGATTGTATTAAATCAATGGCTGCCATCCGAATTATGGGAGAATGACCAGGCTTTCCTGTTTCTTAGGTATAATGTATATATCCCAGTCTTTCTGTCTATAAAAGCAAATGCAACGTAATGAATTACCTTCCCCGCCAATGAAATCTCGTCACAGAGGGCCACCCCACACCAGTCTTCACCCAGTTGATTTCATCCCTCTGGAGAAGCATAAACCGTGTTCTTTGTCTGAACGTCAGTTTCACCTCAGCATAGTTTCTGGTTCTGTCTGTCAGCTTCACAGATTTCAGACATATGTTTCAACTCTCCATTCACTTGTCACCTCTCTTGAGCGGAGGAGGGAACAGGGCCGACTCCTGTTGGAGATGGCAGAACAGACTAAACGGAATGATCAGAGCTGACCCTCCAGGTCACTGCGTGGGTCCCCACATCCTGTGTCAGCCCTTGATGCCATGTCTAGAGAGGAGACAGATCCTGTGTCAGCCCTTGATGCCATGTCTGGAGAGGAGTCAGACCCTGGAAGATGGTTAGTAAGACACACCCTGAAGAGGAAGGGGGATGGTTGGACTGACCAGGCCACAGCTGGAACCAGTTACCTGCAGACTCAGGGCATCCTAGGACCCAGTACCCACAGGTCCCCCGTGCCCTGCAGACTACTCTGATGAAGACCTTTTATTAATATTAGTGGCCTCGTCCTTTCCACACACCCCCGCCTCTAGCTCTTACCTTGCCTGGATCTTATAGAAACATGGCTGATGCTTGTACAGAGGGGTGAAATCAACCAAGTGGAGACTGGTGTGGGGTGACCCTCTGTGATGGTAACCCATCGTTTGGATCCACTTCTGTAGACAGAGAAACTGTACATTATACCATACATATTATACCTAATTAAACAGGAAAACCTGATCATTCTTTCATAATTCAATGGTGGTCACTGATTTAATACAATCTCTAGTCATCACTGTGGTCTCTGTTCAAATACATCAGACCCTTTCTGTGCCTCTCCTCCCCCACTTCCCCGCTCACAACATTCGCCTCCACCACAGTGAGTCTCTCCAGCCTTGGCTGCTTCCGGCAGCCCTTCTCAGTCTCTGAGGTCATCCATTCCTGGGCTTGTCGGGGTGGGTCTCCATTCTACACTGTAAAATCCACGAGCGTGAGTCTTGGCTCTCCTGGCTTAGTACTGTGTCCAGAGGGCCCAGGACAGAGCCTTGACTCAGTAGGTGCTCGGTTAATGCTAACTGAAGAAGTAAGCAAGTCTGAGTTAACACAAAGCAAACTGTCGTTCCCATCTCTGCAGATACCGCCTTAGGCAGATCACCTGATTAGCGTCTTTAAAACAGTGACTCTTTCAACACTTAATGGCGTAAATAATACAGGGCTGACCCTGTCTTCTGCCTTCCTGGTACCGTATCTACCCACCTTCCTGGTAGCAGAGCTCCATTTGATCCGATAGCATGTGAATGTCCTTGATCTCAGAAAAATTACTCCCTTCTGTAGCTCAAAACATCAACCATAATCAGTGTCAGCCAACAAGGGTAATCTCGGTTCTCCAGGGCAATGATCTGCGGGAAGTCAGGCTCAGCTCCGGCCAATGAGATATGATCAGAAGTCTTATGGAACGCCTTTGCCTTCCTGAAAGAAAATAATAATAGTAATAATAATAGTGATCACTGTGTACTGAAAGTGAAACTGTTATTCGCTCAGTCTTGTCTGACTCTTGCAACCCCATGGACTGTAGCCCACCAGGCTCCTGTCCATGGATTTCTCCAAGGCCAGAATACTGGAGAGGGTTGCCATTTCCTCTTCCAGGGGATCTTCCCGACCCAGGGATTGAACCCATGTCTCCTGTATTCCACGTGAATTCTTTACTCACTGAGCCACCTGGGAACTTATAGACAAAAGCATTCCTAATCAGCACAGGCTGGCTAAAGACANCTCCATTCTACACTGTAAAATCCACGAGCGTGAGTCTTGGCTCTCCTGGCTTAGTACTGTGTCCAGAGGGCCCAGGACAGAGCCTTGACTCAGTAGGTGCTCGGTTAATGCTAACTGAAGAAGTAAGCAAGTCTGAGTTAACACAAAGCAAACTGTCGTTCCCATCTCTGCAGATACCGCCTTAGGCAGATCACCTGATTAGCGTCTTTAAAACAGTGACTCTTTCAACACTTAATGGCGTAAATAATACAGGGCTGACCCTGTCTTCTGCCTTCCTGGTACCTTATCTACCCACCTTCCTGGTAGCAGAGCTCCATTTGATCCGATAGCATGTGAATGTCCTTGATCTCAGAAAAATTACTCCCTTCTGTAGCTCAAAACATCAACCATAATCAGTGTCAGCCAACAAGGGTAATCTCGGTTCTCCAGGGCAATGATCTGCGGGAAGTCAGGCTCAGCTCCGGCCAATGAGATATGATCAGAAGTCTTATGGAACGCCTTTGCCTTCCTGAAAGAAAATAATAATAGTAATAATAATAGTGATCACTGTGTACTGAAAGTGAAACTGTTATTCGCTCAGTCTTGTCTGACTCTTGCAACCCCATGGACTGTAGCCCACCAGGCTCCTGTCCATGGATTTCTCCAAGGCCAGAATACTGGAGAGGGTTGCCATTTCCTCTTCCAGAGGATCTTCCCGACCCAGGGATTGAACCCATGTCTCCTGTATTCCACGTGAATTCTTTACTCACTGAGCCACCTGGGAACTTATAGACAAAAGCATTCCTAATCAGCACAGGCTGGCTAAAGACACGGATAAAAAATACTGTGAGCCATCCCTCCCAATGACTTAGTAAAGCCCAGGTCAGGAAAAATAAACGAGAAGGACCAATGGGATATTAGCACTCTGGAAAAGGGAGTTAGAGGAGAGAGGGAAGAAAGAAGGTGGAAGAAACATTAGTTGACCTGAAAAGCTCATTCTGCAATTCTGTTAGGAAGGATAGGGCTAGAATAAATTTATTGTGAGATACAGGGAATACCTGATGTAATACCACACTGGGTGGTATAGCCTCTTCATTGGAAGTTAAAAATGGACTTTCATGTATGTAAATTAAGCTTCTAAATCTTTCTCCACAAATCCAGGTACACTCTTGAGAGCTGAGAATCACAGCCGCTGGGTGCCTTTGTTTGACGGATCCCTCTAAATCTTCCTAATGTTTTGAATTGCATGGTACTTTATCTCATGTCTGAGTACTCATCTCTTTCATCCCTCCCCTCTGAACTTCTCCAGGCATCCCTAAGTTGAAAGAAATAGGCAAAGAGAATCATCTTTCTGCTTTAAAAGTTACCACTTTATCACCCTTGATCGATTTCTCAGCATGAATTATAACTCATAAAATGATTCCTCACTCTTTATCTCAGCTGCTATCACCCATGCTGCGTAATTCTTCAAAGGCCTGTGCTAATTGCTTTTTTCCTCTCCTTTTCTCTAAAATTGAAAAGAAACAGTCTCCACAATACAGGTGCACTTTCTTCCTGATTTCTAACAGCAAGTGTCTCAAGAGCCTGCAGGTAGATGGGACTTGGGTCAGATTTTGATGGTCTTCTCATCTTCAATGGAAGTGCTGCGGCACTGGCTTTTTAAAGTCACACGTGCAGATGTCCAGGGTAGTTGAAGGTCAATGACATTAACAACAACAACAACAAAAAGGATGTGTGTCTGGTGGCTCAGATGGTAAAGAATTTGCCTGCAATGCAGAAGACCCAGGTTCGATCCCCGGGTTGGAAAGATCCCCTGGAGAAGGGAACGGCAACCACTCCAGTATTCTTGCTGGGAGAATTCTATGGACAGGGCCTGGAGGGCTACAGACCATGGGGTCGCAGAGTTGGATGCAACTAAGCAACTAACACTTTCATTTCTAACTGATGATGCAGAGCAGCTCGGCTCCCTGATCAGAACTAGAAATCCTGGGGAAGAAAGAAAAGTGACTTTATCTCATCCAGTCTCCTTCCTTTACAAAGAGCGTGCCCTTCTCTGAGGCTTTGGGGATCCCTGCACAGTGTCACCCAGGGATCTGTCTCTGAGCCTCTGAGGACGGCTGATGGACACTCACTCACGATGGACAGACACCACGGTAGCAGGTAAGCCTGAGCTCAGACCTGAAGACACAGAGTCCTCACCACCGTTGTCCAGATGCTGTTATCCTCAGGCACACAGTTTACTATAGACATGTTGTCTTCAAAGCATGACGTGCATGGGCTTCCCTGGTGGCTCAGTGGTAAAGAATCTGGCTACCAATGCAGAAGACACGGGTTCAATCCCTGGTCCAGGAAGATGCCACATGCTAATAAGCCGAGGAGCCTGTGCTCTTGAGCCTGGGAACCGCGACTACTGAAGGCCACACTAGAGCCCGTGTTCCATCACAAGAGAAGCTGCCGCAATGGGAAGCCCACTCACCTCAACTAGAGAGCAGTCCCCGCTCACAGCAACTAGAGAAAATCCCCACAGCAATGAAGACCCAGCAAACCAATAAAGAAATAGTCATTTTCAAAAAATGACTTCCTTGATACTTTTCTTTAAGCCAACTCAAGCCTAACTTCCCAGACGAACTAAACCTATTGGAAGTTTCTAAGAATTAAAAGTCTATGTCAGATTTCTAAGTCTGATGGGTTAGCTTCGTTTTTTTTTCTAATGTATTTACATGAGAGGAATATACACACATGTGGTATACACACACGTATCGATACACTTTCACACACAAACACATATACACCCTCCCTGTGCACTAGTAAGCTTATTTTTTTACTTTGTGTGTGTGTGTTTATTATTTTTATTTTTTGGCCATGTGGCACGGGTTGTGGGATCTTAGTTCCCTGACTACGCATTGAACCCGAGCCACAGACACGAAAGCGTGGAATCCTAACCATGCATCACCAGGGAATTCCCAAACCACTGCTTCAAGCTGAAAAGTCATCATTATTTAACTCCAGCTGAATCTAAATTTTCAACACATGTAAGTAAAATAAAACTAAAAGCTTAGTAGGGTACTAGCCACAACACAGCAAGTGAGCAAAGGAAAGACACACAAAATTTGTCTCTCAAATCAGCACATAAGACCTCCTATCCTGTCAGTGTCTCCTCTCGGTCTTTTAGGTTAAGATTACTGAATGATCCGGCATGTCTGGAAGATTCTAAAAGGCTGTATCCCATGTGGCAGAGAGAGCTGAAATCCAGTTCCAAGGAAAGGATAGCTTGCATTTTTCCCAGCTTCTCTTCACAACTTTTGGTCTGTTGCTCAATTGTGTCTGACTCTTTGCAGCCCTCATGGACTACAGCACACCAGGCTTAAGGTCCTTCACTATCTCTTGGAGTTTGTTCAAACTTCTGTCCATTGAGTCAAGGACACCATCCACCATCTCATCCTCTGCCCGCCCCTTCTCTCCCTGCCCTCAATCTTTCCCAGCATCAGGGTCTTTTCCAATGAGTTGGCTCTTTGCATCAGGTGGCCAAAGTATTGGAGCTTCAGCTTCAGTTTCCGCATCAGTCCTTCCAATGAATGTTGAGGGTTGATCTCCTTAAGGACTGACTAGTCTGATCTTGCTCCTCACAACAGAAAAGGAATAAACACGAGCTCTACCTGTTAGTGATGCAGGGAAAAAAAACATCACCATGCCACCCCTACGTTACACTGCAGAATATGAGAGGGACAATAAGGGGTGGGTGGGACTCTGGGGTCCCTCAACTGGAGAGGCACAGAGCCTCTTAGGCAATAATCAAAGAGGTCGACCTCAAAACAACTGGGCAGCCAAACCAACCTGCTGCTTGCCATCCCAGCTCACGTCGTTTTATCTCTGCTTTGATAGCAACGTGCCACAACAGGCTGCCAAGTGTATCTTCTGCAATGGCACCTCTATTTATAGCTCCTAGAAAATGATTTATTCTTGGAAACTTCCTAGGGGTAACTTTTCTGTCTGCCAAAAGCAACTTAAAAAATTTTTTTTATTGAAGTGCAGTTGATTTATGATGTTGTGTTAGTTTCAGGTGTAGAGCAAAATGAATCACTTATACATACACATTTATTAACTTTTTAAAGATTCTTTTCCCATATAGGTCATGACAGTGTGTTCCAAAAGCAACTTTAAAAGGGATCACCAGTCACAATGAACATAACTGACAGAATCTCTGTCTAGTCCAGAATCCTCCAGATGCTTTGCTCAGATCAACTCAGCCTACCTGGAGAAACTATCTCAGTGCTGCCCCCTCTCCTTTAAAAAAATTTGGCTGTACTGAACGTGGGATCTTAGTTCCCTGATCAAGAATCAAACTGGAGCCCCATGCTGTTCGAACTGGAAGGCAGGGTCTCAACCGCTGGACCACTGGGGAAGTCCCCAGGGCTGCCCTTGAAGAGGTTTCAGCCTTTTCCCTGACAGCATCACCTCCCACCTGGATGAAAACAGCATCCTCCAGAGTAGAACCCCACTTTGCACTCTTCTGGTCCTCAAATCTCCTCCCCACACAGCAACCTGAGTTCCAGACTGAACTGTTTCAAGTAAACAGAAGATAAAGTCACTCTTCTGCTCAAAAACTTCCAGTCACTTCCTACTGTTCTTGGGGAGCAGGTACTTTTAGGGGAAAAAAAGCAAACTTTTCTATGGTCCTAGGAAGTCCCACACCATTGGGTACCTGCTTGCATCCCTAATCTCATTCTGTTCATTTCACCACCTACAAGACCCACTGTCTTGTCCTACTTCCTGAAATAACAGGCTCCCTCCTGTCTCCGAGCCCTGGCCCATCAGTTCCCACAGCAGTGAGCTCTTCTCCCACACTACCTTGTAATCAACTTGTAGGATGCAGCTTAAAGCCATGTTGCCATTAAAATGGATTGTTTCAAACTGTCTATTGAAATACATGAACGCCAGCATTTCCTTTTCATCCATGCAGGGATCTCAAAAAGCAAGCACTTTGCAGGGTAGAACTGCAGTGAATGGCCCCAAAACTTCACTCCCTTCTTAGGGGCAAGGCACCTAGAGCCCCTGGCCACCGTAACTAGGTCCCCAGGGGCCACATCCTCCCCCATGTATTTAGTGCTTTGGAAGCAAAAGCAGAAGAAGAGATGGGCAACAAAGGAAAGGGAATAAAATTGTTCTCCCTGCCACAAATGCAGTGCAGTGCCTTCACCAAATGTGCTTATCAAATATTTACCATGTGTCCAACGGTATTATCAGCTTCCCAGGTGGCTCAGTGGTAAAGAATCCACTTGCCAATGCAGGAGATACAGGTTGGATTCCCTGGGTCAGAAAGGTCCCCTGGAGAAGGAAATGGCAGCCAATTCCTGTATTTTCCCCTGCGAAATCCCATGGACAGAGGAGGCTGATGGGCTACAGTCATGGGGTCTCAAAGAGTCAGACACAACTTAGCCTCTAAACTACAACAGCAGCAAAAACGCTATTTTAAAAACTTTTAGGGAGGTATGCATGATATAAGATAGAATGCACGTATTTAAAATATATTCTGTTTCATAAGTTTTGACCTATATATAAGCCTGGGAGTTTGGGACTGAAATTGAGATAAGGATAAAGCAGCTTACTTACTTGTGCCACTCTGTCATCCCTCCATCCCATCCCTCTCTGGGACCCTCACCCCAATCTGTACACAACTGCTGATCTGAGTTCTGAAGCTATGGATTGGTCTGCATCGTCTATAATTTCATAAAAGTGGAATCATACATCTTCTGCATGACTTCTTCTTTTAAAAAACTGTTGACTGTGCTGGGTCTTCATGTGGCTCAAGGGCTTCTTTAGCTGTGGCCCGCAGGCTTAGTTGCCCTGCAGCATGTGGGATCTCAGCTCCTGGACCAGAGGTTGAACTCAGGTGCCCTGCAGTGGAGGGTGGATTCTTAGCCACTGGACTGCCAGGGAAGTCTCTGCATGACCTGTTTCATTCAGCATAATTATTTTCAGATCCATCCATGTTACAGCATGTATCAGCAAATGTCCTTTCATTGTTTAGTTGCATTTCCCTGTATGAATACACCACTGCTTGTTTACCTATTCACCTGCTGATGGGCATTTGTGCTTTTTCCAGGTTTTGGCACGTGCAAACAGGCCGCTATCAATATTCATGAATAAGTTTTTGTATGGATAGCCCATTTCATTTCTCTTAGGTAAATATCTAGAAATAGAAAGGCTAGATCATAGGGTAGGTGAATATTTAACTTAAAAAAGAAAAAGAAAAACAGCCAGGATGTTTTCCAAAGTGGTTGTACTATTTACAATAACCAAGACATAGAAACAACCAAAATGTCCAACAACAGATGAATGAATAAAAAGCATATGGTAAGTATATACAATGGAATGTTATTCAGCCAAAAAGATGAAATAATGCCATTTGTAGCCACATGATAGACCTAGAGATTATTATAGTAAGTATAGAAAAAGACAAATACCATACATCATTGATATGTGTATTCCAAAATATGACACAAATAAACATATCTATGAAACAAAACCAGACTCACAGATGTAGAGAACAGACTCATTGCCAAGGTAGGTGTGGGGGTAGGGAAGGGAATAACTGGGCGGTTAGTGTTAGCAGATGTAAGCCAGTATATATAGGATGGATAAACGACAAGGTCTTACTGTGTAGCACAGGGAACTATATTCAATATCCTGTGATAAATCATAATGGAAAATAATATGAAATATATATATATATGCATAACTGAATCATTTATTTACAGCAGAAATTAAACACAACACTGTAACTCAACTAGACTTCAATAACATTTAAACACACACAAATGGCTGTATGGTTCTACCCTTACCCCAGCAGAAAGTTCCCATCCCTCCTCGTCCTCACCAATTTGGTCTTTTCTTAAATTGTAGCCATTCTGAAGGCTGTGGAGTGGTGTCTCACTGTGGCTTTAACATGCATTTTCTTAATGGCTAATGATGTCCAGCATCTTTTCTTTGTTCACACATCCACTGGCTGACCACCCATTCCACTATATTAGATGTTTGTTATTAGTTTCACAAATGCAGCCCTTTGAAGTGGATATCGTGTGGCAATGACTGAGGGATCAGACCAGCCACTGCCTGTGGGAGAAAGCTGAGTAGACAGGCAGTGAATTGAGAGTTAAGTGAGAAATGCAAGTGGTTACTGCCAAATGACTTGTAATTGTGGGTCATCTGAAATGAATGGGCCGTCCTGATGACAGGGTGCATGTCCTGTCCGAGATGATGACATGGTGATGGCCCATGAGACTATAAATAGTAAAGCTCTCGTCCTAGAGGTCTTTCCTTTCCACACTGGAAGGTAAATGTTACCCAGGAAAGATCCAGGTCTCTGGAGATGCAAGTTACCTGGTTGTTCAGTTCTTGACTGGGTGAGTGAGGACTAGTACATTCTCTATGAAACTTGGGAAAAGCAGGATAAGGACCTGGAAATCAGAGGTTAAAATTAAGGGACTTCCCTTGGTGGGAAGGGACTTCCCTTCCAGTGGTTAAGAATCCACCTGCAGAGGATACAGATTTGATCTCTGGTTCAGGACCTAAGATCCCACATGCCACAGGGCAACTAAGCAACTAAGCCCTTGCATCACAACTACTGAACCTGCAAGCTGCAACTACGGAAGCCTGTGTGTGCCAGAGCCCATGCTCTACAAGGAAAAGCCACGGCAACGAGAAGCTGGCACACCGCAACTAGAGAGAAGCCCCCACTCTCTGCAACTAGAGAAAGCGCGCATGCAGCAACAAAGACCCAGCAAAGACATAAATAAATAGATCATTTTTAAAAATAGAATTGATTAAGGACCTCCAAGGTCTTCATCTAAATAAGATAGTCTGTGAACTCTCTGCCTTTAAATGCCCAGTGAGGGAGGCAGAAATAAACACTCCATCTTCAAGATGAAGCAGGTGGGTGAGCGAGTGAAGCTGGTCTGGGTAGGGTGTGTTGATGTGGTGTGATGATGGAAATGTAGTTGCTGATGCAGATTCTGCTCACCCTATGTCTGACCTTGAAGAGTTCCTTAAACTCTGCCTCAGTGGCAGCACCTGTAAAATGGGCAACCACAGCAGTGCTCATGAGGTGTCATTATCCCCATGACTACTGGAGGGCACAGTCCTGTCTGCAGGGAGCTGCAGCTCCCAGGCTTCAGTTGCTTAGTCCCAGCGTGTGCGTGTGCGTGTGTGTGTGCGCACTAAGCCCCTTCAATCCTGCCCAGCTCTTTGTGATGTTATGGACTGCAGTCTTCCAGGCTCTTCTGTCCATGGGATTCTCCAGGCAAGAATAGTGGAGACGGTAGACATCCCCTTCTCCAAGGCACCTTCCCAACCCAGGGACTGAACCTAGTTCTCGGCATTGACAGGCAGATTCTTTACTGTCTGAGCCACCAGGGAAGACTTGCAGCAGAAATATATACAAATCTGTGGGAATCTGTTTCAGGGTTCCTGGTGCCTTCATTCCTTGGCAGGTCAGGGGGGAGCAGAGTCAGGCAAACGGACATCTAATAAGCAGATCACAGGGGCAGTGTTACACTCCCAGAGGCAGCTCCCTGCTGAAGCAAGCTTGGTTTTACAAAGCTTCTTCTTCATCGGTAATCTTGAATGGCCCACCGGGGAGCCCCAAATGGGAACTCTGATTGGATGTCAAATCACAGGGTGGCTGCCTGGCTCCCCTGGAAAATTAGACCATGTTCTGTCCCATTAGGTTTCCTACGGCTAGGGCGGCTCATTGCACTGAGTAAGTGGCTCCATCTGCAAGCTGAGCGCCCCTGGAGAGAGATCAGGCCTTGCAGTCACCACCCGTGAACGCGCTGCCTCATCAGCCAAAGGTAAATATTTTCTAGAAGCCAGATGATTCTAGAGAGATCAGGAAAGGCAGCCAAGTCCGCCCAGAGGTCCTCCACAGCCTTTTTCTGAGTTTTTTCCAAGCTTTCCTGTCCTTTTACTCTGCTCTCAATTAAAAACAGCAAAGGAGACACAGATGTTAAAAGAACAGACTTTTGGGCTCAGTGGGGGAAGGAGAGGGTGGGTTGATTTGTGAGAACAGCATTGAAACATATACATTACCATATGCAAAATAGATAACCAGTGTGAGTTTGATGCATGATGCTCTCGGCACCCAAAGCTGGTGCTCTGTGACAACTTGGAGGGATGGGGTGGGGAGGGAGACGGGAGCTGGTTCAGGGTGGAGGGGACACGCACCTATGGCCGATTCACGTTGATGTATGGGAAAAGCGATCACAATATTGTAACGTAATTATTCTCCAATTAAAAAAAATAATTAAGTTAAAAAGAAACTTTTAAAAAAGTCATTTGAATTATAAAGGAAGATAAAAGCCTATAGGGACTTCCCTGGTGGTCCAGGGAAGACTAACTAGACTCCCAATGCAGAGACATGGGTTTGATCCCTGGTTGGGAAACTAAGATCCCATACGTCTGCACAGCATGGCCAATAAATAAATAAAATTTAAAAATCAGAGATTTTCAGAATGGATTTTTTAAAAAGTCTAGTGGTTCCTTCATCTACTCTTGACTAGGGCACTTCCCTAAAGGGTATCAGAGTTTTTACACACGATCTTTACTTGAGGGGTAAGACCTATAGCAGACTGACCAAAAGTGTCTGCAAAGATACATTCACATTATCTGCTTTGCTTTTTAAAAAATTTTATTGAAGTGTAGTTGATTTACAGTGTTGCACTAATTTCTGCTGTACAGCAGTGACTCAGCTGTACATATATATATGTGACAAATAATAATGGAAAAATACAAATAATTTTTCCATTATTATTTGTCACAGGATATTGAATATAGTTCTCTGTGCTCTACAGTAGGACCTTGTTGTTTATACACTATATATGATAGTTTGCATCTGCTAACCCCCAAATCCCAATACATCCCTTCCTCATCTCCCCTCCCTCTTAGCAATCACTACAGCGATTCCCTGGTGGCTCAGCAATAAAGAATCTGCCTGCAACATAGGAGACATAAGAGATGCGGGTACGACCCCTGGGTCAGGAAGATCCCTGGGAGAAGGGCATGGCAACCCACTCCAGTAGTCTTGCCTGGGAAACCCCAGGGACGAGGAGTCTGGCACGCCCCAGTCCACGGGGTGGCAGAGTCACACAACGGAAGTGACTGGGCACACATGCAGTCTAGTGCCTATGTCTCATTCACGTTACTTTAATGGGACACTAACAGTCTCACTATCCCAAGGTGAGGTCCAGAGTCCCTCCCCTTGACCTTGGACCAGAATTGCAGCCTCAATAGAAGTTACACTGAGTGACTGTTGAGGCTTCACCGTAAATGACCCACTTCATCTTTCAAAAGATCTTGCAAAAGTTCAACAGTGTTATCTGGATTCTTGATCTCCTAATAAATTTGAATAAAAATTAATTCCCCAAATGGACTCACAGACATAGAGAACAGACTTGTGAATGCCAGCGAAGGGACGGGGGAGGGGAGGGGGGGAAAGGAGGAAAGGATTAGGAGTTTGGGGTCAGCAGATACAAACTATTATCTACAGAATGGGATAAATAACAAGATCATACTGTAGAGCACAGGGGATGATATTCAATATCCTGTGATAAAATATCGTGAAAAAGGATTCAAAATATTAGAGGTATTGGCAGAACCTTCAGAAATTTGTCATGCCCCATTCTTGCCACAGAAACAGCCAGGATTCTATTACTGGCTGACAAACAGCAGTTTCTCTCTGGATTTGCTTAGCCAGGTCTTTTTTTCCAGTCGACCTTAAGAAACCACACATCCTCAAGGGGGTTCCCAAAACCTTCTGAATTGAATATTTTAGAGTTGGTTTTCCCCTTCTTTTACATTTTGCTGTCTTCTGTCTGCTCTCCAGGATGAATTAGCTTGTATTTCTATATTTTTGAGTGTGTGCTAGGAAATGACATAGCATATAAGTCCTGTTATGTGGCCATCACAGCAACAAGTTGACGGAAGATGCTTGCCAGTGGTCCTGTGCTGAGGTAACACATGGATGTGGTTGTCTTGTTTTGAGCATCTTAGAAGTGGGGCTGATTAGTCTGCAGTATCCAGACAGTGTAAACCAAAGTGTGCTTTGGTTTATGCAAAAGCATAAAAGATCACATTTCCCCAAGCTTATACTGGAAACCAACAGCCATAAAGCAGCGGACTCTCATGGGGTGACAGTCTCAAACAAAAATGGCCAAAGGGACATTGGGAAACAGACCTGCAAGATCTTGTGTACTGAGAGTTCATCAAAGGCAATTTTCAAAGATAAGAACCTATTTGTTGTCCTAATAAATAGAAATTAACCACATTACCGAATGTGACACTTTATTGTTCATGATCATTGTGAAGATCTATATCTGCAGGCTCAGTGGGAATTTGGAAGGTGAGGGTGTCCATCCCTATCAAGAAAGCCAGGATATGACACATCTGGTATCCACTCCACTCCTCCATCAATGCAGACACTGCTAGTCAATCATAGCACCCAGTATCCACTCCACACCTGCACTCAAGGCAGACATTGTTGATCAACCCCAGCACAGGATGGCACTCTTTCCATCAGGGGCCAGATTTGTCTTCAGAATTCTTCTCACCACAATGCTCCTGAGTGCAACCAATTAGCCTATGAAACAAAAACCTGTTTTTCATCCTCAAATCAGAAATGTTGCTAAATATCCAATCTGGAGTATTATTCAACAGTTTTAAACATATGAGGAAGCACTACTCTACTGACTCGGAAAGTTAGCCAAGATATCCTGGAGTACACAAACCAATATAGACAGCACACACAAGGAGACTCATCCAAGTCTGAAGACAAACAAGCAGGTGCCAACCTCTCTCCTTTCATTGCAACCCCTGGCCTGCGTCACAATGTGGGAGGCAGGTCAGGGAAGAACTCACACACATGCAGCCAGACATCAGATCTGTCTAATTAGCTGCCTAAGAGCTAGAAAGCGATATTTGGAGGATGCTGCAGGGAGCAAGCTAATACACATTTAAACAGAAGCCTTTGGAGGGGATGTCTGGAGACAGATAAAAGACTGAGCTGTCATCACTGGTCTTAATTGGCAGATCACAGTTCTGACAAATGTGCTGAAGATAACCATTCAGTGCACTGGTCCTGTCGGGGGGTGGGGAGGGTGACTTCATTAACTATGGATCCCAAGATTCTCTCGACAACGGACCACTTTCAATCAGAAAGATGATTGCTCCTCCTTGGTTACTGGCCTCCTTTTCCTGTAACTTTCTGCCACTCTATTAAAAAAAAAAACAAAAAAAAAAGTTGGATTGTTTTCCATCTTGACAGCTGTCTTTGGCGTTCTCTTTTTAGGCTGACCCTATTTCACAGAAAAAGATGTTTCTCTTTTCATTTCTACCCCTTCAATGTGTTCTGCTTAAAGTACTGTGTTGCTTCATCCAAGGTGAGCTCAGAAACACAATCATCCCTCCACTTTTGGGCCATTGTGGAGTATTTTCAAATTTTCAAGGATCCAGCCCCCGTCTACACTAGGGTAAAGAGTTATTTATCCAAACCTTCCAGTCCCCATCAATCAAGAGAGCAAATTACTGCTATATTCACTTTAAAAGGAATCAAATTAAAAGTCTAGAATGCCCATGTGGTTATGTTTGAATTTCCACTCAGTGCTTATTAGCTGATCAATATTAACTCAAACTAAAGAAATTTAAGACACGCCCTCCAATAAATCTTGCCCCAAAAAGGAAAAAATAAATTCAGATCCTATGAGAAAAAATAAAATATATATGGATTTTACAGAGAAAGATAAATCAAGTGGAGTTAAAGGTTACTTATTTTAGCTAAATACTTTTCCAGAATTCTCTCTCAGAAGGCAAGAGAACAAAATAGGAAAGAATATGTACCATAAATCAGAATAATTACATTATTTCACTACCTTGTTGGCTCAGTTTTCTCCTGACAAGATGTTTAAATTAAGAGGAGATGCTTTTTCACATTTAAANTTACTTATTTTAGCTAAATACTTTTCCAGAATTCTCTCTCAGAAGGCAAGAGAACAAAATAGGAAAGAATATGTACCATAAATCAGAATAATTACATTATTTCACTACCTTGTTGGCTCAGTTTTCTCCTGACAAGATGTTTAAATTAAGAGGAGATGCTTTTTCACATTTAAAACATTTTATAATACACTCAGCCACTTCTAAATCATAGTAAAATATATATCATTCTATAAAGGATAGCAACTCAGGTTGAATTCTAAGCTCAATGGGCAGTCAGCAATTCAGACCATTAGGACATAAATTATCATTTGTGTGTAGATGAAGAAAGATCAGTTCTGGTGGAGAAGATAGTACATCTGAATTAGAATAATGGCTTCTTGAGTCTCATTGTAAGCAGAAGCCTCTTCTGAAATATACTCATCTTTCCACATATGGTAAGTTCCTCTCCATCAACAAGTATAAATTTGGGTGAAGAGGAAGATTAAACTTTATTACATTCCAGATGAATCATTTCCAAGTCCTAAAACAGTGCATGTAATTAGATTGAATTCTCAGATATTTTCTAATCAACTTGGGGATATTTGTGAGAAAAATCAAGCTTTAAACAGCAGGGGATGCTAAGAAGTAGGTTTCAACTGGCATCCGTCCATTAAGCTCTCAATTTTTATAACTATTTTCAAACATTATTCCTTTTGTTTTCTTTTACTTGTTGTTAGAAAGCTAAATAGACTCATATTATAATATTTTTAAATTCCACCTTTATTACCACTCTCTTCAAATCTTAACCCAAATGGATTGCCACTGACATGTAAGACAGGCAGATAAATGACATTTTTAAATTATCAGTCTAAAAACCATAGTTCCATCCATTTGCAGCAATTTTATATTCAAGTTTTATGAAAGCAGTATTGGATAAAGTTTAATTAATGATTAATTATTAAATTAGTAAATGCAAATGATATCACAATGCTCTGTAGACCTTTAACTCCAACAATCTGCTTGGCACCAAAAAGAAAAAAAAATCAATTTCTTTTCTTTTCATCATCACAAAGGAAGGTACTGGGAGAATTAAGATTATTTCTTCAGTCTTTCTTCTTGGTCCAACATCGATTTAAAAAATATGGACTTTTGGCAATTGGAACTAATTAAAAGAACTAATGTTTAACAGACATAGAAAACAAACTTATAGTTAACAAAGGGGAAAGGGATGGATTGGGAGTTTGGGATTAACAGATACACACTACTACATATCGATTTTTTAAAAAAGACCTGCCGTATAGCACATGGAGCTATACTCAATAGCTTGTAATAACCTATAATGGAAAATAATCTGGAAAACAATAGCTATATACATGTGTATGACAGAATCACTTTGCTGTACATCTGAAACTAACATTGTAAGTCAACTATACTTATAAACAAAGAATTCACATTTATGAATTGTAAGCTATGGATCAAATACTGTGCTGGGTATTCTATATACTTATTTAATGAACCTTTCCTCCGTACATATTAGANAGTGGTAGTCTGACAGTCTAACTTCTCTGACTTTTGGTTTAGCTTATTACAATTTTTAATTAGTATATGGCCTTTTAAAAAAATCAGTCAGCTATACAATTTCTTCTGAGAGTAACTTGAACTTGATTTCTTTCATTTCAGACAGGTCATGCATTCACTGAGTTTTTTAATTCATTGGTGTTTATTATACACAGATACATTTCAGGCTCTGTGAAAGGCATTTAGGGATAGTAAGTTGAATAAGGCCTGGTACCTACACCCCAAGAGGTTACAGCCTAGAAGGATGACACACATAAAGCGACAGTTACTGTAGTGAGTGAGGAGTGTTAAGATGGAAATTTGCACAGGCACTTGGAGGTACTCAAATGGGATATTTAAGTAATAAAGAAATGAAGCATCAGGAAAGATTCTCAGAGGAGATAAGGTTTGAGGTAAGTTGAGTTTTATGGAACCAACATAAACAGAAACCAGTGGAAATGATGGTTCTGCTGATAAAGTATTTCTGATTTTACAGTAAAGATTTACTCAGATGATGGGAACATCATGGCTTATGTGCGATGCAGCCTTTTCCTCAGTTAGTCAACAGCACAGAGCTTTGTATGAAGTGCTGTGGAGTGACAACTAACAACAGACTGGGACTGGGCCCTTTTCCTGTTGAATTCGCTCATCTATCTAATACTCATTTTAAAGGAGAGTCCCATCGTGGGGCTTCCCAGGTGGTGCAGCTGGTAGAAAATCTGCCTGCCAATGCAGAAGATGCAAGAGACACAAGTTCAGACCCTGGGTGGGGAAGATCCCCTGGAGTAGGAAATGGCAACCCACTCCAGTATTCTTGACTGGAAAATTCCATGGACACAGGAGCCTGGCAGGCCACAGTCCGTGGGGTCGCAGAGTTGGACACGATTGAGCTATGTTATGGTGGTGCCTGCAGTATGAGTATTGCATGTTTGAGTAGTTTGTTCTGTTAACAGTATTTTTCGGAGATATTTTCCAGTGGTGATTAAAAACAGACTTTTATGTCAGGAAGACTGATATTCAAGTACTGGCTCTGCTATATCATATATGTATTAAGTTAGAAAAATTATTTACTCTCTCCAGGCTTCAGTTTCCTCATTTGAAGAAAAGTAGATGTAACAGTGATATCAACTTTATGACGTCGTAAGAATTAACTGAAACAATACTTAGGAAATGGTCATCCTAGTGCTTAGAATATCATGGTGTTTAATAAGTGCTAGCTATTTTAAGTGATGATACAGTGAAAACAGAAACTTCTCTATATAGTTTGGTTTACTCCTGCAGACAAATGTAAGCCTAAATGACTCCACTGTGCACTATTGGTGGGAATGTAAATTGGTGCAATTGCTATGGAAACGAGTATGGAGGTGCCTCAAAAAATTTAAAAAGAACTATCATGTTGCTGCTCCTGCTAATTCACTTCGGTTGTGTCTACTCTTTGTGACCCCATGGACTGTAGCCCACCAGGCTCCTCTGTCCATGGGACTTTCAAGGCAAGAATACTGGAGTGGGTTGCCATGCCCTCTCCCAGGGGAATCTTTTCAACCTAGGGATCAAATCTGTCTCCTGCTTTGGCAGGCAGGTTCTTTACCACTAGCGCCACCTGGGAAGCCCAAGAACTATCATATGATCTAGCAGTTCCTCTTGTGGGTATATAGCTGAAGGATATAAAATCACTATCTTGAGATATTTGCACCCCATGGTCATTGCATATTTTTCATAATAGCTAAGACATGGTCAACAAATTAGTAGATAAAGTGTGGTGTGTGTATACATACATACATATGTAAATATATGGTAGTTATGTCAGGAAAAGGATGTCACTAACCTCATTGTAGTAAACATTTTGCAGCAGAGGCCAGACCCAAGCAGAGTGGTTTCCTCAGAGATCAAAGAATATCTTAGATCTGCCCACAAAACAGCCTTTGCTTCCAGTGAGAAGGCAGATGTATAGAAGTTCTACATTTCCAAGTATTACTTGTAGATTTCCTTGAGAAATTTCCTTGAGAAATTTGAGAAAAATCAATGAATATGAGATAGTCTCCCTATGAAAAATTCTTCTAGAGTTCCAGAATGTACATGAGATTTGGGGGACTATTCCATCACTGCAAACTATACATTTAGTTCAGTTTTCACTTTGTTTTTGTTGTAATTATGGTGACAATATTAGACCTCTCCTCTCATAGCAACTTTCTTTGAAGTATAGTTGATTTACAGTATAGTGTTAGTTTCAGATATACAGCAAAGTGATTCAGATGTATATATACATACCTGTGTGCATGTGTGTGTGTATATATACATATTGTTTTTCAGATTCACTTTCATTATAGGTTATTATAAGATATTGAATATAGCTCCCTATGCTATGCAGTAACTGCTCCTTTACCTATTAAAATTTTGTATATGAGTGCGTATCTGTTAATCCCAATTCCTATTTTATCCTTCCCTTTCCCACTGAGTAACCATAATTTTGTTTTTATGTCTGTGAGTCTGTTGCAGATTTGTAAACGAATTTATTTGTATTATTTTTTATATTCCATATATAAGTAATAATATATAATGCTTACCTTTCTTGGTCTGACTTCATTTGCCATGATAATCTCTAGTTCCGTCAGTGTTGCTACAAATAGCATTATTTCATTTTTTCATGGCTGAGTAACATTCTTTTATATATATGTACCACATCTTCCTTTTTTGGTTTTAATTTAATTCTTTAAATGGTAAATGCTATGTGCTTTTATTTGTTTTCAAACTTTTTATGTTGTGTTGGGTTATAACCAATGAACAATGTTGTGATAGTTTCAGGTGAACAGGGAAGGCACTCAGCTATACTTATACATGTATCTATTCTCCCAAACTCCCTTCCCATCCAGGCTGCCAAATAACATTGAGCAAGTTCCATGAGCTGTACAGTAGGTCTTTGTTTACTGTCCATTTTAAATATAGCAGTGTGTAGATGTCCATCCCAAACTTACTAACTATCCCTTTCCCCATCTTTCCCCCAGAAACTGTAAGTTCTTTCTCTAAATCTGTCTCTTTCTGTTTTGTAAACAAGTTCATTTGTATCACTTACTTTTAGATGCCACATATAAGAGATGTCATACCACATTTCTCCTTCTCTGTCTTACTTCACTCAGTGTGACAATCTCTAGGTCTATCCATGTTGCTGCAAATGGCATTATTTCATTCTTTTAAATCTTCTGCCCATTTTTTGACCAGATTTTTTTATATTGAATTGTATGAGTTGTTTGTATATTCTGAAAATTAAGCCCTTGTCTGTCACGCCATTTGCAAATATTTTCTCCCATTCTGTATGTTGTTCTTTTGTTTTGTTGATAGTGTCCTTGTTTGTTTGTTTGTTTGTTAGCTGTGCCAGACAGCATGCGGGATCTTAGTTCCCTGACCAGGGATCAAACCTGCACCTCCTGCAATGGAAGCTCTGAATCTTAACCACTGGACCATTAGGAAAGTCCTGATAATTTCTTTTGATTTTCAAAAGCTTATAGGTTGATTGGATCCCATTTGTTTATTTTTGCTTTTGTTTCTTTTGCCTTGGAGACTGATCAAAGAAAATATGCTATAATTTATCTCAGACAGTGGTTTGCTATGTTCTCTTCTAGGAATTTTATGGTGTCATATTTTATGTTTAACCCTTTATGTCATTTTGAGTTTATTTTTATGTATTATGGGACGGAGTGTTCTACCTTCATTGAATTACATGTTCCTGTCCAGCTTTATAAACACTAATAGCTGAAGTGACTGTCTTTTCTCTGTTCTGTATACATGTCTACTTTATTGAAGATTAATTGACTGTCAATGTATTTCTGGACTCCTTATTCAATTCCATTGATCTCTGTCTTTTTTGGTGCCAATACCACAGTTTGATTTTTTTTTAATTTATTTTACTGAAATATAGTTGTTACCATGTTGCATTCATTTTTGCTATATAACACAGTGATTCCATTTTCCATATATATATATATACTTTTCCATATTCTTTTCTATTACTGTTTCTCACAGGATATTATATATAGTTTCTTGTGCTATTTCGTAGGACCTTGTTCTTTATCCATTCTATATAGAATGGTTTCCATTTCCTAAAACCAAACTCCCAATCCATTGCCCCCAAGTCCCTCTTTCACTTGGCAACCACAAGTCTGTTCTCTCTCTTGTGAGTCTCCTGTTGTGCAGATGAGTTCATTTGTGCCATCTTTGAGATTCCATGTGTAAGTGATATCATATGCTACTTCTCTGTCTTTCTGTTTTCCTTCAGTTTGATAAAGTCACAATCCATTCATTCTTTGTTGTGGTGAAGTAGGACTCCATTGTATATGTGTACTACATCTTCTTGATCTGTCAAAGGACAGATGGTTGTTTCCCTGTCTTGACTATCATGAAGAGTACTCCTATGAACATAGGAGTGTGTGTATCTCTTTGATGATACTTTTATTTGGATATATGTCTGGGAGTGGGATTGCTGGATCATCAGTTCAGTCATGTCCAACTCTTTGCGACCCCATGAACCACAGCACACCAGGCCTCCCTGTCCATCACCAACTCACAGAGTCTATCCAAACCCATGTCCATTGAGTTGATGATGCCATCCAGCCATCTCATCCTCTGTCATCACCTTCTCCTTCTGCCCTCAATCTTTCTCAGCATCAGGGTCTTTTTCAAATAAGTCAGCTCTTCGCATCAGGTGGCCAAAGTATTGGAGTTGCAGCTTCAACATCAGTCCTACTAATGAACACCCAGGACTGATCTCCTTTAGGATGGACTGGTTGGATCTCCTTGCAGTCCAGGGGACTCTCAAGAGTCTTCTCCAACACCACAGTTCAAAAGCATCAATTCTTCGGCACTCAGCTTTATAGTTCAACTCTCACATCCATACATGACTACTGGAAAAACCATAGCCTTGACTAGACGCACCTTTGTTTGTTGACAAAGTAATGTCTCTGCTTTTTAATATGTTGTCTATGTTGGTCATAACTTTCCTTCTAAGGAGTATCTTTTAATTTCATGGCNGTTCAACTCTCACATCCATACATGACTACTGGAAAAACCATAGCCTTGACTAGACGCACCTTTGTTTGTTGACAAAGTAATGTCTCTGCTTTTTAATATGTTGTCTATGTTGGTCATAACTTTCCTTCTAAGGAGTATCTTTTAATTTCATGGCTGCAATTACCATCTGCAGTGATTTTGGAACCCAGAAAAATAAAGTCAGCCACTCTTTCCACTGTTTGCCCGTCTTTTTCCCATGAAGTGATGGGACTGGATGCCATGATCTTAGTTTTCTGAATGTTGAGCTTTAAGCCAACTTNTCCTTCAGAATGGACTGGTTGGATCTCCTTGCAGTCCAAGGGACTCTCAAGAGTCCTCTCCAACACCACAGTTCAAAAGCATCACTTCTTCGGCACTCAGCTTTCTTCATAGTCCAATTCTCACATCCATACATGACCGCTGGGAAAACCATAGCCTTGACTAGACAGACTCTGGTGGCAAAGTAATGTCTCTGCTTTTCAATATGCTATCTAGGTTGGTCATAACTTTTCTTCCAAGGAGTAAGTGCCTTTTAATTTCATGGCTGCAATCACCATCTGCAGTGATTTTGGAGCCCAAAACCAAATAAATAAATGAATATTTAAAAATTAAATAAATAAAATGATCAAATAAGACATTTCTGAAAGAAAAGGCTAAATCTGAATTTTAATTATCTAGAAAGACAGTCTGCTGTGACTTATTCATTCTATGTTGCTAGAGGGAGTTGTTTTATGATTAACTCTCTTTTCCATTAAAACAAAAGTATTAGTTTGTGGAGGGATCATTAAGCTAGTCATTTAATACGTTTGATTCACATAACAAATAAATGTGTTAGGTCCTATTCCCTTCAGTTAATCCATAAAAATATTACATTTGCTTAAGTTAATTAAGCTTGTTTAATTTTTGCTGCATTTTAATGAGTTTATTTATAAGAAAATAAACTTAAGAGGACAGGGTATATTTCCTGGATCAAAATAAGAAAAACAAAAGGGTTCCAAATTAGAGTCCACAGATAACATTCAGAAAATTCTGTTTAAATTTAGCATCTTTTTATTTTTAAAGTGCCTGGTATTTCAACTGATTCCAAGGACTGGTGTTCTGTTGTTGTGTCCAACTCTTCGTGACCCCATGGACTGCAGCACACCAGGCTTCCCTGTCCTTCACTGTCTCCCAGAGTTCACTCAAACTCATGTCCATTGAGTCAGTGATGCTATCTAACCATCTTATCCTCTGCTGCCTGCTTCTCCTTTTGCCCTCAATCTTTCCCAGCATCAGGGTCTTTTCCAGGGTTGGCTGTTCACATCAGAGAGCCAAAGTAGGAACCAGATTAGTGATTCACAGGTCATATCTTCCAAAGCTATGAAATGATGCTTCAAGTCACCACTGCCTATTCCTCCTTTTCCACTTTCAATAATGATTTATCAGACTTTGGGTAGGAAAAATTATTCAAGGTGTTTCTTAATGCCCTTCTTCTCATGAAAGAGAGGAGGTTCATAATCCTATGAAACCTAGATGCTTCCTACCAGTGTCTACTAGGCTGTTGTTTAATCTTAGCTCAGCAGAGATCAAGATGATAGTAAAACTCCCTGACGTCATATTATGGAATGTAATGATGTAATAAGGTCTACCTATAATGCTTAGCATATCAGAAAGACTTTATTTTTACAAAGCTCAAGCAGGTCTTTGTCCATGAGTATGTGTGTGTGCGCAGTCATGTCAGACTCTTTGTGACCCCATGGACAGTAGCCCACAAAACTCTTCTGTCCATGGAATTTTCCAGAAAAAGATACTAGAGTGGGTTGCCATTTCCTCTTCCAGGCGATTCTCCCAATCCAGGAATTGAACCCACATCTCTTACATCCCCTTCATTGGCAGACAGATTGTTTACCACTGTGCCACCTGAGATGACAGCCTAAAACAGTGATCCAAGCTGTTTTCCAGCTCATTCTCCAACTGTGAATAGAGCAAGAAGAGATAAAAATTGCCTTTGCATTATCCACCTGACTCAGCCATTGGCAAGTCCCTACAGCTCAACCTCGGCCACGAGGCATGGTTGATTGTGATACTTTTGATTTGTTTAACCCACAAGTATGTATTGAGCACCGACTATATGCAACACACTTACCTAGACATGGATGATCCTTCCGGGAAGATGACTTCAGTGACCAGGAAGTTTTTTTGTTTGTTTTTTTAGAGTGAAACAGATAAACGATCAAATAAATATACAGCAGGTCAAATGGTAATTAATGCCGAAAAAAAAAAAAAAGAAGCAAAATAAAGCAAGATAAGGGGATAGTGAAAACAAGTTGTTTTTTCTTAAATTTATTTTATTGAAGTGTAATTGATTTACAATGTTATGTTAATGTCTGCTATACAGTAAAGCTATCAAGTTATACATTCTTTTTCATATTCTTTTCCATTATGGTTTATCACAAGATATTGAGTATAGTTCACTGTGCCATACAGTAGGATCTTACTGTTAATCCATTCTCTATATAACTGTTTGCATCTGCTAACCCTAAAATCCCAGGCCTTCCCTCCCTCAACCCTCCCCCAACCTCGGCAACCATAAGTCTGTTCTCTATGTCTGTGAGTTTGTTTCTGTTTCATAGGCAAGGTGATTTGTGTTGTATTTTAGATTCCACATATAAGTGATATTATACGGTATTTGTCTTTCTCTGTCCGACTTACTTCACTTAGTATGATAGTCTCAGGGTTCATCCATGTTGCTGCAAATGGCATGATTCCATTGTTTTTTTATGACTAAGAGTTGTTATTTTCAATTGGGTATTCAAGGAGCACTTTAACTGAAAAGGTGACAACCAAGGATGAGTACAATGAGAATTGATAATAACCGTAGGGGTCCTTTGTTAGTGTTATATTCACCATGTGGCATGCATCAACAAACTTTACAATTCTGCAAAGCAGATTGTTATTACCTCCTGTTTTAAGGCAAATGCAAAAGTTGCATTGTCTTTTGCACAAGGTCACCCCCATTAGTAACTGGTTGTCGTGTTGCCAAAACATTTTATTTTGGAATCATGGATTAAAAAGAGCAGCACATTTACTGGGCTCCAGGATATGAAGTGATGGCAACCTTACTCTGACTTTCTTGTTGATTGTTCTGGAGTGGGCTGAGTTGAATTGGCCATCATCACTGATTGATACATTTCTAGATAACAGGTGGACCCATCATAGCATCATGCATTCCTTCATAGAGGCAATGACTTATCTGATCAACGTGTGAAATATGTATTAGCTGCCTTACTCTAAGCATCTTTATCAATGTCGATTTTATCAATACTGCCTAGAAGTGTTGGGATATTACGCCATCATACTGTTACTGACCAGGGTTCTTGACCTTCCCCAACCAATAGGAATTGACTAGAGGCCAGACAAGAAATTCAGCCAAGGCTTTACTGGGGTCCCTGCTACACAGCGGGGAGCCAGAACAAGTAACAGGTTCCCTTGCTTGCTCACTCCCTGAGGGCTGACTAGCTTGTTCCTTACACTGGGTGAGGGTAGGGGTGTGTCCAGAGGAGAGCATGGCAACCCATTCCAGTATTCTTGTCTGGAAAGTCCCCATATGGGGACAGAGGAGCCTGGCAAGCTGCAGTCCATGGGGTCGCAAAGAGCAGCTAAGCACAGAACGGCATAGGGGTGTGTCCATGGGTCTGGCCAGAGGGATGGCTTAGGAGGTTTGCCCTCCCCTTAGGTGGTGCTGAGCGCAGGGGGCATGCTCTGTACCAATCTTGCTTTTGCTCCAGGCTCTTCAAAATGGCAGCTGTGTTTTTGCTTTTTTGGGAGATGGGGGGCNGTGTCCATGGGTCTGGCCAGAGGGATGGCTTAGGAGGTTTGCCCTCCCCTTAGGTGGTGCTGAGCGCAGGGGGCATGCTCTGTACCAATCTTGCTTTTGCTCCAGGCTCTTCAAAATGGCAGCTGTGTTTTTGCTTTTTTGGGAGGTGGTGGTTTTTTTTTTTTTGGTCTCTTTGTATATTTCATCCAGAATTTCCCCCAACTGCACATCCACAGTTATTTTTAGTCTCATACCTTTTCTTTGTATTTTGTTGCTGGAGAAAAGGAGTGTCTGGCTATAAGCAAAAGGTCACAGGTCCCAGCCTATCACAACCCCTTGCTGTAAATACTAGATGAATGACCATTTTAAATTTGACATACTTCCTGGGCAATTGCTGGTAGCTGGGAAGGAATCAGGATACATGGATATGTAAGGTTTGAGCAGCAGCATTTTCTTCTTCCTCTGTGCTATAGAGACTGCTTGCTTAGTTGCTCAGTCCTATCCTACTCTTTGTGACCCTTTGGATTGTAGCCTACCAGGCTCCTCTGTCCATGGAATTTTGGGGGCACAAATATTGGAGTAATTCCTCCTCCAGGGGATCTTCCCAATCAGGTATGGAACACCTGTCTCCCGTGTCTCCTGCACTGACCTCTATGCTTTAGTGTCTGCTGGCTAATCACATTAGAAAACTGGCCGGGAAAGAGGTATGTGCTAGGTTGGGAATGGTGAAAACAAATTGCAGAAATCTAGGAAGGAGTCATAAGCAATTTAATTAATTAGACACATTCAATTCATTAGGAAATTGTCTAAATGAAAGCTTAGTCTAGATAAGGACAAGTATATCCAACACATGACAATGGAGAAAACAGGATGCCAAAGGTGGAACACAGTTTTGAAATTTCTGCAAGAGGAGGAATGGCTGAAATATATCATTGAAGATATTTTAAAACATCAATAAGTTTCCATCTCAAGGCTCCCTGTGCCATTCTGTCTGCCTGGAATGTTCCCACTCCAAATTTTCCATTCCTCACTTCCCTGGTGGCTCAGTGGTAAAGAATCCATGTGCAATGCAGGAGACTTGGATTCAATCCCTGGGTTAGAAAGATCACCTGGAGAAGGAAATGGCAACCCACTCCAGTATTCTTGCCTGGGAAATCCCATAGACAGAGAAGGGGGGTCCATGGGGTCACAAAAGAGTCAGACACAACTTGAGCGACTAAACAATGATTTATAATTCAAATTGCCACTCAAATGTTACCACTCTCAGAGGTACTTTCCTGATCCTCCTCCCAAAGTCACAACCCCCACCTCAATTATATCTTTTGATTGTATTTGCATCAAATTAACCTTTGCTTAATTATTCATTTATTCATTCATCTATGTGTTGTCTCTGCTGCTAGAATGTAAGCTCCAAGAAATTAAGAATCTAGTCTACCCACATGGGCTGCTCTTTTCCTAATGCCTAGAAAAGCACTTGTTCTAGGAGTTACCCAATAATTGAATGTCTCACTTACTTTCTAAGTGAACAAGTTGGAGAAAAGGATCTGTCTAAGGTCATACTGTAATTGTTGTTGTTTAGTTGTTTGTTTAGTTGTTAAGTCATGTCTGACTCTTTGTGACCCCATGGACTATAGATCCCCAGGTGCCCCATCCATGGGATTTTTCAGGCAAGAATACTAGAGTGCTTTGCCATTTCCTTCTCCAGGGCTCTTCCCAAGCCAGGGATCAAACCTGCATCTCCTGCATTGCAGGCCCATTTTTACCACTGTACCACTTGGGAAATTCCATGTTATAATAGGGAAGAACAAATTTGACTCCATAGTAGATCAATTTCTTTTACTTTAACCTTTGTATTTTATTGCTTTTGCTATAAGTTAAGAATGTTGCCTAGAGCCTGAAATACACAGGATCCTCAAGGCTCTGACCTTAAAGGTATAGCACTTTTCCATTCATAAAGAGATAAAAAATTGCAGAATGGAGAATAATATTACTGTTGGAGGTTTATAGGAGCATCACCTGACCTACATAGACAACTGCAAGAACAAAGGATTCCTACACCAAGCAGTTTGCAGCAACCAACCACTCCCCTCCTTTATCCTGCCTTTAAAATGTTCCGCTAAAACCTTTCAGGGAATTTGGGGTTTGGGGGCATAGAACTACCACATGTCTCTTTGTATGGCAATACAATAATATTTCTCTGCTCCAAACTCCAATGTTCTGGTAGTATTTGGTAACACTATTGATATCCAGAGGCAGAGTTCAATCTCAAATGTTAAGACCCTTGACTATTGGTGGATTCAGCTTTCCAGACTCCTGGTGAAAAAATTCCTAATACATGGATGTTTCATGGTGGATATTAAACTAAACACTGATGCTTTGGAGATACACGATTTTTTTTTTTTTTTTTTGCTTTCTTTTGTTTGCACAATCACATCTTGTCACCCAGGAAAGTTAAGCATGGAAACTTTTCTGAAACACACACATTTCACCTCCAGAAGGAAATCAAATGTTTTTCTTCCACCGATGACATGAGCAATTTAGAAAATAATCTGCAGCATGAAGGCATTTCACAGTAATGCCAATAAGATTGAACAAATCTCATTAATATAAGATATACTTACTTGGAAATTACCCCAATTCTATTTCACAATGAAACCATTGTAATTAAGTCACAGTGTGTCTCTATTATTTAGGAAAATAAGCAATTACACTCTGCATCCTTGAGATCTACTGCTAATTGGGTTTCATTGAGCTTATACTTCTGCACTGTTGTCTGGAACTAAATCTGATCATCTGATGTCGAGGACCCAGCCCAGGACAATGGACTGCCTCATACAAAAGCTTTGTTAGTGCCTCAGCAACCCTGCCTGATCAACCACAGGTCACACAGCAAGCTGACTGCTGGCATAGACTCACGGTGTCTTTGATTATTAAACACACAAGGATATTCATTCAGCAGACAGTGACTGAGGACATTCCAGGCCTGTGAGAAACATGGGCCACACTTTGGAGCTTGCTACATAAGGGAATTATAAAGAACTGAGAGAGTTATGCAGATGACAACACCCTTACGGCAGAAAGTGAAGAGGAACTACTCGTGTACACCTGTGGTAGATTCATGTCGATGTATGGCAAATCCAATAGAGTATTGTAAAGTAAAATAAAGTAAAAAAAAATAAATTAATTAAAAAAAAAAAAGTGAAAGAGGAGAGCGAAAAAGTTGGCTTAAAGCTCAACATTCAGAAAACGAAGATCATGGTATCTGGTCCCATCACTTCATGGGAAATGGATGGGGAAACAGTGGAAACAGTGTTAGACTTTATATTTCTGGGCTCCAAAATCACTGCAGATGGTGATTGCAGCCATGAAATTAGAAGACGCTTACTCCTTGGAAGAAAAGTTATGACCAACCTAGACAGCATATTNCGGTGTCTTTTCTTTCTGGTTTTCCCTGTGCTGCCCTATCTTAGGATGATGTTTCAGGTGGAATTCCCTTGCTCAACCTCATGGTGATTACAGAATACTGCGTAGAGTTCACTGTGCTATGCAGAGAGCTGCCTCTTAAAAAGTGTTCAGTGTGGGGGACTTCCCTGGTGGCCCAGTGGTTAAGAATCTGCCTTCCAATGCAAGGGACACAGGTTCAATCCCTGATCTGGGAGGATCCCACATGATGCAGGGCAACAGAGCCCACGTGCTGTAGCTACTAAAGCCTGTACGCCTAGAGCTTGTATTCCACAGCAAGTGAAGCCACTGAAATGAGAAGCCCTGCAGCCATTAAATAAATAAAGTGAAAGTGTTAGTCACTGTCCCACTCATTGAGACCCTATGGACTGTAGCCCACCAGGCTCCTCTGTCCATGGGATTCTCCAGGCAAAAATATTGGAGTAGATTGCCGTTCCCTTCTCCAGTGAATCTTCCCAACCCAGGAATCAAATCTGAGTCTCCCACACTGCAGATTTTTAAAATAATGTTTTTTAAAAAGAAAAGAATCTACCTTCCAATGCAGAGGACATAGGTTCCATCCCTGGTCAGGGAACTAAGATTCACAGACTGCAGGGCAACTAAGCCCTTGGGCCATAACTAGAGAAAGCCCACTCGCTACAGTGAAGACCCATTGCAGCCAAAATTTAAAAAACAAAGTGTATACCATATGCTGTTTTGGGTGGTGTGGTCTTGCTTTAGAACCCCAAGAGCCTGTGTTATGATTCTCCCATTGGAAGTTCCATAAGCTTCACACTGCATCTTTCTCCCCATAGGTACCTCAGGCATTGTGGATCCATCTGTCTGATGCATCACTCCAAACATTAGAACTGATTGCATCAAACCCTGGACTGACTGCAATGCCTCTTCATGTTGTTGGCTTTACTCAAACCTGGCAGCCTTTCACATCACTTGATAGATGGTGGTGTTTCCTCTGGAACCCAAAGAGAGACCCACTAGACCTTGTGCTTTTGTCACTGTTTTATTAGATACCGACTGAGCAACTTCACTTTTACTTTTCACTTTCATGCATTGGAGAAGGAAATGGCAACCCACTCCAGTGTTCTTGCCTGGAGAATCCCAGGGACGGGGGAGCCTGGTGGGAGGCCGTCTATGGGGTCGCACAGAGTCAGACATGACTGAAGCGACTTAGCAGCAGCAGCAGCAGCCCTTTGCCTTTCTCTTCAGAGAGGATGTCTGCCTGCCTGTGACCCCTAGATGTGGTTTAGCGTCCCTGCAATGTGGATCCCTAAATCTTCCTGTCCTCTGGAGCACATGTGTCTTTCCAAGGCCTCCAGTAAAAGACACTAGCCACGTTTTACTCATTCTGTCCAATCAGCAGCATGTTTTTGACATGGACCAACACGATCTTCAGTGGTGATAAAAGAAATTCTCACATATTGAGGTAAAGGGAAGTCATTCTGGCTTATTCATGAGTTAACTTTAAATTGTTTATGTTTGACTGCACTGGGTCTTGGAGAAAGCAATGGCAACCCACTCCAGTACTCTTGCCTGGAAAATCCCATGGACAGAGGAGCCTGGTAGGCTGCAGTCCATGGAGTCGCGAAGAGTCAGACACGACTGAGCGACTTCAATTTCACTTTTCACTTCATGCATTGGAGAAGGCAAGGGCAACCCACTCCAGTGTTCTTGTCTGGAGAATCCCAGGGACGGCGGAGCCCGGTGGGCTGCCGTCTATGGGGTCCCACAGAGTCGGACACGACTGGAGTGACTTAGAGGCAGCAGCACTGGGTCTTCGTTACTGTGTAACGACTTTCTGTAGTTTCAGTGAGTGGGGTCTACCCTTCCTTGCAGTGCATGCATGGGCTTCTCATTGCAGTGGCTTCTCTGAGGGCAAAGCACCGACCCTAGGGTGAGTGAGCTCAGTAGTTGTGGCTCCTGAGCTTAGCTGTGCTGAGCATGTGGGATCTTCCCCAACAAGGGATCAAACCCCTGTCTCCTGCATTGGTAGATGGACTCTTAACCACTGGACTAGCAGGGAAATATCAAGTTAACTTGAATTTGATGCTAACTAGAGAAGGGGATGACAGAGTATGAGGTGGCTGGATCGCATCACCAATTCGATGGACATGAGTTTGAGTGAACTTCGGAAGTTGGTGATGGATAGAGAGGCCTCAGTCAGTTCAGTTGCTCAGTCGTATCCGACTCTGCGACCCCATGAATCGCAGTACGCCAGGCCTCCCTGTCCATCACCAACTCCCAGAGTTCACTCAGACTCACGTCCATCGAGTCGGTGATGCCATCCAGCCATCTCATCCTCTGTCGTCCCCTTCTCCTTCTGCCTCCAATCCCTCCCAGCATCAGAGTCTTTTCCAGTGAGTCAACTCTTCACATGAGGTGGCCAAAGTACTGGAGTTTCAGCTTTAGCATCTGTCCTTCCAAAGAAATCCCAGGGCTGATCTCCTTTAGAATGGACCAGTTGGATCTCCTTGCAGTCCATGGGACTCTTAAGAGTCTTCTCCAACACCACAGTTCAAAAGCATGAATTCTTTGGCACTCAGCTTTCTTCACAGTCCAACTCTCACATCCATACATGACCACTGGAAAAAAAAAAACATAGCCTTGACTAGATGGACCTTTGTTGGCAAAGTAATGTCTCTGCTTTACAATATGCTGTCCAGGTTGGTCATAACTTTCCTTCCGAGGCGTAAGCATCTTTTAATTTCATGGCTGCAGTCACCACCTGCAGTGATTTTGGAGCCCAAAAATATAAAGTCTGACACTGTTTCCACTGTTTCCCCATCTATTTCCCATGAAGTGATGGAACCAGATGCCATGATCTTCATTTTCTGAATGTTGAGCTTTAAGCCAAACTTTTCACTCTCCTTTTTCACTTTCATCAAGAGACTTTTTAGTTCCTCTTCACTTTCTGCCATAAGGGTGGTGTCATCTGCATATCTGAAGTAATCGATATTTCTCCCAGCAATCTTAATTCCAGCTTGTGCTTCTTCCAGCCCAGCGTTTCTCTCTCATAATGTACTCTGCATATAAGTTAAATAGGCAGGACGACAATATATAGCCTTGACGTACTCCTTTTCCTATTTGGAACCAGTCTGTTGTTCCATGTCCAGTTCTAACTGTTGCTTCCTGACCTGCATATAGGTTTCTCAAGAGGCAGGTCAGGTGGTCTGGTATTCCCATCTGTCTCAGAGTTTTCCACAGTTTATTGTGATCCACACAGTCAAAGGCTTTGGCATAGTCAATAAAACAGAAATAGATGTTTTTTCTGGAACTCTCTTGCTTTTTCCATGATCCAGCAGATGTTGGCAATTTGATGTCTGGTTTCTCTGCCTTTTCTAAAACCAGCTTGAATATCAGGAAGTTCATAGTTCACATATTGCTGAAGCCTGGCTTGGAGAATTTTGAGCATTACTTTACTGGGTGCCTGGCATGCTGCAGTTCCTGGGGTTGCAGTGTCGGACATGACTGAGTGACTGAACTGAACTGAACTGAACACAGCCTATTCGTGGCCTATGAAACAGACATTCTTCATCTGCTTTCATTATTAGAGAAAAGGATACATTGACCAAAAGTAAAAATGCCCATGTTAAAAATAAAGATGCCTCTCCTCCTGGGATGCCAATGCTGGTTTTCCTTTGATGATAAGACTCCCTTCCCACATGCCAAAGCCATGCTGACTTGCTGTGTACATGTTGATCTGTGTGTGTGTGTTTCCTTGAACTGTATCCCTGACTTGTTTAATGTTCTTTCTTCTGACAAGATATAAAACTGTGTTGGAAACCGTGCTTCTCTAGAGCAGTTTCTCAGAGTCATCTGGGAAGATGGTCCCTAGGCTATACTCCTCAGTTTGGTACAGATAAAATTATTTTCTATTCTTTTTTGTTTCTTGCCTTAAAAAAAAAAATTATTTGGCTGTGCTGGGTTTTACTT
>SJYV01048805.1:177100-203769 GCA_006410875.1 Neotragus pygmaeus | reverse complement strand
TGAACTGAACACAGCCTATTCGTGGCCTATGAAACAGACATTCTTCATCTGCTTTCATTATTAGAGAAAAGGATACATTGACCAAAAGTAAAAATGCCCATGTTAAAAATAAAGATGCCTCTCCTCCTGGGATGCCAATGCTGGTTTTCCTTTGATGATAAGACTCCCTTCCCACATGCCAAAGCCATGCTGACTTGCTGTGTACATGTTGATCTGTGTGTGTGTGTTTCCTTGAACTGTATCCCTGACTTGTTTAATGTTCTTTCTTCTGACAAGATATAAAACTGTGTTGGAAACCGTGCTTCTCTAGAGCAGTTTCTCAGAGTCATCTGGGAAGATGGTCCCTAGGCTATACTCCTCAGTTTGGTACAGATAAAATTATTTTCTATTCTTTTTTGTTTCTTGCCTTAAAAAAAAAAATTATTTGGCTGTGCTGGGTTTTACTTGAGGCTGTAGGATCTTCAGTCTTTGTTGCTGCATGCAAGATCTTTTAGTTGTGGCATGCAAACTCAGTTGTGGCATGCGGGATCTAGTTCCCTAACCAGGGATCGAACCTGGGCCTCCTGCATTGGGAGCTTGGAGTCTGAGCCACTGGACCATCAGGGAAGTTCTTCTATTCTTATTATAGATTATTTATTGATTATTTTCATTGATATTGTGATGCCCAAGGGAGTCCAGAATGCTATAGACTGTATTTTGACAGCAAGAAGGAGTATTAATCTAGTCCTTGAGACCACACTGTCATTTCATAGTTTTGTCTATCCACGTGAATCTAAAGATATGTATGTGTGTGCCTGCGTGTGCTTTTGTGTGCATTCTGAGTTGTCATGTAAAATCTATTTAATAATTGTGTTATGATTTAAAAAAATAAAAGGTTATGCTATGCCTTTAGTGCCTGTACATAGCCATAGAGTCCCCTACATCCTTTGGTACACATATCTTTAACTTTCTATGTTATCAGATTTCTCCCCAAAATGGTTGTGCCAATTAGCATGCTGTACTTGAAGTGAGAAGGTTTCTTCATTCTCTGAAATGAAAGAATTTTCCTGAAGCAAGGGCTTGTGTATCTTATTTTGGGGTGATGCACATCTGGCTGGGTTTTATAGTTCTGCAGTTGGTGTTTTATTTTCCAGAGTAACACTCATCTTTATGGCTCACCATTTAATTTCCCTGCTGTCAAGAGGCAGAATGAAGTTATTCCTCTTTTAAAAGAATGATCTAAGTAGGGAATAATAAATGCAAAATGCTGTAGTTAAACATCAACAGATAAGCTGATGGATCAGCTGTCATTTAGAGGATGCTATAAACGGAAAGAAAGTAATATTTAATCATTTGCAAAAAAACAAAAACAGTGGTGATGGATTTGGAGTCCTTTGACTCTGAGTGACTCATGAAGGCAAATTGTTATTTTCCAGTTAATAGAGGGAATGCAGGCATGCATGCTTAGTCACTTTCATGTCCGACTCTCTGCCACCCCATAGACTGTATGTAACCCACCAGGCTCCTCTGTTCATGGGATTTCCCAAACAAGAATACTAGAGTGGGTTGCCATTTCCTTCTCCAAGGAATCTTCCTGATTTGGAGATTGAACCTGCATCTCCTGTTTGGCAGGCAGATTCCTTACCACTGAACCAGTTCTAAAGAGCACCCTGAGTCTCCTGCACTGTTGAAGCACGTGAACTTTTGCAAAAATAACTGTTCTGGTTGGACTTGTGCTCTCCCCACATTTACATGTTGAAATCCTAACTTCCAGGACCTCAGAATAGGTCTATTTTTTGAGATATGGGGCTTCAAAGAGGTAATTAAAGTGAAATGAGGCCATGTGAATGGGCCCTGAACCGATCTGACTGATATCTTTTTAATTTATTTGGGTGCACCAGCTCTAAATTGCAGCACGTGGGATCTCTGCTCTTCATTTTGGCATGCTCGATCTTTAGTTTCAAACTCTTGGCGGCAGCATGTGAGATCTGGTTCCCTGACCAGAGATGGAATCCAGATCCCCTGCATTGGAAGCATGAAGCCTTAGTCACTGGACCACCAGGCAAGTCCCTGATATCTTTAAAAGAGGAGGAAAATTAGGACACAGATACACACAGAGGGAGGACCACGTGAGGACACAGGGAGAAGTCAACAGGAGAAAGTCTTGCCCACAGGAATCTCTCCTTGCCTTTTCCACTTTCTGGTGGCTCCTGGCATTCCGAGGGTCTGGCAGCAGCACTTCAGTCTCTGCCTCCCTCTCCACGTGATCCTGCTTTCCTCTCTGTGTTTTCTCCTCTTCCTACAAGGATGTTTGGTGTTGGACTGAGGGCCCACCCGGTTAATTCAGGATGATAGCACCGTAAGATCTTAGTCACATCTGCAAAGGATCTTTTTTACCAATATGACCACATTCATAGGCGCCAAGTTGTCTTATCTTTTCCAAAGCCCATTCAGTCCACTGCACCAGCGGTGCCTGAACTTTTTGGCACTAGGGACCTGTTTCATGGAAGAAATTTTTTCCATAGACCAGGGTGGCATGAGAGGATGGTTTGGGGAAGATTCAAGCATGGTACATTTATTATGCATTTTATTTCTATTATTATTACATCAAGCTTCTCTGGTAGCTCAGCTGGTAAAGAATCTGCCTGGAATACAGGAGACTCCAGTTCAATTCCTGGGTCAGGAAGATCCCCCTGGAGAAAAGATAGGCTACCCATTCCAATATTCATGGGCTTCCCTGATGGCTCAGACAGTAAAGAATCCACCTGCAAACCAAGATCAGACCTGAGTTTGATCCCTGGGTTGGGAAGATCCCTTGGAGGAGGGCATGGCGACCCACTCCTGTATTCTTGCTTGGAGAATCCCCATGGAGAGAGGAGCCTGACAGGTTACAATCCAGGGGGTCGAAAAGAGTCAGACATGACTGAGTGACTAAACACAGCACATTATTAAATCAGCTCCACCTCAGATCATCAGGCATTAAATCTCAGAGGTTGGGGACCTCTCTTTTACAGGACCCACCTGTTTAATCCACAGTGATCTCATCATTTGAGATCCTTGATTTGATATTGCATCTGCAAAGAACCTGTTTCCAAAGGTCACATCTTGGGATTGGGAAGTGGACGTGACATTGGGAGATATTATCAGCCATCGCATCACCCAATAGATGTGCTTTGGGTATTAAACTATTTTTAGTAAATTGAAAAACTATTTTCATGTAAATTGCTTGCAATAATGTCTTCAACTGAGTGAGGGACCTATATGTGTTGACTAAATTAATATCTTTATTTTATGTGGCCATGCTGTGCAGCAAGGAGGATCTTAGTTCCCCAACTAGGGATTGAACTCAAGCATCCTAGAATGGAAGCACAGAGCCTAACCATTGGATGGCCAGGGAATTCCACAAATTAATATTTTTATTATCCACATTGTCTAAAAAGTTGGGGAAGGCTAGACAAGAGAGCAGTGTGCTTCAAGATAAATGAGAAAGCACATTTCTTAATCACAGAAGAATATTTCTATATGATTAATATGCAAATAGCAGCATAAAATGTTGAAAGAATCCATTTAAAACACCCATTAGAAATAAGCCTTTGTACCACTGTAATAAATACACCAAAAAGATAGATGATGAAAAACATAATGAACCAATAAAAAGGCTGAGGTTTCAACTTGGCTATTTTCTTAATACAAATAAGCTGAGCGTTGCTTTCAAGAATCACACTTGTGTGTTTTACCCACTGAAGCCATCTGCTGACCCTTCTGGGTTTGAGACCACTGCGTATCACCCACCATCTAGCTGTGGCAGAAGCAGTTCTCAGTGTGATATGGAAGGAATTATTCAGACCCAGGGGAAAAGGGAGATTTTTAGAGGTAAGTGTGGGGCTTCCCTGCTGGGGCTAGTGGTAAAGAACTGGCTTGCCATTGCAGAAGATGCAAGAAACATGGGTTCGATCCTGCATTGGAAAGATCCCCTGGAGAAGAAAATGGCAACCCACTCCAGTATTCTTGCCTGGAGAATCCCATAGACAGGAACCTGGCATCACAACTGAGCACAGAAGCAGGTGTAGTGTAGCCTAGACTTTGAAGGTTAAGAGTGGGGTCCTTTGGTGGCACTTCTGCCTCCGATCAACTGTGTGCATTGAGTCAGAAGACAAACTTCTCTGTATCCCTTCTATCAAGTAGGAGTTTCCTTGCAGGTTCACTGTGGGGATTCAATGAATGAAAATTAAAAAGAGCAGTCTAGGCTTGGAAACATTGTTCTTAGAGATTTTTTTCTCTCAGTAGAAATCTACCCAAAAGAACTGATTCCAAATGAAGTGTGGTTTCTGTTTTTTGTTTTTTTAATTTCTTTCTCAACCATGAAGGCAAAACTGATTTTGTAATGAAAACATACGATTAGGTAAATGAAACATGCTATATTTTGCTTTTCTTCCCAGAAACCTTTTTTGGGTTTTCATTTTACCTACTTCAAAGGCAACAACAAATAGAAGAATTGCTTTGTCAGGGCCCAGACCACAGTACAGTCAGACCTCGGTAAAAATGGCTTTGTAAAGGTAAAAGTAGTTTTATTAAGAGCAGGGACAGTATCTGACGAGGGACTTCATTCCTCTTAAGACGTGACCCTGGGAGGGTGTTTCTCTGAGGCAGCTTTTGATCATTATGATAAGATCATAGTCTGTCCTGTAATAAGTGAAGCTTCTGACCAGTAGAAATGCATATCTTCTTATCTATCATTTCGATGTTGACAAATGGTAAGCAGGCTAAATGAAGATCAGGGGGTCAGAGTTGGCCTCTGGTCATTATTTGGCTATTCTTAGACACTGGCCAATTCCTATTGATGGCAAAATTTCAGCTTCCCTGTATACCAGTGCCAAATCAAATCTCAGAGACAGAGTTTTGGGTGAAATACAAAAGAATAATTTTATTGCTTTGCCAGGCAAAGGGAGACATGGTGGGCTAATGCCCCCCAAACCATGTGTCCTTACTCGGGAGAAACAGTGAGAAGTTTTACAGTAATTATTCAAAGAGGAGGTTGTGATCAGCTGGTGGACACTCTTCTGATGGGTTGATGGTGAAATAAGTGGGAGTCAGCATCATCAACCTTCAGGTCCAACTGGCCTGGGGTCTACATGCTTGTGGGCAGCATACAATTGTTAATTGCTAACTGCTCCTACATTGAGAGAGTTTCAATATCTGTAAAGAAAATCAAAGATGTTGTTGTGTTTATTCATTTTGGGGGAACCAGGACCCTATTCCAAGGCTGCTCTGTTTCTCCCTGGTCTGGTATCCCCTCCCTTCCCTAATTAAGAACTGCTTGAATCTGCCCATTGGAACCCACAGTGGGTCAAGGAGGCTGAGTTAAGGCTGTTTCCTATCATCAAAGAAATGGAGGACACAGGCTTTGTGGCCCAGAACCCCACAGGGCCCTGCACAATATCACTATGTGTCCCTATCAGAGAGGAACCGATTTTCTTCTACCTTTCTGGGTTCTTCTGGCTAGACAAAAAATTAAATCAACATAAGGCAGATTAAGAGGAGGACATCAAAGTTTAAAAACATGTATGTATAGGAGGCTCAGCAATAAAGAATCTGTCTGCAGTGCAGGAGATACGGGAGACCAGAGTTCAATCCCTGGGTCAGGAAGATCCCCTATAGGAGGGCATGACAACCCACTCCAGCATTCTCACTTGGAGAATCCCATGGGCAGAGGAGCCTGGTGGTCCACAGTCCATAGGATCACAAAGAGTCAGACATGACTAAAGCAACTTAGCACACACACGCAGAAGAGACTCAGGAAAACTGAGGAAATTGCCAAAATGGCTGAAATCCTCACCTTAAATACCATCCTCAGGTAAAGAACTATGGTGTGATTAGTTTTTATAGGCTGGGTAATTTCATAGGCTAATGAGTGGGAGGATAGTTCCAGCTGTTTCTGGGAGGGGCGGGGATTTCCAGGAACTGGGCTACTGTCCACCTTTTGGTCTTTTGTGGTTGGCTTCAGAACTGTCATGGCGCCTGTGGGAGCGCTACTTAACCTGCTGATGTGTTATAATGCACGTGTACATGCTCAAGGTCGACTGGTAAAGCACTTGTTTTGCCATCTTGAATCCAGTTTGTTCTAACCAGTTTATGTCATGCCCTCAACAGCTATGCCATTCTTTTAAAGGTTGTGCCTGATCCCTTCCTGTCTCACAAGAAACAAAATTTGGTGGGCAAATTTTGCTTCCCCTACAGGGCTGACCTGGTACTCACTCACACCCAGATTTCATCATTACCCAAACTTCAATTCGCATTCCTTTGTAATGCACAAATGAGTCTGTTTCCCCGAAATGAGATTTTCAGTTCTGTTGATGTGAGAGGAACATCAGCTGGTGCAAAAGAACTGGTACCCGAATCTTCTCTGGACCCAACTTTCCTTTCCTGGAGCCAGAAAAGTAACTCTTCTAAAAACCATCGTGGCCACTTTCTATCCGGAGCCATCTCATTCTGGCTTTCTCTCATTGGACCTGGGCAAGTTTTGCAAGACAAGAGAGGAACACACTTTTTTTTAATACGGTTTACCATTTCCTCCTAGCTGATACTTGACTAGTCAGACAAAATAATATTAATTAACACATTCTAGACAAAAGCATGTTTCTATCAAAAGAAAATCAGGATTACTTGCATAGCTATAATTAGCAAGGAATAATTTACAGAAATCACATGCACACAATCCGTTTAAGTATGGTTGACTTAAAGCCTAATTACCTTGGAGTAATTGGCCTATAAGAAAGCTTTGGAAGCTGTTGCAATGAATACAATGGGCCAAGTAGGGGTTGTGGTGGAATCATTGGGTTTTAATTAATTGGATACTTGGGGAACTTATATTTCCTGGAGGAGAGCTCTTCACCAATGAAGATTTATAAAGTTTGGGATCTCAGGAGCCTATAAAAATTTCTTCCATTGAATTTCTGCACAATTGAGAAGTATTGAAAACCAGCAGATGAATTGAAAGTTACAAAAATAACTTCTGATTTCTTAGTGATGACATTTGGCATGTAAATATGCTCCTAAGCTTCTCTCTCTGTCTCTTTCTCTCTCTCTAAATTTTTCTTATTGTGGTAAAAATAAAAATACAGCAAACTCTTAATCATTTTAAGTGTACATTTTAAGTATTTAGTGGTATTAGATACATTTATAATTTTGTATAACCTTCATCACCATCCATCTTGCTAGCTCTTCATTTTGTAAAACTGAAACTCTACATATTAAACAATGTCACCATCTCCACTCAGCCACTCCAGCTTCTGACAATCACCATTCTAAGTATCTCATATAAGTGGAGTCATATAGTATTTGTNAAGCTGAAACTCCAGTACTTTGGCCACCTCATGGGAAGAGTTGACTCATTGGAAAAGACTCTGATGCTGGGAAGGATTGGGGGCAGGAGGAGAAGAGGACGACAGAGGATGAGATGGCTGGATGGCATCACGGACTCGATGAACATGAGTTTGGGGGAAATCCAAGAGATGGTGATGGACAGGAAGGCCTGGCGTGCTGCGATTCATGGGGTGGCAAAGAGTCAGACACGACTGAGTGACTGAATTGAACAGCTAATATTTTCATTATCGTTTTATATTCTGTTAGATTTTGTTTATTAATATATTTGAAAACTTTTAAAGTCTATTTTCATGATGAAATTGACCAGTAGTTATTCTGTCTTTACTAATGTCCTTGCTTAATTTTGGTATTCAGTTTATATTGCTCTCAACTTTGGGAGGTTTTATCTATTTTTCTATGAGCACATACTGAATTACCTAATGCTTAGTGGCTTTAAACTGCAAACCTTTATCATCTCCTCAACATAATGAGAATTCTAAACTATGATAAAGAGATAAAAGATAATAAACAGAGAAATGAAGTTAAAAAATATTGAGAAAAACTTAGCCAGTTGCCCCTGGTATGAAGTATTTCTGCGATGCAGTGAACATTTTGGCCAGGGCTGCAGTGATCTAAAAGCTTGCTAGAGAATTTACTTTCAGGATGGCTTCCTCATGTGAATATTGNAGAAATGAAGTTAAAAAATATTGAGAAAAACTTAGCCAGTTGCCCCTGGTATGAAGTATTTCTGCGATGCAGTGAACATTTTGGCCAGGGCTGCAGTGATCTAAAAGCTTGCTAGAGAATTTACTTTCAGGATGGCTTCCTCATGTGAATATTGTTTCCTAGCTGCTATTGACATGGGAACCTTCTCTGTCACTTGACCTATACGCACTTCTATAAGGCTTTCCTTTCATATTAAAGTAAATTTCACGTAACACTGAATCATTTTAAAGTGAACAGTTCTGTGGTTTACAGTGCATTTAAAATGTTGTGCAACCATGTCACTGTCTACTCCCCAGACATTTTCATCGTACCTCAGATAATCATGATATCCACCAAGCAGTTGCTTTACATTTCTCCCTTCCCTCAGCCCCTATAAACCACTAATCTGCTTTTTATCCTGGTGGATTTACCCATTCTGGATGTTTCATAGAAATGGGCTCATACAATATGTGGACTTATGAGTCCACTTCTTTCACTTAGTGTAATATCTTAGCATGTTAAAATAGTAGCATATATCTGTACTTTTTTTTTAAACCATCAAATAATATTTTATTGTATGGGTAAACCAAATTTTATTTTCTATTTATCAGTTGATATTTGTTGTATCATTTTCACCTTTTGATTGTCATTTACATTATGATATTATATATGTATGCATATATATATTTTTTTTCTTTACTATTATCTGTTGAAGAACACTTAGATTCTTTCCATATTTAAGCTACTGTGAATAAAGTTGCTATGAACATGGGAAAGATGTTCATACATATAGCTATCTCTTTGAGACAATAAACTTTCCTTTTCCTTTGATTATATATCCTGAAGTGGGACTGCCAGATCATTATAGATATATGTATATGCCTCTCAGGAAGTGCTAGTGGTAAAGAACCCACTGGCCAATGAAGGAGACTTAAGAGATGTGGGTTCGACCTCTGTGTTGGAAATGGGAAGATCCCCTGGAGGGGGGCATGACAACCCCCTCCAGTAGTCTTGCCTGGAAAATCCCATGGACAGAGGAGGAAGGTGGGCTACAATCCATAGGGTTGCAAAGAGTCAAACACAATTGAAGCAAATTAGCACAGTATATATTTATATGCTGCTGCTGCTAAGTTGCTTCAGTCGTGTTCGACTCTGTGTGACCCCATAGACGGCAACCCACCAGGCTCCCTGGTCCCTGGGATTCTCCAGGCAAGAACACTGGAGTGGGGTGCCATTGTTTTCTCCAATATATTTATATATATACATACAAGTATGTCTAAAAGGTTTTGGCATAGGAAATTCTGACCACTCAAAATTTGGAACATACTTGTTTTTAATACTCATCAGATTGTCTTTCTTTCTTTCTAGCTTATTGGCTAAATTCAGTGGCTATTACAGACCATGTTCAGCTAGGTTGGTTAAGTGCAACATGAAATGTGGAGAGGGTTGGTCCAGGAATTAGAGCTCCATGACTTTTATCTCAAACTCTGGGCTACAATAAACTGTGTGACCTGGAGATGTCATTAACCTCACTGTGAATCATCTTCCCAGCAACATGACTATGAAGTGTTCAGCATTATCTATACAGTCGATGAATATGTTATAATTTTCATTCTTAAGGTACTGCTGTGAATGCTGCACCAGAGGAATTAATGCATACAATAGGGGAAACATTATTAAATCTCATTTTTCCTGATGAAAATATCAAGGTTAAAGTTCAGAAGGAATCTTTATCAATTAAGTCTTATTTAAGCAGAAAGGGGGGATCTATTGACTTCATTACAGATATATTTATAATTTCTTGAGAAATTTTCATACTAGTTTCCCAGTGGCATCACCAGTTTGCTTTCCCACCAACAATGTACATGAGATCCCTTTTCTCGATGTCCTCAACAGCATGTTATCTGTTCAGTTCAGTTCATTTGCTCCGTCATGTCTGATTCTTTGTGACCCCATGGACTGCAGTATGCCAGGCTTCCCTGTTCATCAGCAACTCCCAGAGCTTGCTCAAACTCATGTCCATTAAGTTGGTAAACCCATCCAGCCATCTTGTTCTCTGTCATCCCCTTCTCCTCCTGCCTTCCATCTTTCACAGCATAAGTCTTTTCCAATGAGTCAATTCTTCCCATCAGTATTGGAGCTTCAGCTTCAGTATCAGTCCTTCCAATTAATATTCAGGACTGATTTCCTTTAGGATGGGCTTGTTGGATCTCCTTGCAGTCTAAGGGACTCTCAAGAGTCTTCTCCAACACCACAGTTCGAAAGCATCAGTTCTTAGGTGCTCAGCTTTCTTTATAGTCCAACTCTCACATCCATACATGACTACTGGAAAACACACAGCCTTGACTAGACAGACCTTTGTTGGCAAAGTAATGTCTCTGCTTTTTAATGTGCTGTCTAGGTTGGTCATAGCTTTTCTTCTAGGGGGCAAGTGTCTTTTAATTTCATGGCTGCAGTCACCATCTGCAGTGATTTTCAGTTCAGTTCAGTTCACTTGCTCAGTCGTGTCTGACTCTTTGTGACCCCATGGACTGCAGCACACCACGTCTCCCTGTCCATCACCAACTCCTGGTGTTTACTCAGACTCATGTCCATTGAGTAGATGATGCCATCCAACCATCTCGTCCTCTTTTGTTCCCTTCTCCTCCTGTCTTCAATCTTTCCCAGTATCGGGGTCTTTTCCAATGAGTCAGCTCTTCGCATCAGGTGCCAAAGTATTGGAATTTCACCTTCAGCATCAGTCCTTCCAATGAATAATCAAGACTGATTTCCTTCAGGATGGACTGGTTGGATCTCCTTGCTGTCCAAGGGACTCTCAAGAGTCTTCTCTAACACCACAGTTCANTAGATAAAGTGGTCTGGTATTCATACCTCTTTAAGAATTTTCCAAAATTTGTTGTGATCCACACAGTCAAAGGCTTTAGCCTAGTCAGTGAAGCAGAAGTACATGTTTTTTTGGAATTCTCTTGCTTTTCCTATGATCCAGCGGATGTTGGCAATTTGGTCTTTGGTTCCTTTGTCTTCTCTATATCCAGCTTGAATATCTGAAATTTTTTAGTTCACGTACTGTTGAAGCCTAGCTTGGAGAATTTTGAGCAATCCTTTGCTAGTGTGTGAAGTGAGTGCCATTGTGCAGTAGTCTGAACTTTCATTCACATCATTTCATTTGGGACTGGAATGAAAACTGATCTTTTCCAGTCCTGTGGCCACTGCTGACGTTTCCAATTTTGCTGGCATATTGAGTGCAGCACTTTAACACCATCATCTGTTAGGATTTGAACTAGCTCAGCTGGAATTCAATGACCTCCACTAGTTTGGTTCTTAGTGATGTAAGGCCCACTCGACATTGGGATTTATATCTGTCTCAATCAGCTGTATTTCAGTAGCTGAAGGTCGATAGATGGTATTTGATTTGGATGGCATCATTACATATCATCTTTTTAAAGTTTTATTACTTATTTGGCTGTGCTGGGTCTTAGTTGTGGCATGCAGGATCTTCAGTTGTGGCATGTGGGATCTAGTTCCCCAACCAGGGATCCAACCCAGGCCCCCTGCACTGAGAGTATGGTGTCCTCGCAACTTGACCACCAGGCGAGTGCCGTAGACATCATCTAATCAATCTCAAACAAGGGAAACTGGGACATGGGGATGACTTCTCCTGGTCATTTATTGGTTCTTTTCCAGATTCAGAGAGAATTTAAGATACTCAGCCAGGCGGAAACTGAACTGACCCCCAGATTCCTATCTCCCAAGTCCCAGATCTTTCCTGGGATGAGCAATAACCATGTGGAGTCATGGATGAAGAGAACCATTACCCAGTCGGGTGGTCATCACTCCTTCCAGTGGTGCAGCTCTAGAATGTCACTGTCCCAGCAAGACACACAGATCTTCATCAGTATGAGACCAGCCAGTGTCTTCCAAGACAAGCGCTGTCATATAGTCATTTGGTCACAGGCGATTTGTGTTTCCCCAAAGCTCATTCTCTTTGCATTGCCAATTGATTATGTGTTTTATTCACGGCCCGTGAATGATTACTCAGTGATGTTGATGTGAGTTCCAGTTCAAAGGGCTTCATTTGTAACTCGGAGAACAAGCCTCTAATAGAGTGAAATTCCTGTTAATCAACTCTTTCTGTAGCATTGGGCTTTGGAAATCTAATTTGTAAAGGGTTTGCTAAGCTTTTAGTCATTCCAGGGTTCATGAGGCTCTTCAAGTCCCATTCTTTGTGCCAGCAGGCAGCACTTCCCCACCAGTCTTCCCATCTCAATAAACGGGACCTCCCCGTTGCTCAGAACAAGAAACTTAGAATAAATGTGAGGCTGGCATTTTGAAAGCCCAAGACATTTTCTAGACAAAATTCACATTCAAATCTCACGTGTCTATATATGACTTTTTTAAAGTTATGACTTTTTAAATAGGTGACCAGAGTCTGGTTTTAACTGTAGGAGGTACATCTTGAGCTGAGAGAATGATTTCAACAAAAGGACAATGGATCCTTTTTGTCTTATCATTCCCCCCATCATCCGGTTCCTCTGTGAGAAAAAGAAACTTCCCATTTTCCCTTCAATTCCTTGCAGTAATGTTTTCTGTCATTTGTATTCTACATCAATATCCAAGCTTATTGAAAACTCATCTAATAAAATAATAATTTTCTTCTCAGGTGAAATGAGAAAAAAATAATAATAGCTATATTAGATATTGGCACAATTATATTTGTAGCAGCTCTGAACTCCTGGTGATAATGCAGATTAAAATAATGGTTCAGTTTGTGTTTGCCTCCCAAATTAATGCATTTTTCTGGGTTCCTGGAGGTTTACTGGTGTCCTAGGGGTCACTGGATTATTTTCTCAGCAGAGATGGAGAAAGGGAACTCTGGTTTGAAGTTCTGGCAAAGATACAGGGGAAGGAGCTCTTAGCCTGGATCTACTTTTTAATCACTTCCCAGTGGCAGCACAATGTGGAGCTATAGTCTAGACAAAACAGAGTTCTCATATGATCAAATCTCCTTAGATGCTAATGAATAAGATTCAGGAAGGAATTAAGAGAACAGGTAATNTGGTTTGAAGTTCTGGCAAAGATACAGGGGAAGGAGCTCTTAGCCTGGATCTACTTTTTAATCACTTCCCAGTGGCAGCACAATGTGGAGCTATAGTCTAGACAAAACAGAGTTCTCATATGATCAAATCTCCTTAGATGCTAATGAATAAGATTCAGGAAGGAATTAAGAGAACAGGTGATCTGTTATTTTGCAATTTGAGTTTGCTGTACAAATGGAAAAACTTAGTTTCTTCAACACAGTGAATTGATGATTAAAAAGTTGGAACTTTTTTTAAATTGATGGAAGGTTCAAAGAATTTTCTTTGTCAAGCCAGATAAATGTCAATCCTGAGAAATAAGCCCATTTAGATGCAAGGAAAGACCCTGATGCTGGGAAAGATTGAAGGCAAAAGGAGAAGGGAGCAACAGAGGATGAGATGGTTGGATGACATCAATGGGCATGAGTTTGAGCAAAGTCTAGGAGATAGTGAAGGACAGGGAAGCCTGGCATGCCGCAGTCCATGGGGTTGCAAAGAGTAGGACACAACTGAGCAACTGAACAGCAACAATAACAGATACTTTAAAGATTTAGACAAAGAAATGATGAAGTTGGGTCTTATATACAGCTGTGAAGACAAAAATGAATTTATATCCAACAGTTTGTTTCATATGTATTTGATTCTTGGAAATCCTATTCATAAGTGTTGGGGCTGCACTTTAGAATTAGTTTATAATAATTTCCCAAAGCATTCACTTTATACGTTAATCTTAATAGACTTATGTCTGCCAAGGAAAAAAGTGGTGAATAATTTATCAGGCAGAAGATTGTACACACGTTATAATATATCCTGTTACTTATATTTTTTTTAATCATGGAATGTTGGATTAGATCTTAACATCACAATGTTCCTCTGGGCAAGTGAATATGAGAGACATGGAGGATGGGATGACTTTTTGCTGAGTTCTACTTCTTGTTCTTTTCTTTCAGACTTTTTTCAGTGATAGAAATTTCAAACACTTTGAAAAAAAATTTGCAGGTCTCTGTCAGATTTGCCCCAAGTGACATGCAACCTTCTTCACTTGATATGTTTTTTAATAAAAATGTCTGAACTCAACAAGTTATTCTAAGAAGAGCTTTAGTTTTGGGGGATGGCAGTGGGGAATAAGGCAGGATCAGGTATACTTTCAGCCTTGTCTCCATAATGACATGACATCAGGATTTAACTCACCTGCACTTAGTAGAACTCAGTTTAGTCAATGAGAGTCAATTCACTTATTTATTGTTTCTCAACATTGGATATGAAGTATAAAAGGTTTGTAAACATTCATGTAGAAATATTTTGAGGGAAATGTTTCAAACCCCCTGGGTATATATCAAGGAACCATTCTATAATTTGTTGAGCAATCTGCTGACATTTATATCTTTGTTTCTTTATGCCTAATATTTCTTTTTTTCCGTGACATTCTTTAACTTTCCTCTGTATCACTGATTTTTAACAGTTTGATTTTCATGTACCTTACATGATTATTTAAAATCTTTAGACTACTTCAGGATTTTTGAGCTTCTTGGAACTGTGGGGCTTTGGGTTTTATTAAATTTGGATACTTTTTGACAATTATTTCTTTGAAATCGTTTTATTTTATATATACATAATATGACATTACATATCATTATACATATATATATATATATATATGTTTTTCTTGTTGTTTAGTTGCTAAATCATGTCTGGCTCTTTTGTGACCCTATGAACTGTAGCCTACCAGGCTCCTCTGTCCATGGGGTTTTTCAGACAAGAATATTGGAGTGGGTTGCCATTTCCTACTCTGGGGGATAGTCCCGACCTAGGACTTGGACCTGAGTCTCCTGTACTGGAGGGAGAGTTGTTTACCATTGAGCCACCAGGGAAGCCCATAACATGTATATAATCTTATATATGTATATAAGCTTACATATATGATATGTATTATATATATATATAATCTTTTCCTTCTTAGACCCCAGTTATATGTATATTAGATAGCCTGATGTTGACTCTCAGGTTCCTGATTTTTATTGCTTTCTTTCAGTCTCTTTTCTCTTTGTTCTTCATTTTAAAGAGTTTTCAATATATTGTGATGTCTTCTATCTTCTGTTGAAATGTGTGATCTGCTGCTAGTCCCATCTAGTTTATTTTCTAATTCAAACACTGTATTTTTCATTCCTTGAATTTCCATTTGGGGCTTTTCAATAACTTTTCTTCGGCTGTCTTCCCATCACTGTCTCCCCAATTCTAGGACTTTCTGCTTGCTTCTCATTATCTTCATCCTCATGCTTTTTTGCAGTTTGTCACACTGTCATTCTCTCTCTCTGCCTGTCGCTGACTCTTCCTGACTTTATTGAAACTTACATGTTCTCTTGCTTTAAACTGATTCCTTTTTTCCCTCTCTTCTCACTGTCTCTTTCCCTCTCTCTCCCCATCTCCTTCCCTCTCCCTGTATTTCTCTTGTCCTTGTCTTCCTCACATTTCTGCTCTGCCCTCCCCTCATGTCTCTATCCACCCGTGGATAAACCTTGATTGAAAGATTGGGAATTAGCCCAAGCCTCCAGCCAAGGTCCTCACTGCTCAGTGAAGTCACCAAGGCACCAGCCAGCTCACAGTAAGAAATGCACAGAAGGGTTTATTCATATTCAAATAAAACCCTGACCATGGACTTGAGTTTCCATAGTCCTTTGCTTTTCCTCTGAAGTATTTCTCTCCATGAAGCCATCTAATCAGGTTTAGGTTTTCATTGAGCAGCTGTCATTGGCGTGCTGGTTCTGTGGCCACCGGAAGCTTCATTGAGTTTTAATTTAGCCCAAGATGTACAAGGAAAGGGCTTCCCAGATGGCGCTAGTGGTAAAGAACCCACCTGCCAATGCAGGAGAATTAAGAGATGCGGGTTTGATCCCTGGGTTGGGAAGATACCCTGGAGGAGAACATGTCAACCCACTCCAGTATTCTTGCCTAGAGAATCCCATGGACAGAATTGCCTGGCAGGCTACAGTCCAGAGGGTCGAAAAGAATCTGTCATGACTGAAGCAACTTAGCAATCACACATGTACAAGGAAATGTATTTCAGGCAACAGAGGAACCATTGTAATGAAGCAGAACTTTGCAGAAGTGGGGATAGTGAGGTATCAGAAAGGAATTTGAGAAAATACTTATGTAATTGTTACTTGTCAGAGCTGAGTTGTATAAAGGAACAGACAGCTCACTGGATGGGCAGAAGTGGAGGACACAAAAGTGCGGAGAACACAGGCCAGAATTTCATTTCATATATATTCTCTCTCTGACGTTCCTTCCTTTGTCTCTAGGAACTGTCTCTTTCTATCTTCCTATGTCTCTATGCATCATTGTTCTTTCTGTTTGCCTCTCTGACACGCTTTAGTGTCAAACTTGTTTAGACACACATATAAAATTACACCTTCATAAAGCTGTTAAAAAAGAAAACTTTTAAAAATGCAGGAAAAGGGGGGGGGTTTAACATCTTACCATCTTTTTTTAAAAGATTGTTTTGATGTGAACCATATTCACAGTCTTTATCGAATTTGTTGAAATATTGCTGCTGTTGTTTGTGTTCTATTCTTTTGGCCATGTGCCATGTGGGATCTCAGCTCCCTGACCAGGCATTGAACCTTCACTGTTTGCACTGGAAGACAAAGTCTTAACCACTGGGCCACCAAGGAAGTCCCCCATACTGCTAATACAGTGTTTCATTTAAACATCAACTACTAAGACAAAGAATCATAGTATGTCATATATGCATAATTCTAAGATAAATTTGGTCAAATAAATGCAAATAGGTTGTATCACATTGACTTCCATGGTGCCAAGAAGAACCAATTTGTTGACCTTTAAGTTTTAAATTAAATTTCCCTCAAATCTACTTCAGATGTGTTCTTTTTTTTTTTTCTTTTCTTTTTCTAATGCAGAAGGAAAAACCTTCCTTTTCTCCTCCAGCCCGTTTGTGCCCTCAGTGTCCTTCAACCCAACCCTTTCTTCCTCTTCTTTCTCCATCTAGAACCTGACTCTTAAATTTTTAGTATGCCTACTATTCTTGGTTCTCCTTCCCCAAAACTCACAAAAATCTTTCCTTGATCTCATTATAGGTTCAAGCCACTACCTTCTGTCTACCTTCCTTTTCTCATGCCCAAATTTCAAATAATTCCGTCATGGATTCTATCTTGTTATTTTGCTATCTGGCTGTTGCCTTCAATTCACTATCGAAATTGGACTCTTATAGTTCACAAATAATTGCTGATCAGTACAAAATCAGGAATTTTTTTGAGCCCTCATTTTTCTTGACATTTCTTTTTGATAGTCGATCATCTTTCCTTCTTGAAACTCTGCTCCCTGGTTTAGTTTGGGACACTGCAGCACCATTTTTTTTTCTTCTAAACACTGTCTTCCTTTCATTCCATTCATAGCTTTTCCTTCCAACACACCAAAATAAGGTGCTCCCCAAGGCCCTGTCATCTTTCCTTGGCAAGCCCTTCATTGATAATCTTTTCTATTTACCCTTCCATTTCAAATATCACCTTTCTGTAAATGACCGCCGAGACTATATTCAGCTCGCATGTCTTTGTTGTGAACTGTTAACCTATACTTTCTCTTTTTAACTGTGTCTTTTTTTACGTTCTCTTGGGCTCTCTCTCCCTGTTTGTCATCTCCTGCCCCAAGTCAGTATGTTCTGTCTTTCTCTGTCTGTTCCCAATGCAATAGCATCAGGTCCATTCTGACTGCTTTGCTGGCCATCCTGTGCCTGCTTCCTCCATCGCGGAAAAGGTGGGTTCTCATGAATCACAATACGTGTATTGATTTGTCCAATCCTATGAGACAGTAAATGATTTTGGAATTGCCACTTCACATTTCTGTGAAAAAAAAAAAAAAAAGAGAAGTTTGTTCCCAAGTTTTTGTTTTGTTTTGTGTCTCTAAACTGAGATAACAGAGTCAAAAGTCATGTGTTCAAATGTTACTTACGATCCCAAAGTTTTAATCCATAAAACAGCAGAGGCTGCTTCTTCCTCACACGCCCTGGCTAGCCCAAGCCAGCTGGGTCCTTGTTAAGTGTTATCTTCACTCCAAGACCCAGACTGATCCAGCGGTCACCATCACTGTGGCTGAGAAACAGCCAGTGAAGAACGTCCCTGGTGGTCCAGTGGTTAAGAATCCTCCTGTCAATGCTGGGGAGACACGGGTTTGATCCCTGGTCTGGGAAAATCCCACATGTCAAGGAGGAACTGAGCCCATGCACTGCAACCACTGAGCCTGATAGCCACAACCACTGAAGCCCACGTAGAGCCTGTGCTCCGCAACAAGAGAAGTCACTGCAATGAGAGGCCTGAGGACCACAGCCAGAGAGCAACCGCCACTTGCCACAACTGAAAAAAGCCCACACAGCAAAGAAGACCCAAAGCAGCCAAGAAATAGGAAATAAATCTTAAAACCACACAAAGAGCCAGAGAGGGGTCCTGTGCTCTCAGAGTATCTGTTTGGAGATGAGCGTGTGGTTCTGCCCTGTTTGTGGGCAAAGCATCACAATTCAAAGGAGGCAGGTAATGCAATCAGACCACACGCTCAGGGGAATAGGTGGACATGCCCATCTCATTTACAAAAAGGATCCCCAGAATCCTCTGAAATACATATTTTATAGGTAAGACTAGGGTACAAGAGATGAAGTGAACATCCACCCTAGGGTCACCGAACTGAGGAGCAGATCCTGTCTTTAGACCCCAGGAGCCCAGCTTCAACCTACTGTACATCAATATATGGATCCAACAGCATCTTCTATCTGCCTCATGTCCTAACACACACCCACACACACACACACACACACACACACACACACACAGAGTTCATCAGGCAACTCCCTCACCAATGGACCTTTAGAGTGTGTTTCTGATATCTTCCTGTTAGAACTGAGCTTCCATGAACATCCTTGAACAGGTTTCCCCTCTGACCATCTTTTCCCTCCGATTCCCAGAAGCTGAAGTGCAATTCACACTCTTTTCTATTTAGGGCCTCCACATATCCTGAGTTCATCCACATATCCTGAAGATGCAAACAGAACCACTGTTGTTTCTCTGTTAATAGTGATTATATGGGATGACATATCCTTGTAATAATTCCTGGCCCACAACAGAGGCTCACTTATATCTCAGCTAGTATTTCTTCCCTCATGAGTGGCTGGTGACCGCATGCAGCATCATGGCGCTGAAGTCCAGGATCTAGTTTTCCCCGTTGCCTTTGTGTTAACTGGGGGGTACTTCAATGAACCCACGAAGGTTTCAGTTTCTCTACACGGAAGAAGGAGTCACTGTGATCTTCCCTTCTTGAAGGTATCTGTTTGAAACTAGCATAATCGTCTTTCTAGCACAAAGATCCTTCTGAGTTTCAGTGATCTCTGAAAAGTCAACAGAAGTGTTGATAAAATCATTTATACACAGAAAACAGACTGGTGGTTGCCAAAGGGGAGGAGAGGTGGGTGAGGTAAGGATTGGAAGTTTGGGATTAGTAGATACAAACTAGTATATACAGAGTGGATAAAGCATAGTTGATTTACAATGCTGTGTTAATTTCTGCTGTACAGCAAAGGGATGCATGTATGTATTTTATGACTTTCCATATTCTTTTCTGTTATGATTTGTCACAGAATACTGAATTAGTTCCCTTTCCTCTACATAGGACCTTGTTGTTTATCCATCCTGTATATATACTACAGTGAACTGGCCAGGTTGAGTCACATGTTCACTGGGGCCAAAAGCATCACTACGACCAAGGTACACGAGCAGATGGTCTCTGTCTTATGATTTCTTGACTTACGGGAGTGAACAAATGATATGCACTCAGTAGAAACCCTTGAACGTTGAATTTTGGCCTTTTCACAGGCTATCAATACATGGTACCTTCTTTTATGTGATGCCAGGCAGCGAGCCCCAGCTCCGAGATCATGAAGGTTAGCACTGATCCATTTACAACCATTCTGGTTTTCACTTACATTACAATATTCAATACATTACATAAGCTATTCAACAGTCTATTGTAAAATAGGCTTTTTGTTAGATAATTTTGCACTGTTGTAGGTTCATGTAAGTGTTCTGATCATATGTAAGGCTGGATAGGTTAAGCTCTGATGTTTAGCAGGTTAGGTGTATTAAATGCATTTTCAGCATAATGATATTTTCAACTTGTGGTGAGCTTATTGGGACATGAGCCTGATAAAAGAAATTTTCACATATTGAGATACGAGGAAGTCATTCTGGCTTATGCATGAGTTCACTTGGGTTTGATGCTAACTAAAATAGCCTGGTTGTAGCATATCAAACAGACATTGTACATCTGCTTTAATTATTAAAGAAAAGGACACACTGGCCAGAAGCAAAGAATGTCCATGTTAAAAATAAAGATTAAATGCCTCTCTTCCTGGAATGTCAATGCTGGCCCTCCTTTGATAACCATACACCCTTCCCAGGTGTCAAGGCCATGCAGACCTGCTGTATATGTGCTGGATTGTTCTTTTATTTTGAAACTTTGAAAAATGTACCCCTGACTTTTAATGTTCTTTGCTCTGAGAAAATATAAGACTGTCCCCAAAACTCTGCTTCTCATAATCATCTAGAAAGCAGGCTATAGTCCTCACTTTGGCTCAAATAAAATTCTTTTTCTTTCTTCTTACTGCTTGTTGATTGATTGTTTTCCTCAACAACCCCTCTCATAAGCCAAAAAAAAAAAAAAAAAAATCTGTGCTTCCGCCAGGAATAAGTGGTACCCAAAGGAGAAATGTAAGATCGTTTGTAACAGGAGGAGGAAGAGAGATATGGACTGGGCATGACTTGGCAGGTAGATGGATACTGGGTGGTAAAAATGAATAGCTTTCCAATGTACACGGGAAACATACAGGTAACTGAATGAGCCGTGTTGGAAGAGGTCATGGAGAGGACATGACCTCCAGCTGACCAGTGAGCTTGAGGTGGTTTGATGGCAAGCTTCCGGGGCTCATGGGTGTGCCGGTGGCTGACATTCGTTCTCTTCCTTTCTGCAAGCAGGACTCGGAAGTTCTGAACACGGTCATTCTCGCTGGAAAGGCTGTTTCGGTTCCCATCAAGATGGTGGCGGTTCAGGAGGATGGTTTGGTGGTGAACGTGTCAGAGGCTGTGGAATGCAGGTCTGCGGATGAAGACATCATCAAGGTACAACGAGCTTTACTTCCAGATGCCCAAGCGTTTGCTCCTTTCCTTCCCGTTCTGTCACGCAGCTGCTCTGAGCATCCCAGGCTCCCCAGGGCAGAGGAGGGAGTGACCGGGATGCTGAGGAGAGAGCGATGGGGATGCTGAGGAAGGAGTGAGCAATGGCAGGGACTCACCTGGGATCAGAGGCAGCTGCATGTGCTGTTTCCTTCCCCTGGGATGGAGAAGGGGGAACTTCTTCCCCTTCTTTTACTCATAGGACAATGTTTCATGAATTTTAGCAGTCTATCTGCCATCTTCTCAATTTTTGCTGACTTCCTGTGCCAAATAATGTAATTTACTCAACATATTTTCTTTAAATGCCTCACTTTTTCAACCTTAAGTATCTTTAACAGCTCATTAGAAGACAATAAAGTCCAATAGCTTGATGTACTAATTTTTTTTTAATATACACGAAACGAACGACTATTAACTTCTTAAAAAGTCTATCCATGTGCCCCCTAACTTCACTGGGGTACCAGCGGGACACAGTTCACAGTTTGGGGAATCTGGTTATGGCACATTTCTTCTGCGTTCTCCATCTTAATGAGTTGGATTTACAACTCCAAATTCAACCAGGAACCAGTCCGTGATTTTTTTTTTTCCCCGTATTCTTCACAGGGGTCTGTTTGAATCACCGAATTTAGAGTTCCTGCCAATTTTTCTTGGCTCACTGGTTGGCAATTTCCTTTTGTAGCCGAGAACCTCAAGAGAAAGGACTTACATCTTTAGAGCAATCTTTCCTCCTTTAAACTGCTAAGAGAGCTCCCAGGTCCTGTGTCTTCATTCATTTTAGAAAAACATGATCAGGCTGAGGTCTGCCTTTTTTCTATTCTGTTGGCTCCTGTTTAGAGGTTAAATGAAACTCTGTTCCCCTCCCATGAACTCTGTGATAGACAGAAGATCCTGTGGGGTTCACTGAGGTGGACAAGATCTGGGAGGCATTGATTCCTTCTCACGGTAAGCTGCAGGAGGCTGTGTCTTAAGTAGGAGATGATTTTGATAAGGAAGAATTGATGTGAGGTCTAATTAAAATTAGAAAAAAATAATCCTTGGGAAGCCCCAATTTGGCATAGCCCTGTTTCCTGGGTTTGGAAGGCTAATTTTCCCTTTGAGACAGAACGTGGACTAGCTTCAAAGTACACACAGCCTTGCCCTGGGGCTCCTGGCAGGCCCTGGACTCTGGGAACGTTTGATTAAACAGATCTAAAGCCTTCGCTATTCAGAGTCTGGAAAGATCCCAGCCAAGTCACACTTGATTGTCTGCTCAGAAACAAAATGTTTGTTGGTGACTCATTTCTCATGGTTATCTTAGACAATGCATGTTATTTATCTTTCCACATCGTTACTACTATCACATTATTTAGAGAGAGACAGTATCTGTGTGATTATGCTGCCATGGGCTTAAATAAATGGCTCAGCTCTGTAGTCCCTTCAGCTTGCTTCTTTCCCAAGGGCCTGGTAGGAAGCGCCCCACAGCAGGACCCCCACTCTCCTATCCCAGAGAGCTCTACCCTACAGAGGCGTGGCCAAGTTCATGGATCCCATTGTTGCCTTCTACTTGGCTTTTTCCTCTTCCCAGAAATATACTAAAAGTATCCTCTGTCCCACCTGATAGAGAAATTGCTCTGGGAGGCAGTAGTTTGGGGTTCAACTGTCACTTTCGTGGCCACGTGAAGATGGGGCTTTCTTCTAGCAAATTGTGGCCTGATCTTGGCAAGCCAGAGGGTGCACATCACGAAGCTCAGGGCTGCNATCGCACTGAACTACAGAGTAGGACCCCACCAAGGGTGCTCCTTTAAGTGATTGATGCGCCAAACTACAGAGTAGGACTTCAGTCAGAGGGGCCCCTCTATGTGCCTGACGTGTGGAACAATAGAGAAGGGCCCCTCTAAGTGCCTGAATGGGCAGAGTTATGGACATAGACTGGCCAAAGAGGCCTTCTGATCGCCAGCTACAAGAGGCTCGAGAAAATACTCTGATAGGGCTGTAACTCCTGCAGCAGAGGCAGTCTGTGTCCCTGCACCCTTGGCACCACCAGAGTCCCTGCTAGCCAAGCAGCTGTGCCACCTTCACACTCAACTCTCACTGGGGCAGAGCTGCCACAGGCAAAAAAAGTCTTGTGTCTGTGTGCGCAGGATCACTTCAGTAGTGTCCAGCTCTTTGCAATCCTGTAGACTGTGGCCTGCCAGGCTTTCTGTCAGGGAGGGGTTTCTCCAGGCAAGAATACTCAAGCATATTGGCCAATACCGGTCGCCATACCCTTCTTGAGTGCTATATTTCCTGCTATCCTAGCCACCAACTCCCCTGAGTACCTGGTGCTTCCAGAAGACTGAAGTAGCTGCACCACCTCCACACCTGGCCCTCACAGGGGCAAACCCAAGTCCTCCAGGGAAGCCTCAGAAGCAAACTCCAGTGAGTAATCCACATGCAGAGATGGAAATAAAAGCACAATTGAAACCCAGAGGCAATATGACTAAGGATGAAGACCAAAACCTTCCTACCAGTTGTACAAGCTGCAGATTAAATCCACATGATCAACTAGGCAGACTCTGTGTCTATGGAATATATAAAAGCTCTCACTGAAAGAAAATGCACTAGTTCTGATATCTGTGAACATGGGAGGCAAGAAGACACAGGAGTAGGACCAGATTAGAATCTGAGCTGCCCTCACAACAGGTTCAGAGATCAGCACAGTGTTGGAGNAAAGCTCTCACTGAAAGAAAATGCACTAGTTCTGATATCTGTGAACATGGGAGGCAAGAAGACACAGGAGTAGGACCAGATTAGAATCTGAGCTGCCCTCACAACAGGTTCAGAGATCAGCACAGTGTTGGAGAGCATCCTAGGGAGGCGAGGTAGACTGTAACTCCCAGTGAGGGAAAGGACTCTGACAGCAGTGACTCAAGAAAAACATTTTTTAATCTTATGTTTTGACTTTTTCTGTAGATTATTTTGGATTTTTTCTTTTTTTCTCTTTTTATCCCCCTTTGTTGTAGTTGTCAATTTTATTGGAACTATGAAATCTAATTAAGCTTTTGAGCTTAAAAAAATTTTTTTAACCTATTATTTTTTCTACATTTATTCCTTTGTTTGCTTTTTCTACTGTTCTTTACCCCTTGCAGTTAATCTTTAATGTATATAGGTCTTCATCTACCTCTGTTTAACTTTGCATATCTATTCTTTCTTTCCTTTCCTCTCAATATATGTTAGTTTTATTTTCATTGCTTTATTTCCCAGTTGGCACCTTGCTTTAATTTTGTTTTCCACTTTGTGCTTTAGTTATTTTTGCCCTGGTAGATATCATTTTGAGTTTCCTTTGTTCACTGGGTCAATCTATTGTACTTTATCTTTGTTGTTTTGATTTTGCTTATGGGTGTATATGTATATGTGTATATGCAGTCACATTTAAAGCTCTGCATTTATGTTGGGCATTTGCAATTCTGTGGAGTTTTCCTTTTCGCTTTTTTCTTTCTTTTTCCTTTTTTTTCTTTTTTCTTTTTTATAATGTTAATTTTCAATTTTTNAAGCTCTGCATTTATGTTGGGCATTTGCAATTCTGTGGAGTTTTCCTTTTCGCTTTTTTCTTTCTTTTTCCTTTTTTTTCTTTTTTCTTTTTTATAATGTTAATTTTCAATTTTTCTAAACCTATTATTTTTTTCTGAATTTATTCCTTTGTTTGCCTTTCCACTGTTCTTTTCCCTTGCAGTTAATCTTTAATGTATATCAATCTTCTTCACTGACCTCTATTTAACTTTGCATATCTATTCTGTCTTTCTTTCCTTTCCTCTCAACATATTTTGTTAGTGTTCATTGCTTTATTCCCCACTTGGCACCTTGCTTTAGTTTTGTTTTCCAGTTTGTTCTTTAGTTAGTTTTGTTCTCAACTGGTAAATATAATTTTTGAATTCTTTTGTTCTCCAGGTCAATATATTGTACTTTACTTTTGTTGGACTTTTTGGCTTTGCTTATGGGTATATATGTATATGAGTATATTCCATTTTTAATTATTATTTGCATGATTTTGTAACTGCCATTTGTCTGGGGTTCATCTTTGGTTTCTTGTTTCTGGATATTTGTTTTAATCTCACTTAATGCCATAACAAACCACTTGTGGAACCTTTGTTCCTGACCAGAGATCAAGCCCTGAGCCTTTGGAGTGGGAGCATTGACTCCAAGACCCTAGACTACGAGAGAACTAACCCTAGGGAGTATCAAGTAGTGAGAACTCATACAAAGGAAACAACTTGAATACAGTTGTTGACCCAGCATCATCCAACCACCAATAGCACCCTGTGCAGGATGCCTCATCTAAACAACAAACAAAACAAAAATACAAACCCAATCATGCAAACAGGATTACCACCTCATTTGCCCATCAGAGGAAAAACAAACAATCAAGGAAACAAACAAACACTCAGCACAAATCCCACCCTATACAAAAAGCTTACACAAACCACTGGACCAAACTTAGGAAGGCAGAAACAGAAAGGAAGAAAGAATTCAACCTTGAAGCCTGGGAAAGGAGACCGCAAACACAGTAAGTTAAAAATAATAATAATAATGAAAAGGCAGAGAAATACTACACAAATGAAGGAACAAACAAGAAACACAGATGTCCAAATAAATGAAGAGGAAATAGGTGAACTACCTGAAAAAGAGTTCAGAATAGTGATAGTCTGTTCAGTTCAGGTCAGTTCAGTCACTCAGTCATGTCCAACTCTTTGTGACCCCATGAATCACAGTACGCCAGGCCTCCCTGTCCATCANACGACAGAATGACCTCTGTTTGTTTCTGCTGCAAACCACTCAATATCACAGTTATCCATATCCATGCCCCGATGAGTAACGCTGAAGAAGCTGAAATTGAATGGTTCTATGAAGACCTACAAGACTTTTTAGAACTAACATCCCCAAAAGATGTCTTTTTCACTATAGGGGACTGGAATGCAAAAGTAGAAAATCAAGAAACACCCGGAGTAACAGCAAATTTGGCCTTGGAGTAAAGAATGAAGCAGGGTAAAATCTAATAGAGTTTTGCCAAGAGAACGCACTGGTCATAGCAAACACCCCCTTCCAACAACACAAAAGAAGACTCTACACATAGATATCGCCAGATGGCCAACAGTGAAATCAAGTGACTATATTCTTTGCAGTCAAAGATAGAGAAGCTCTATACAGTCAGCAAAAACAAGACTGGGAGCTGACTGTGGCTCAGATCATGAACTCCTTATTGCCATTTTCAGACTTAAATTGAAGAAAGTAGGGAAAACCATCTGACCATTTTAGTATGACCTAAATCAAATCCCTTATGATTATACAGTGAAAGTGAGAAATA
>SJYV01048805.1:113743-174505 GCA_006410875.1 Neotragus pygmaeus | reverse complement strand
GGCTCGATAAAGGACAGAAATGGTATGGACCTAACAGAAGCAGAAGATATTAAGAAGAGGTGGCAAGAATAGACAGAAGAACCATACAAAAAAGATCTTCATGACCCAGATAATCACGATGGTGTGATCACTCACCTAGAGCCAGACATCTTGGAATGTGAAGTCAAGTGGGCCTTAGGACGCATCACTACAAACAAACCAGTGGAGGTGATAGAATTCTAGTTGAGCTATTTCAAATCCTGAAAGATGATGCTGTGAAAATGCTGCAGTCAATATGCCAGCAAATTTGGAAAACTCAGCAGTGGCCACAGGACTGGAAAAGGTCAGTTTTCATTCCAATCCCAAAGAAAGGCAATGCCAAAGAATGCTCAAACTACTACACAACTGCACTCATCTCACACACTAGTAAAGTAATGCTCAAAATTCTGCAAGCCAGGCTTCAGCCTTACGTGAACCATGAACTTCCAAATGTTCAAGCTGGTTTTAGAAAAGGTAGAAGAACAAGAGATCAAATTGCCAAAATCCAGTGGATCATCAAAAAGCAAGAGAGTTCCAGAGAAACATCTATTTCTGCTTTATCCCTCACTAGTACCTGCCAATGGCACCCCAATCCAGTACTCTTGCCTGAAAAATCCCATGGACAGAGGAGGCTGGTGGGCTGCAGTTCATGGGATCACTAAGAGTTGGACACGACTGAGAAAATTCACTTTCTCTTTTCACTTTCATGCATTGGAGGAAATGGCAACCCACTCCAGTGTTCTTGCCTGAAGAATCCCAGTGACGGCAGAGCCTGTTGGGCTGTCGTCTACGGGGTTGCACAGAGTCAGACACGACTGAAGCGACTTAGCAGCAGCAGTTAACTGCCAAAACATGTTCTGCACCACAGTAAGACTAAAGCCAAAAGAACCTGGGGCAATATATGTAGGAGATGTGTGAGATGTGGGATCATGATGAGAATTATTATTTTTCACTGCAGCATTTTGAAAACTCACATTTAAACTGAGATCCTGTACCTATCTCTTCAGCATAGCTCAGGACTTGCTTGGAGATGTCGTTAGAAGTGACTAAAAGCCATCTTCAATTGCATTTGCAGTATGGAAGTGGCCTGGTCTGTGTTGTTGGGGTTTAGGATTAAAACAATGTACAATTTAGGGACTTTCATAGGACTTCCCAGGTGGTGCTAGTAGTAAAGAACCCACCTGCCAATGCAGGAGACATAAAGAAGTGGGTTAGATCCCTGGATCGGGAAGATCATCTGGAGGAGAGCATAGCAACCTACTCCAGTTTCTTGCCTGGAGAATCCCATGGACAGAGGAGCCTGGCAGGGTACAGTCCAGAGGGTCACAAAGAATCGGACATGTTTGCAGTGATTTAGCATGCATACAATACTGGGAGTCCANGATCAGTGTTACATTGTAAGCTGACAATTACTTCCATGTTAAAAAAAAAAGTAGAAAATGCGTATTAACGATGTGTGTATATGTGTGTTTGCAAGAAAGTTTGGCACTTTTGTTCACAGTGAGATCTGATGAACCAACTGTATTTTTAATGGAAGTATAGTTGGTTTACAATATATTAGTTTCAGGTGTACAACATAGTGATTCAGCATTTTTACAGATTATGCTCTATTAAAAATTATTAAGTCATGGCTCTAATTCCCTGTGGAACCACCTGTTACATGTTTGAAGAGGTTGCCACAGATTGATATGATTGTTGTTGACATTAATGGGTGCATGACTCCAGAACAGAGGTCACAGGTGGGCAGACTGCAGGCTGCTTCTGGTTCAGAGAAATGTGTGTGTTTGTTTAATTTGCTGCCATCCTGTAACAACTGGCAAATCATGTTTGTTGTTGTTGTTTAGTCTCTAAGTCCTGTCTGACTCTTTCTTGACCCCGTGGACTGTAGCCAGCCAGGCTCCTCTGTCCATGGGATTTCCCAGGCAAGAACGCTGCAGTGGGTTGTCATTTCCTTCTCCTGGGGAATCTTCCTGACCCAGGGATTGAACCCTCACCTCCTGCAGTGGCAGGTGGGTTCTTTTTCACTGAGCCCCCAGGGAAGTCTGGCAAATCACATGAGTGAGTGAGTGAGTGAGTAAAGTCGCTCAGTCGTGTCTGACTCTTTGAGACCCCATAGACTGTAGCCCACCAGGCTCCTCCTCCATCCATGGGATTGTCCAGGCAAGAATGCTGGAGTGGGTTGCCATTTCCTTCTCCAAATCACATAGACATCTGAATTTCCAGCTTCTTATGAAATTCACAAGGTCAGGTAGCCCTGGGCCCACACTGCTCCCTGCAACCCTTGACCTGGAAGTGACCAGAGGCCGCCCCCTTGTGTAAGCCCCTGCACCCAGACCACCAGAGTCTCCCACCGCCCTTTTGTCTCCCTGCCGGAGGCAGAGGGACGTCTGTGATTTCTCACCAGGCTTGTGCTATTGGTTTTCTGATAGTGGGTTTCAGAGGAAAGGGACCTATTTATTTGTCCCTTGGTCTCTGTAAGTCACAGATGATAGATGTCACTTGTCATTCTGATGGAGAATTCCATGTCTTTCTGGGCATAAGAGGAAGGCTGGAAATTGGATTGTGTTCTGTCAAAGAGTGTCTGAGGGGTTGAGAGTCCTTGAGATCAAACCGCAGGAGAAATGATTGAAGGAAGCGTGAGTGTTGAGCCCAGTGATGAGAAGAAATGGCCCCGGGAGAGGTGAAGAGGAGGACGTGACAGCTCTTTTGAAGTCTTTCGAGGACCATCCTCTGGAATACGGAGGAGATTTGTGCTTTTTAGGTTCCAACAGTGAATGTCAAAAGGAACTTTTTCTGGCTCAAAAGAAAACAGAATGCAGGGGGAGTGAATTCCTTGGTCAAGTTTTCAGACAAATGACGTTGGCTCAATCCTGGCTCCATCTTATTTTCTATTTGACCTGGGGTAAATGACTGCATCTCCCTAAGCTGAGTTTTCTTATCTGTACAATGGGAGTGATAAGTTCTAACATGAGCATGTAAGTAACCCTGCAAAATCCTTTAAAGAACACCTGAGCTTGTAGAAGTTCAAGAGAGAGTTGTTTGTTTTTTGCTTGCTTTTGTTTTCAATTTATTCTATTTAAGCCACGGGCAAATGTCCTGTGGCAATATGTGGTGAGATCTACTTTAACAGGTGGTGTTGAGTGGATTCATAGATAAGATTTGGGAGAAATTGAAGATAAATTGTATTTTCCTCTCTTTATTTCAGTCTTCTCTCCTTTATATCTTCTGATGAATGTGTTGTTAGATGGGAATCTAAACAAAGATAATTGAATTATCATTAAATGGTTAAAACAGTGTGTGATGCAATCCCTATGGGGGGTTGTAAAATATGATACATTTCAAAATCTTAAAAAAAATTTTTATTGAAGTATGTAGAAGAAAAGTAGAAAACATTAGTCGCTCAGTCTTGTCTGACTCTTTGTGACCCCCTGAACTGTAGCCCACCAGGCACCTCTTTCTGTGGAATTCTTCAGGCAAGAATACTGGAGTGGGTTGCCATTTCCTACTCCAGGGGATCTTCTCAACCCAGAGATTGAACCTGGGTCTCCTGCATTGCAGGCAGATTCTTTACCGTCTGAGCCACCAATAGTGATTACAATGTCATGTTATTTTTTACTGTACAGCAAAGTGACTCAGACATATAGCCTTTTCCATATTCTATGCTTATCACAGCATATGGACTATATATTGCATGATACTGAATATAGTTCCCCGGGTTATACAGTAGGACCTTGTTGTTTATCCATCCTACATATAATAGTTGTGTCTGCTAACCCCAAACTCCCAGCCTTTCCCTTCCCCACCTCCTTCCCCCTCGACTCTTCTCTAGATTGGTGAGTCTGTTTCTGTCTTAAAGATATGTTCATTTGTGTCGTATTTTGAACTCCATATGTAAGTGATATCATATGGTGGAAATACTATTTTAGAGCTTGATTATATTTTAAATACCCGATCATGCTTTAAAATAATTTTAGAGCTTAATTACATATAATTTTTAAAGTATTCTATTTATTTACTTATTTATATTGAAATATAGCTGATTTGCAATATTACATTAGCTTCAGATGTATAGTGAAGTGATTCAGTTATACACATATATATTTTTTCTTTTTCAGATTTTTTCCCCTGTAGGTTACTACAAAATATTGAATATAGTTCCTGTGCCTATGTAGTAGGAGCTTGTTGGTTATCTATTTTATATTATATTGTAATTTTTGAGTGCCTTTCTCATTAGCTTCTGCTGGTGGGCTCTTGTTTTTCTGTGATTAATAAGCTGTATTGTTTGTCAATGAACTGTAGTTCCCAAGCCCCCAGTAGCCAGTCATGCATCGGTTGATAGGGGATGAACTCTGTACTCTTGGAGAGAAATAAAAATGCAGCTATGTGTGTTGGTGGGTGGGTGTACCATCTCAACGATGATGCTTTCCATCTCATTCTTGAAATAATTCATTGTCTCTCCTTCCAGTAAGAATCAGCTGTGTGTGCTCAGTTGCTCACTCGTGTCTGACTCTTTGCGACCCCATGGACTGTAGCCCACCAGCCTCCTCTGTCCATGGGATTTTCCAGGTAAGAGTACTGGAGTGTGTAGCTGTTTGCTCTTCCAGGGGACCTTCCTGACCCAGGGACCCAGGGATCCAAGGAATCTGCATCTCCTGTGTCTCCTGCATTGGCAGGCAGATTCTTTACAACTATGCCACCTGGGAAGCCAGCTTAGCAACTAAGAGATGCAAAAAGACTAAGGGCATTCCCATGCTAAAGCCTTCCTTTCCCCAGGGAAGCATCATGAGTTCAGGTTTGGCCTGTCACTGCTGAAGGCAGACTCTTCTGATGGATGTGCTGTCAGAGGGAAATCAAAAGTTCCCTGCTGCTTACACAAACTGTTTGGTTACTAAACAGAGTCCCACATCACCTCTGGAGAAAATATCGGCTTTGACAAATGAGCCGAATTCCCTGGGTTGATTTTTAGCAGCCGCCAAAAGGCTGTCCCCCAAAGGGACTCAGTCTTCCTCAAGTCTGAATCTTGAGAATTATGATAGGAAATATATTTCTTGGACTCAGTACTCTAGAGGGACATGACTGAACTATACTCTTTGAGTGAAAGATCTCATTTTCCATTTGGATGGGATTGGGCAGTGGTGATAACTCCTGAGGTCTGGTGGGTATAACTGGAATTCCCTCCCTAGTTACGTCTGGGCATTTTGTTTGTTGGTCAGGAACAAAATCCCAAATCTCACTTGCTTGAGCCAACAGAGCGAGTATTGGATTGGCCAAAAGGTTCATTTCGATATTTCCATAACATCTTNACTGGAATTCCCTCCCTAGTTACGTCTGGGCATTTTGTTTGTTGGTCAGGAACAAAATCCCAAATCTCACTTGCTTGAGCCAACAGAGCGAGTATTGGATTGGCCAAAAGGTTCATTTCGATATTTCCATAACATCTTACAGAAAAACTCAAATGAACTTTCTGGCCAACCCAGTATGTTGGCTCACATAACTAGAAGTGGATGCAATGAGTTCAAGGAAGATTACATCAGAAGCTCGTTAGGATTTGGTTTCTCTCTACCTTTAGTTCTGATATCTTCTAGGTTGTATTAATTCTCAGGTGGACTTTTTTTCTATAAATTAATTTTTTATTGAAGTGTGGTTGATTTACAATATTGTGGTAATTTCGGCTGCATAGCAAAGTGATTCAGCTATACATACATATGTATATACCCTTACATATGTGTGTTTGTGTGTGCTCATTCATGTCCAACTCTTTGCAACCCTGTGGACTTTAGCCTGCCAGGCTCCTCTGTTCATGGAATTTTCCAGGCAAGAATACTGAAGTGGGTTGCCATTTCCCTTTCCAGGGATATATATACACACACACACACACCTATATATGAATATATATTATATATATGTACATTCTTATATATACATATATGTATATATATATATATCGGAGAAGGCAATGGCACCCCACTCCAGTACTCTTGCCTGGAAAATCCCATGGATGGAGGAGCCTGGTAGGCTGTAGTTCATGGGGTCACTAAGAGTCAGACACGACTGAGTGGCTTCCCTTTCACTTTTCACTTTCATGCATTGGAGAAGGAAATGGCAACCCACTCCAGTGTTCTTGCCTGGAGAATCCCAGGGATGGGGGAGCCTGGTGGGCTGCCGTCTACGGGGTCGCACAGAGTTGGACACGACTGAAGTGACTTAGCAACAGCACATATATATTTCATATTTTATAGTCTATCACAAAATATTAAATAGAGTTCCCTGTGCTCTATAGTAGGATCTTGTTTATCCAGCTCATATATACTAGTTGGCATCTATTAATCCCAAATTCCCGATCTATCCTTCCTCCAACCNCAACAGCACATATATATTTCATATTTTATAGTCTATCACAAAATATTAAATAGAGTTCCCTGTGCTCTATAGTAGGATCTTGTTTATCCAGCTCATATATACTAGTTGGCATCTATTAATCCCAAATTCCCGATCTATCCTTCCTCCAACCCCCACCCCCGTGGCAACCACAGGACTGTGCTCTACCTCTGTGAATCAGCCTCTATTTGTAGATAAGTTCGTTGGTATCATATTAGAGGCTCCACCTATAAGTGATACCAGGTACTGTTTGTGTTTGTCTGTCTGACTTGCTTCGCTCAGTGATATCCTCTCTAGCTGCATCCACATTGCTGGGACTCTTTCTATAGGTGGCCTCTGACACCCAGAGGTTCGTGTTGTTTTATATTCAAGTCCAGAAAACAAAGCTTCTCTCCTCTAGGGCCTCCAGCGAGATCCCGGGTTTGAACGATATTGGGTCTGGTATCCATTCTTGATCCTGCAGTTCTGTGGCCATAGAAGAGAATATACACCTTGGTCTTGCCTCGGTCAGATATCCACCTGTGAGGCTGGAGGTGACGTCACTTTAGCCTGAAACAGAGTCTAGGCATGAGAAGAGTGAGGGAGGGTTGATTCATCTGGGAAATTTTCATCTCTCTGTATCCCAAGAACATTGGACCCTACCCAGGTCCCCAGACAGCTGGAGACTTTGTGCATCCTTTTCCTGGGCTCATAATACTCCTTCCTGCGCCCAGCATGCCTCCCCCATTCTCTGGAGAAACCTCGGCTGTCCTCTGGACTTGGCTCAGGCACCCGTGCTGGGTGCTGCCGCCCCATCCCTGCATCTCCAATCCGCTCCCACCCTGGGCTCCTCGCCTTTGCACTTCCATCCCGTGTGGACATACATATTCGGGACTCATGCACTGTGTGTCCCTGTGCAGTGGAAGGCAGGTCTATGTCTCGCTTTCTCTTCCTGCCCCAAAAGGTCTGTTAGAAGGAGCAGTGAAAACCGTCACTGCCCACAGACTCTGTTCCCCTGGTTTTAACACATTGCAGCCTCCAATGCACCCAGCAGCCCCATGGACTAGGTCCCAATATTATCCGCATTTTACTACCCAGAAACTGAGGTTGGAGAGGTTTAAGTGTCTGGATTCAGTGAGTTGTGCATAAACATTAATCTACTGTGTGTCCAAATTCATGGTACTCAAAAGTGGACGGACAGTCCCTTCCTATTTCTTCTCTCATTTAAAGACAGATTTAAAGACAGAAGTTTCTGAAAATCCAGATTTTTATGCTTGATCTTTGTTCAATGTTGGCACATCATCCAGTTGAAAGAGATGTGCAAATGCCCAGGGTCTGTCATTCTCCCCTTCTCTGTGTGTCCTGCGCTGTAGGAGCAGGTTCACTAATGAAAGATGGGGCCCAGTCACAGGTGAGACTGAGATTGAGGACCTTGTGGGGACCCCACAATGTTGATGAAGTGGGTTCAGAACAGTCTCTCTGCACTGACTTACCTTGAAAGGGTCCTTGTCTGCCGTGGGCCCCAAAAAGCTTTCAGAGAAACCCTCAGATGGATCCTAATTTTATCAGAAGGAGATGGAGAGAAATCCCAGAGCAGTTTAAGCCCATTTCTCACTCTTTCAGTGACGCTTGGCAAACGTTCCTCCAGAAAACACTGTTCCTCTATTTCTGGGCATGAATTTCCTTCGCTTCACCCATCACCAGGAGCCAGGCAGCTAAGAATAAGTCGTCAGGCAGCTTGGATGTTATTGCCTAATTTTGTCCTTCTTTATGCTGGTAATTTGGACTTTTATTGTTCCTCCTGATGGGAGATGTGTCATATATTTCCTGTTGGCCAGAGGATAGCTATTGCTGCATCCCCAACCTTTTGTTCCATCAGCATCACTCTGATTTCAATATTAATTAGATCTTTTGTTCCTTTCTGTCTTTAGCATCTCTAATGAAGAACTAACATTCTGGAATTGTTTTGGCATCATGTGGAGAAACCCTGGAATGAGTCAGGGTAGATCTGCGAGTCTACCGGTTTCTCTTCCTCAGTAAACACGCCCACACACTTCCTTCTCTGCTGGCCACCTCTCACCTCTCCTCTCCATCAGGCCCTGCTCAGGGCAAGGTCCTGGGGGTTCACTGGGGTCTTGGGTCTGTGACTGTATCTCCAATATCAAGGTCAAGTACAGCCACTATGCCTATGTCCCTTGAAGACATCTTTTTTTTTAATTGAAGTATAATTTATTTATAATGTTGTGTTAGTTTCAGGGCTGCAGCAAAGTAGTTCAGTTATTACATATATACTCTTTTGCAAATTCTTTTTCATTATAGATTATTGTAAGATATTGCATATAGTTCCCTGTGCAACAGAGTAAGTCCTCGCTATTTATTTTATGTATAGTAGTGCACATCTGTTAATCCCAAACTCCTAATTTATTCACCCCCCCGTTCCCCATTGGTAACCATATGTTTGTTTTCTATGTCTGTGAGTCTATTTTTGTTTTGTAAATAAGCTCATGTGTATAATATTTTTTAGATTCCACATGATAATCTCTAGGTCTATACATGTTGCTGCAGATGGCATTGTTTTGTTCCTTTTTGTGGCTGAGTAATATTCCACTGTATATGCGTACCTCATCTTTATCCATTCCTCTGCTGATGGACACTTAGGTTGCTTCTGTGTCTTGGCTGTTGTCAAAAATGCTGCTGTGAACATTGGGGTACAGAGGCATGTCTATCCTTGATGTTTTGGAGTTTGGTTCACAGTTTAACCTCCTGACATGCAGCTTTCATGGTGAACAGAATATCCATTCTCCTGCTTAGGGAGAAGAAGAAAGCAACATGAGGACTGAAGCTCCTGCATCTGGGCACAGTGAGAAGGCGGGGGTGGGGGTGCTCCCTGGGTGATGCTGCTCTCATCAGTTTGGAGAACTGACCACCCCATTTTTCTTTTCTTTTTTCCGGTATTTATTTGACTGCACTGGGCCTTAACTGTGGCAGGTATAATCTTTGCCGCCGCATATGGGATCCTCAGCTGTGACATGTGGGATCTGGTTCCCTGGCCAGGGACAGAACCCAGGCCCCCTCACTGGGAGGACAGTGTCCTAGCCACTGGACCACCAGGGAAGTCCCTGACACCCTCATTTTCCACTGGAGGAAACAGGTTCAGAGGTGAGGCCAAAGGTTTAATGTTGCACAGTTAGAGTGGAATGGACTTGGACCCAGTCTTAGGGTATCTAGAGCTCTTGCAGGGGCCTCTGTGAACTTACTCAGTTGGAGAAGAGCCCCATAAAGGAAGATGGACTTGCCTTTGACCACAATCTGAGATCAAGCAGGGCTGGGCATGCTCCCCTTTATAAGGTGGCCACTGATGACCTTGAACTCCAGCTGATGGACACCTCTCTCTCTGCAGGACTTTGGGCTGGGACTCCAGCTGAAAGCGAAGGTCAAAGGTCATGTGTCCTACCCCGAGTGTCACCACACGCTGACCCCTGGGGGAGGAATAAGGAGTGACTTGCCAAGGTCATGTGTAGGCAGTGGCTGAACTAACAGAGGACTCTGTGAATCCATGTCTCACCCCCACACCGTCCCCTTGAGGTTGGCAATGGCTGGGTTCTCCTTCTTCAGACCCGTGTATTCTAACAGAGGTAGGAGAGCTGGGAGCCATGAAGTCATAGCTGGAGGAACCACAGAGATAAAAATACACTGCCTGCCTTCTGTGCAGCTAAGCACACATACAGAGATGGAACGCCCCCTTGAGGCCACAGGAGAGTTCAGGGCAGAGCTGGAATCTGAAGCCTGTCCTCCCAGTCTGGAGCCCTTGGGCCACAAGGCCTTTTGAGGTATCCTTGAGAAAGCTGATTTCTCTTACCTGCTAAAAGCCAGCAGGAATCTTTCAAGCCAGCAATCCTGAGTCTTCATCTGATCCCTCCGCCCACAGAGACATTTTAGCTAGATCGATTTAAATGGGGTGAAATTCAAGGGCAAGTAAATTGCACAAGACCAGAAAGACTTCAGGCCCTTGAAACTTTCAAGAATGGAAAAGATCAGAAAGGTTTAGCACTGCATGTTCTAACCAAAGAAATAGTTCTTTTGGGACAAATATCTAGAGTGGCCAAACAGCAGCCCAATGGACAAACACAGTAATATAGTAATACAGTAATCGTGTAGTCACAATACTATAGTAACAACGATAGGTGACAAGAGTAATGTTAGTAATAGAAGATGATAGTTGAAGATTTACCACGTGCCACGTGCTCTGTACTGTGGGCCCCCTGCAGGTGTCTTGTTTAATTCTATACCATTTAGGCATGGTCATTATCCCCATTTTAGTGGTGGAAGGGACTGAGGTTCAGAGAGGTGGACTGTTTGTCCAAAGTCGCACAGTGAAGGGAAGAGCTGAGATTCTAATCCAGGGACACTGACCTCCAGGACATCCTGAGAGGATATTGCAAAGGTCACTGGGCTCATTGCAATGCTCCCTCCAGCCTCCCCAAAGCTAAAGTCGCCCTCAGGATTTGGACAAGGTGGGATCTCTTCCACCGGTGCACAGGGAGGCCTCCCTCTGGCCCTGTCCACCAGCCCCAGGGCCGTGGAACCTCTCGCTCCACCGAGGTGACCGAGCTCCATATCTCCAAGTAGGGCTCCTGCTGTGGCTGTAACCGCGCCCCCTGTTGGCCGCTCGGAGCGTCTGCAGCGTCCGCGCTGGGCTGGCTGTGCCCGGGTGCGCCCTCTAGCTTCGGCGGGAGGGACTGCATGTCTTACAGGTGGTCGTACCTGGGGCTGCAGCTTGGAATGCGAATTCCCTTCAGACCTCAGGACGCTGGCTTTCCCCACTATATATGCACCCTTTCCCTCCCCTCTTTCTTTTCTGCTCTGACCGTTCCCTCCACTTCCGACAATCTAATTAAATATGTGGAAGTTTTCCCAGGAAAATGCACAAAAGCCTATAGAATTCAGCCTGCAATTTCACGATTTCATAGGCACCTCTTTATTTCTTTAATAAAGGTCTTCACTCTGTTAATATCTTAGCAGAGCTCCTTGAATGTAACAACAACAACAACAACAACAACAAAACCAGGCTGTTTAAAAATACTGCTTTTCCAACACCCAATCTAGTTTCAATAAATAAATGGAGAAAACACAAAATCACCTTAAAAAATTTTAACATAGTTTAACTGCTCACGATGAACGAGTGAATGCTCTTAAATGCAAATGCTACCCTGAAAAGACGTGTTGGCCCTTGAACCGCACAGGTTTAACTGGGCGAGTCCACTTATCCATGGATACTTTTCCATAGTGAATACCACACGGTCTTCCCTTGGTGGAATCTAGGGGTGTGTATAAAGAGGAACCGTTTATACCAGAGCTGGCTATAAATTATATGCAGATTTTTCAACTGCCTGGAGAAACAATGCCTCTAATCCCCCAATTATTCAAGAGTCAGCTGTCCTGATTTCAAGGGGAAATTGGGTCTTGTCACCGGTTGGGGTTTTAAGTCGCATGATGAAGAGGTTTTGGAGAAATCCACTCTGTGTAATTCTGTCCCTGGGTTTTCAGGCTCCCTTGGAGACAGCTTCAAAAGTGTAATTCTGAGGTCTTTCATGAACATGAGGTGCAAACCCAAACTTCTTGGTGTCTCCAGCTGAGGATGTAATCGCTGGACAGATGGAAGAGTCAGGGTCTTGCCTCTTGTTGCCAGTGGGGACCCAGCAGGGGCGTATGGGACTTTCCTTCAAAAATATGAGTGACCTCAGCTGACCTTGGGGAGCCTCTGCTGTGGGTTAGGTGAGCTCTTGAGCAGGGCCCCTGTGTGATGCCCTGTAACCTTCACAACAGGGCATATTGTTATTGACAAGGAAACCAAGGAGCAAGAGATAAGGAAAAGTGCCCCACCTTGCACTGTAGGGGCCGTGGGTGGTGGACTCCGACTGCCTGTCTCTTGCCCAAGGTCACCCCATGGGTTTTCAGGAGGGGTGGTGAGGGAAACCCAGCGCCTCGCTGGGCTTCAGTCTGAGCTCCAGGAGTTGGGAAGGCGGCAGTTCCGCATCTTACAGGTGGACAGGTGTAAGCCAAAAGAAACCGCTGGCTATTACGCTGTTGTTGGTGGCGGTTAGTCCCTAAGTCGTGTCCAACTCTCTGTGACTCCACGGACTAGTAGCCCACCAGGCTCCTCCGTGCAGTGGATCTCCCAGGCAGAAGTGGGTTGCCATTTCCCTCTCCAGGGGATCTTCCCAACCCAGAGATCAAATCTGCGTCTCCTGCATTGGCAGGTGGATTTTTCACACTGAGCCACCAGGGAAGCCCCACTATCTATTACATTGGCCTGAAAAACTGTGCCCTCTCCCCTCACTTTCCCCCAGAACAATTGCCCCCGAATTCAGGGTCCTGGGAATAAACTAAAACTGAGGTGTGGGGTTGGCTGATTCCATGACAAGCAGAGATCAGCAGCATCAGCCACAGGTTCCCTCATTGGCTGCGTGGTTGATGAGACCATTAGTCTTGTTAGCTCTCCCAATGTAGTACTGATGACCAGGCGTTTTTAAAGTGTTGTTATTATTCTAAAATAATCGCTATTGGATTCATCTGTTGTTGAACACGGCACTGGGTGCATAGCCTTGCTTGATTGGTTTCTATTAATTTACCCATAATTATACATTAAAGTGGATATAGAGACAGTGAGTCAGACAGTGTAAGTGGCAGGAATTTAGTCCGCGCTCCTATTGGCTGATGTCTTTCATTTTCCTCTCAGGCTGATAAAAATCACAGGGAAATGGTGATTCATTAGGAGTCCAGGGGAGGCCAGGTCTCGGGAGGGGACCAGCCTGCCCTGTACTCTGCAAAGAAAGTGAAAGTGAAGTCACTCAGTCGTGTCCGACTCTTTGCGATCCCATGGCCATGGGATTCTCCAGGCAGGAATCCTGGGGTAGGTTGCCATTTTCTTCCCCCCTAAATGCTGGGTCCTGAGCCCCACCGCGGGGGTGGGGGACCCTCCCTGTTCTGAGCTCTGCACCTCTTCCCTGCTGAGCTCTGAGCTGCTAGCATCAGATTCAGTACCTCCGTTCATCCTCATGATGCTGCTGGGAGGGATCAGTTGGCTCCATAGAATCAGCCACAGATACTTCCTTCCTACTGGTCAGGGTCAAGCATTGGGCTCCCCTACCTGGGCAGTGACAACCTCTGTTGTGTCCTGCAGCCTGCAGACCCAGCCATGACTCAGGACACAGCCCCCAGCTCCAGTGTCCCAGTCGTCTCCATTCAGGGAGATTTACCTGCACTTTCCAAGTCCTTACCCGGCTCACTCCTCCTCTACCATCTGCCCTGACCCCTCCAGCCTCCGAAGTCAGAGTTATCAACCGCACAACCCTGGGGATTTTGTAGTTTGTTTCTAGAAGACACAGCAGCACAGAGCAGAGCTGGGGGCCATGTACAAAAACAAATGTGCTGTTAGACGTCACATGATGGAAAACTAGGTTTATGGCATCATCCTTAACTCTCTGGCTTCCCTGGTGGGTCAGAGGTAAAGAATCTGCCTGCCAATGCAGGACACATGGGTTTGATCCCTGGATAGGGAAGATCCTTGGGAGAAAGAAATGACAACCCACTCCAGTATTCTTGCCTGGGAAATCCCTTGGACAGAGGAGTCTGGCGGGCTACAGTCCAGGCAGTTGCAAAGAGTTGGGAATGACTGAGTGAGCGCACACACACACACACACACACACACACACTTCAACTCTATGAAGCTTCTTTCTTTCTTTTTTGGTACCTTTGTACTGTTGATGGACATACACTGGCACATCCTAATCACCCCAGCTCTGTATGGAGGTTCTTCAGAGTGGACCAGAGTACCAGCCACAGGACATGAAAACTGCAGCTCCGTGGCTCTGACCCAGTGATGAACGGGGTCCTCGGCTCAGCAAATTTCTCACGTTTCACCTTAGCGCTGCCCTTTCTATGGGGCAGAACGCTCAGCTGCTGCATCTTTATCTTCTAGTTGTGGGATGACAGCCCAGGAAGGGATGAGGAGACAGACATCCAGCCTGAGAGTTCCATCATGGGAAGGGTTATGTCTGCAGGAATGAAACTATTAGTTATGTTTCCCAGGTTATTAATGAAAGCATTAACTAGCACTAAACAGAGAATCTGGGGTTGTCTGGGAAACAGTCTTTTTTTTTTTCTTTCGGCCACACTGTGTGGCCTGTGGGGGAGTTGAGGGGGGTGGGTCTTGGTTCCCTGATCGGGGATGGAATCCACACCCCTTGCAGTGGTAGCATGGAGTCTTAACCACTGGACCACAGGAAAGTCCCGATTTTGAACATTTTTAAATGAAAGGAAGTTATCTGGGGGTAATGAATGAATCACCGTCATTGAAAGGACTGACATTGAAGCGCCAAAACTTTGGCCATCTGACGCAAAGAGCGGACTCACTGGAAAAGACTCTGATGCTGGGAAAGATGGAAGGCAAAAGGAGAAGGAGGTGGCAGAGGATGAAATAGTTAAATGGTATCACTGCCTCACCAGACATGACTTTGAGCAAACTCTGGGAGACAGTGAAGGACAGGGAAGCCTGATGTGCTGCAGTCCATGGATTCGCAGAGTTGGACATGATTTAGCAAATGAATGACAACACTCAAAAAATTACAAAAAGTGTTTTTAGAGTCCTAACCTTTTCTTCAGCCCAGGAAAGGTTTTTGTGATGTCACATGTTGCCTTATCTGAAGGTCTCATTCACCATGTGATGTCACCTGCCTGGTTCTGAGAGCCACCTAGGTTCTTGGGCTGGCCCTGGACATGAGGGGACAACAAGGGTCACTTCTCTCAGAGTCAGGGACTGAAAGCAACAGGGCTATTCAAGTGCATTGCATGCGTGCATGCGAAGTTGCTTCAGCAGTGTCCAGCTCTGCAACCCTACGGACTGTAGCCCGCCAGGGTCCTCTGTCCATGGGATTCTCCAGGCAAGGATACTGGAGTGGGTTGCCATGTCCCCCTCCAGGGGAATCTTCCTGATTCAGGGGTTGAATCTGCATCTCTTATGTCTCCTGCATTGGCAGGAGGGTTCTTTACCACAAACGCCACCCAGGAAGCCCATTCAAGTGCACAGAATCAGACCTGGGACAGGTCAGATTTCATGACCTTAGCCGTGAGGTCTTTCCAATTTAACTTAATAGATTTCTATTTGAATTCACTCAACGAAGTGCAATTCATAACTGAAACTGTGAATGAGTGTTTGCTCTGGGTCCAGCCCTGTATCCCCAGCACAGAGATGAATAAGGCTCTGTCTCTGCCTCCAAACTGCTCCCAGTCTAGGCGAAGCAACAGCCACACAGATGTATAGCCTCTGTGCAAATTCCATCACATTTGCAAATCACCGCAGGCTTCACTACTCTCTGGGATAAATGCATAACCTCTTCCTGAGTAGGGTGACTCAGTATCCTGGCTTTCCCATGGTGGCAGGGTTCCCAGGTCACAGGAGTTTCACTACCAAAAAAAAAAAAAAAAAAACCCACAAGGAAATTGCCAGGCAAACAAGAATAAGTTTTACTATATTCCTGAGGCTATATTATATTTTTAGTAATCTTTCAATAGGAGCTGATTTGTAAGATGGATGGTCTGATCAGTTAGCCTCATGAATCACCCTTGCTATAAACATTGTCCTTGGTCTCAGCAGACTGTCCACTGTGGGCCCAGTGCCACTGGCTTTTTTTTTTTTTTTGATCACTTGTCCTTCTTCATGATTAATATCTCTTTCAGCCAAGGAATCTATTACAGAAACAAACAACAAGAGAGACCTATTATGTTGCTCTCTCTGTCCATTTCATTGTGAATTTTCTTCCTCTCTGTTTCCCTACCACTCTTCCTCAGAGAACTTGCATTGTGGGCACTTCTGGGCAAAATCCTAATTGTCGTTCCCAGGCTAGCAAGCCTCCTTTTCCTCCTACGTTGCATCACAAGGCTAATTCTCCGAAGACTGTGTATTATTCCAGCACAAAAAGGAGACAGTTAGGTGAACACTGGATGTGGCATGAGCAACATTTAATTATTACTGGGATAAATTCCAGAAAACTTGAAAACCATCACAGAAATGGTGCAAAAGTGGATACATATTAAAGAGAAGAAAGAGAAAAACCCCACTCTTTTTTTTTTAAGTTTTTAAAGTTTATTTATTAATTTTGGCTGTGCTGGGTCTTCTTTGATGTGTAGTTGCAGAGAGTGGGGTCTACTCTCTGGTTGTGGTGGACGGATTCTCATTGTGGTGACTTCTCTTGTAGAATATGGGCTCTAGGGCCCTTGGGGTTCAGCAGTTCCAGTGTGTGGTCTCAGCAGGTGTGATTCCCAGGGTCTAGAGCACAGGCTCAGTAGTTGTGGCACACGAGTTTAGTTGCTCCGCAGCATGTAGGATCCTCCTGAGTCAGGGACCAAACCTGTGTATCCTGTTTTGGCAGGTGGAATTCTTTATCACGGAGCCACCAGGGAAGCCCAGCCCCCATTCTTGAATCTTATCTTGAGAACATGACTTTTCACTGCACTGATCTGTTTAGGTTGGTAAAAGCATGGGTGTAATCTTTCTACAAACACAATGATAGGGTATTATGATAAATAATTGTCATAATAGGTGAGAACTATGAAGCATCTTCCTTTGTGCTGGGAATTTTAAAAAATATTTTAAGATGTAGTATTCACACCTAATAAAAGTCATGGCTCATATGCACCATCTGTGGTCCAGCCAAGAGGACTCAGGTGAGAACTGACCAGGGCATAAGAATACTGGTTCCTCAGATGACCTCAGGGGGCAATCACTGACCATATTAGACTCTGATACGAATGAGAAATAAAGCTCTATGGTGTTAAGCCATTGTCTTGAAGTGTTGTTTGTTATAGCCATTCATCTAGGTTGACTGAGATCATTATTATAGACAACTTCCAGAGGAGAAAATTGAAAATTGAATACAGTGAAATTTATTGAACCAAGAATATTTTCGTAGTAAGTGGAAGTGTTAGAATTTCAGTTTTAGGCTCACTTCATTCCAGAGTCCACACTCTACCCAAATTTGAATCTGGTCTATATCCCAATGAGTGGCCTGTTTTAATTCATCTTGCATTTTGGGGTTATACAAGGATTGCACATTTGGCCAGCAGAATTTACTAGATGCTAAAGTAAATCTGAAGTTCAGATAAACAATTTTGTTTTAGTGTAAGTATGTCCCATGCCATCTTTGTGACACACTTATACTGAATGTGTCTCTGCTATTTATCTGAAATTGGAATTTCACTGTGATATCCTGTACTGTGGGCTTCTCTGGTGGCTCAGATGGTAAAAAATCTGCCTGCAATATGGGAGACCTGGATTTGATCCCTGGGTTGGGAAGAACCCCTGGAGGAGGGCATGGCAATCCATTCTAGTATTATTGCCTGGAGAATCCCCATGGACAGAGGAACCTGGCAGGCTACAGTCTATGGGGTCACAAAGAGTTGGACATGACTGAGTGACTAAGCATGACACATTCTATACTATATCTGATGATCCTGGTGACGTGTCCCATTGATTCTGATCTGTATATGCCAGAAACTTGCTGAATCCAATATCTGCCTCTATTTCTTCCCTGTGGGTGGGATTAAGTTGTCAGTGACTATAGCAAATGTGAACAATAGCTCTGGAATTTTATTTTATTTTTAATCTTCTGTCCATGCTGGATCCAACTTGCACACCCTTCATTGGCAATGTGAAGTCTTAACCAGTGGACACCCAAGGAAGTCCTTGTGATTATTATTTTAGATAATGACCATTCTTAACTCTGTCAATGAGTTCGCCATTACAAGTAGTCTAGTAAAGGCACTTTATTTGGTGTCTCTTATGAAGGTGAAAGTCACTCAGTTGTGTCCAACACTTTGCAACTATACAGTCCATGGGATTCTCCAGGCCAGAATACTGGAGTGGGTAGCCTATCCCTTCTCCAGCAGGTCTTCCCAACTCAGGAATTGAACAGGGTCTCCTGCACTGCAGGCAGATGCTTTACCAGCTGAACTACCAGGGAAGCCCAGTATCTCTTATAGAAGACGTCTGATGCTAATGCTTGCTGTTGGGTACTTAATTCTTGATGTCCCTGATAGAACCTGGGGACACTGTGGAATTTTCATGCAATATTGTCCAGCCTAGGATCGCAGCTTCTCCAGATATTAACAGACAACAGCTACAGAGAACANTCTTATAGAAGACGTCTGATGCTAATGCTTGCTGTTGGGTACTTAATTCTTGATGTCCCTGATAGAACCTGGGGACACTGTGGAATTTTCATGCAATATTGTCCAGCCTAGGATCGCAGCTTCTCCAGATATTAACAGACAACAGCTACAGAGAACAAATCTAGGGCACCTATTTGATCAGGAAGTGTGTATGAGCACTAATTTGACGTTGGTCTTGTCTGTATAATATCTACACAAACCCCACTAATGACAACAAGCATTTGAACTTGGATTTCAAGAAGTAAAAGATGAGCAGCAGATGGTGTTTGGTAGCATCCTGGAGGGAGTTGGAGAGACTGTTTCCTCTTTACCTACTATCTTTTCTCAACAACCCTTACCCCCTTGCTGAGTGGGTTTCCCATTCAGACACCTGCAGAGGATTTGAGTGTGGGAAAGGGTATGTCTGGGCAGAAATGTGGCGGGGGATGGGGGAAGACATGTAGAGAAGCTGCTCAAAGGTGAGGCAGTATTGACTTGTGTTACTGTGATGCACACCCAGCCTCCCCACCCCTGGTAAAGATGGAAGGAATTATTGCCCATATGCCGGGTGGGCATCTCTTCCTGGAGAGGCCTGCCTCAGAGCTCCCTGTGGGATTAGTTGAGGCCAGTGTTGAGCTACAAGGCAGGACATCTTCTGCTTCTTCCAAACACTGCCACCTTCCTTCTGCAGGTGTTCCTCCTGCGGTTACTCCCAGGTAAACTTCCTCTGTGTGGATCTCCACTTGAATGTTAACTTCTCATGAAACCCAGCCTTAGTAGCTTATGACCATTCTTCAAGCAAAGCTTTTGTAGTTTTCTTATTTTTCACTGTTAGTCATTTTATTCCTCTTGATATGATTGTAATTGGGATTGTTTTATTAATTTTTCTCTCAGATAGTTTGTGACTTGTGCTTTTTGTTGTTTAGCCACTCGGTAATGTCTGACACTTTTGCAACCTCATAGACTATAGCCCACGAGGCTCCTCTGTCCATGGGATTTTCCGAACAAGATCACTGGAGTGATTTGTGTATGAAAATGCAATAAAATCTGCATATTGATTTTGTATCCTGCAAATAAAGAGTTCATTGATGAGTTCTGAAGGCTTGTGAGGGTGTCTTTTTTTTTTTCTTCTCCCCTCCCCCTGAGGGTGTCTTTAAGATTTCCTATATAGTCTTATGTCATCCTAAGCAATGATAGTTTTACTTCATTCCAATTTGGATTTTTAAAATTTCTTTTTCTAGCCTTATTGTTATGACCAGGACTTCCAATATTATGTTGAACAAAAGTGGTGAGAGTGGGTGTCCTTGTCTTCTTCCTGATTTTAAATAAAATGCTTTTAGTTTTTTTCCCTCTTTGAGTATGATGTTGGCTAGATGGCTCCCTGGTGGCTCAACGGTAAAGAATCTGCCTGCAATGCAGGAGACCTGGGTTTAATCCCTGGGTCAGGAAGAGCCCCTGGAGAAGGTGATGGCAACCCACTCTAGTATGCTTGCTTGAAGAATTCCATGGATAGAGAAGCCTGGCGGGCTATAGTCCATGGAGTAGCAAAGAGTTGGACATGATTAAGCAACCAACACTTCACTTCATGATGTTGGTTGTGGGTTTATCATATATGTTATTATTATGTTGAAGTATATTCCTCTATACTCACTTTGCTGAGAGTTTTCATCACAACTGGATGATGCTGAATTTTGTCAAAGGCTGTTTCTCCACCTATTGAGATGATCGTATGATTTCTATCTTTCATTTTGGAAAAATTTTGCTCCTAAGGATGAACATCATAGATGAAAAAAGTAAGATTTGCAAATTTGCTGGGGTAATTAGCTTGACAGCACAGTCATTTAAGAGGGATAGTAATTAAATCATAATGTTTATATTTATATTGAACATCTCACAGTTTCAAAATCATTTTATATGAATTATCTCATTTGCAGGCACATCAAGGCTAGCCTCTTTATTTCTAATGTTAACTCATTTCAGGGCTATCCAAGCTGCTGTTACTACAGTAATAAAATTAAATACTTCTGTATCAGTAAAAAAATGCAAAAATTTTGTTGGAAGAGGGTGCAAATTTTAGGACAGAGTTGTGACAGTCTGTGTGCTTATAAATGAGCATGCATTTCAACCAAGTAATTTTGTTTCTTTGGAGTTATGCTAAGAAAATAGAGATATGTGTAATGACATGGAGGAAAGGTTTCTTGAATGACAATAAAATTTTTACGCAACATAAATGTCTCAAAATAGAGATTTATTTAAATATTATATATGTTATTGCTATACATATTTTATCAATCAAGAAAAATAAAGACCTCTAAATATATTTAGATCTATAGATGGATACATTGATAAGTAGCTAGATGACAGATATTATAAGTAGATAAACAGATAATAAGTGGATATATAGATAATAGAGGGATGATAGATAAATAGGTAATAGATAAAAATGGTAGATGAATTAGTGGATGGTTAGATAGATATGATGGATCAATAGACAGATATATAGGCAGATGATAGATAATAGACAGATGGATGATAGATAATAGATAAAGATGATGGATGAATTGGTGGGTAGGTATGATGGGTGGATAGATAGATGGATGATAGATGGATAGACAGATATAGAAAATAGACCCTAGCACCAGAAACAGCAGCATGGACTGTCAAGTAGTCTTCTAACCTCACTGTCCCCCTCATGGCATGACTGTCCCCAGTGTGTCCTCTTGCTGAGTCACCCAGTTGAAGACCCTTCCTAGAAGCTACACCAAATAAGTCTACTTATATTTCGGTGGCCAGCTCTCAGCCACCTGTCCAAACCTAGCTGTAACGGAGACTGGAAAACGAAACCTATTAGAGCACATCTCCCTCCTCGCTAAATAACTTCACTCTCAGTTACAGAGGTGGAAAAGAAGGAAAACTGTGGCGACAGCCAGCAGACTGTAGCCACGTGTCTTTTCTCTGCTCTCCTGGACAACTAATGCCTGGTCTGCTATAGAGGCCACCCTTTGTGTTAGGTTTCTGAGGCGTTGGGTTTCAATCAATCATTTTGTTGATCAAATTAAGCTTTCTAGGGACTCCAAAAGCTTTTATGGAAAAGATATCTGGCCGAATGTCTTTTTAAAAATAGTTTCATTTATTTGTTTTTGGCTGTGCTGGGCCTTTTTTCGCTGCACGGGTTTTTCTCTAGCTGTGGCCAGTGGGGGCTACNCTAGGGACTCCAAAAGCTTTTATGGAAAAGATATCTGGCCGAATGTCTTTTTAAAAATAGTTTCATTTATTTGTTTTTGGCTGTGCTGGGCCTTTTTTCGCTGCACGGGTTTTTCTCTAGCTGTGGCCAGTGGGGGCTACTCTAGTTTCACCCTGCGTGGGCTTCACATTGCAGTGCCTTCTCTTGTGGTGTGTGGGCTTCTCATTGAGATGGCCTCTCTTGTTGTAAAGCGCATGCTCTAGGGTACTCGAGCTTTTGTGGCACATGACTCAGTGGTTGTGGCTCCCAGGATCTACAGCACAGGCTCAATAGTTGCGGCCCATGGGCTTAGTTACTCAGAGACACGTGGGATCTTCCTGGATCAGGGATCAAACCAATGTCTCCTGCATTGGCAGGTGGACTCTTAACCACTGACCCACCAAGGAAGCCCTGGCCAAATATCTTTTAATTCAAAGTTTCTCAAATGGAAAGCCATAAATGCATTTCCCATATCCCATTGTTTCTACAATTTTTAGTCACATTGACATTACTTACTTTTTCCAGCAATAAAAGCACATTTTAGGTCTCTTTGTTAATCTTTTTGTAGATTCTTCAAGTGTCCACAAATATCTGCATTTTCCTCTTATGAGTAAACAGAAGATCTATTTCTCCACTTTCCCTACACTCATCAGAGTCCTGTCACTAGTTCTCACCAATGGAATGTGAGCAGTAGAGAGTGTGACACCTTTGGACTTAAGCAATTAAGAGCAAGTCTGACCCCTCCATTCTCTCTCTGTCCCATCCATTGGCTGATTGTAAAGGAAAATGTGTACTAAGGACACAGTAGATGCTCAAGATAAAAGATGCTTAGGTCCCTCATGATCCTTTGGAGCAAGAAATCCCACTGCCCTACCCTGGCCAGTGATGTGCTAGGAAGCAGACCAATACTGTGCCTTGAGGCAGTACAACCCACATAACTGAGTACCAATGTGTGATTTCAGCACCTAAATTGGTATTTTTGGTTTTGTTTTGCTTTTCGGTTGTACCTTGCAGCATGTGAGATCTTAGTTCCCTGACCAGGAATTGAACCCATGCCCCCTGGATTGGAAACACGGAATCTTAACTACTGGAACACCAGTGTGTGTGTGCTAAGTTGCTTCAGTTGTGTCTGATTCCCTGTGACCCTGTGGACTGTAGCCTTCTGGGTTACTCTGTGCATGGGATTCTCCAGGCAAGAATACTGGAGTGAGTTGACATGTTCTCCAGGGGATCTTCCTGACCCAGGGATTGAACTTATTTTTCTCACATCTCCTGCACTGGCAGCAGGGTTCTTTACCATTAGTGCTTCTTGGGAAGCCCCAAGTGAAGTCCCCAGATAGGTTTTTTTTTCTTTGCAGCTGGTGGGGGTGGTTTTACTAAGCATGTAGCTAGACCCAAGCAGTGGACTCTTGGGCTAACAAGATGTTATTTAAAAAAAAAAAAAACTTTAAATAGTTGTCAATAGTTAAAAATTCAGGAACTTCCCTGCTGGTCCAGTGGTTAAGAACCTTCCTCCCAATGCCAGGAATGTGGGTTCGATTCCTGGTTGGGGAACTAAGATCCCACATGCCACAGGGCAACTAAGCCTGTGAGCTGCAACTAAAGAAACCTGAGTGCTGCAATGAAGAGTTTTGCGTGCCACAACTAAGCCCTGATGTAGCCAAAAGCAAATAAACAAATGATTAAAAAATTAAAAATTCAGAATTTCACATAAAATATCACTGGGATCAGCAGAATGTCAGTCCTTATGATCTTTTCCCCTGATGTCTCACCTGGGAATCTCAAGAAAGACTTTGCAGCTGTAATTCAGGTTACTAATCAGTTGCTTTGAAAATAGGGTGAGCCGCCTGGAGGTGCCAGATAAGTTCCATGCAATCACTGGGCCCTTAAAAAGCAGCGCTTTCTTTAACCTGAAAGAGAGAGAAGTCAGAGGGACTGGAAACATGAGAAGGATTTGATGTGTGTGTGTGTGGTTGCTGGCTTGGAGACGCAGGGGTCACACGGAAAACATAAGACTACTAATTGTGCCAACATTCAGAATGAGCTGCAAAGCAGATTCTCCAGTAAGGAAAGTCCCCTTGCTGACACCTTGACTTTTGTCATGTAAGATGTACAGTCATCAGAAGAAAACAATGGAAACAACAGAGAAATAACAGCCTATACATCTCCAAATTAGGCAGATACCAACATCCAGACTTGAACAGCACTGGGAAGTCCCATGTAACAGCATTCTGGGGTCTTAATGGAGAAAGTATTCCAGGCGGTGTATTCACCCCACAGGCCAAACTTCAGACTGCAGCTTTAGGGGCTCCTGTTTATAAACCCAGGTTGGATACATCAGGTTGTATTCAGGTATACATTGCATACATCAGGTTAGCAACACTGATGTTTCAAAACTGGGCCTCTGAAAAGTGATCTTGGGTTCCACTCTTTTTCTCAGATCATAAAAGAGGGTAAAAAAATTAACTCTCAAGTTTGTGAAACTGGTTATTCTCTTCTTTTTCCATGTCTGCATTTTCTCACCTTGCCTCTTTCATAAGAAAGGGATACCCAAACATCTCTCATTTTCTAAAAGTTTTGCTTTAATACAGAACCAGAATCCTTCATTTCATTTTGCTCTGTGTGGTGAGACAGAACTGAAATTTTGGGATCAGTGAGTTAGCAGTGGGTCATCTGTGCTGAGATTATAAATATCTCCCACCTGGGTCCCCTGTGAGCCCTCCACCGAGGGTTCTTTTGATGCATGAAAAAAGCAATTCGTTTTTAATTGTCCTTAGAAATGGTTTTTCTGGTGTATCAGTTTAGAACAAGCTTGTTTATCAAAACCCACTGATCCAAATAATTCACAATCCAACTAAAATTACTTTTTGAAATAACAATGAGATTTTTAAAGGAGGAAGTTTAGTTACAGAGCACCCATGGGACTGTGATACTAAGCTTATAAACAGTGCATCTTATTTCATGGGCAGCAACCTTTGGGGTAGAACAAGTGTTTGAGGGGATTATCAGCTGCCAGCTTACAAGCCTCTCTATTTCTTAGTTTGCTTGTTCAATTAAAATCTGGCTATCACTCTTTCTACCCCTTCTTTCCTTTTTCCCCTTTTTCTCCATCCTTCCCCTCTTTCATTTGACATTTTGTGTCACTATTTTCTCACGTTTTAAAAATGAGAGAGACCAAGATAAATATATGGTCTTGACTTATGGGATCAAACAGCCATTTCTTTTCCAGTGACACACAAATAAGGACCTGGCTTTTAAAAAGAGCATTTTGGGGACTTCCTTGGCGNATGGCAAGAGCGAACATCAACATTTTAGGAATCAGTAAACTAAAATGGACTGGAATGGGTGAATTTAATTCAGATGATCATTATATCTACTACTGTGGGCAAGAATCCCTTAGAAGAGATGGAGTAGCCCTCATAGTCAACAAAAGAGTCCGAAATGCAGTATTGAGGTGTAATCTCAAAAGTGACAGAATGATCTCTGTTCGTTTCCAAGGCAAACCATTCAATCACAGTAATCCAAGTCTATTCTCCAACCAGTAATGCTGAAAAAAATGAAAACGAATGGTTCTATGAAGACCTACAAGACCTTCTAGAACTGACACCCCCAAAAAGATGTCCTTTTCATCACAGGGGACTGAAATGCAAAAGTAGGAAGTCAAGAGATACCTGGAGTAGCAAGCAAGTTTGGCCTTGGAGTACAAAATAAAGCAGGGCAAAGGCTAACAGAGTTTTGCCAAGAGAACACACTGGTCATAACAAACACCCTCTTCCAACAACCCAAGAGAAGACTCTCTACATGGACATTACCAGATGGTCAACACCAAAATCAGATTGATTATATTCTTTGCAGCCAAAGATGGAGAAACTGTGTTCAGTCAGCAAAAACAAGACTGGGAGCTGACTGTGGCTCAGATCATGAATTCCTTATTGCCAAATTCAGACTTAAATTGAAGAAAGTAGGGAAAACCACTAGCCCATTCAGGTATGACCTAAAACAAATCCCTTACAATTGTACAGTGGAAGTAACAAATAGATTCAAGGGATTAGATCTGATAGAGAGAGTGCCTGAAGAACTATGGGCAGAAGTTTGTGACACTGTACAGGAGGCAGTGACCAACCTAGAAAGCATATTAAAAAGCAAAGACATTACTTTGCCAACAAATGTTTATCTAGTCAAAGCTATGCTTTTTCCAGTAGTCACGTATGGATGTGAGAGTTGGACTATAAAGAAAGCTGAGCGCCAAAGAATTGATGCTTTTGAACTGTGGTGTTGGAGAAGACTCTTGAGAGTCCCTTGGACTTCAAGGAGATCAATCAATCAATCCTAAAGGAAATCAGTCCTGAATATTCATTGGGAAGACTGATGCTGAAGCCAAAGCTCCAATACTCTGACCACCCAATGCAACGAGCCAACTCATTGGAAAAGACCTTGCTCAGTCGTGTCCAACTCTTTGCAGCCCCATGGACTGTAGCCCACCAGACTCCTCTGTCCATGGAATTCTCCAGGCAATACTATTGGAATGGGTTGCCACCTCCTTCTCTAGAGGATCTTCCCGACCCAGACCCAGGCATTTCTCCCTTAATTTCCTTTTAATTTGTGGAGGAAGTAAAAATTCAGATTCCTTGGAGTCTTCACATTTTTGTTTGAATGATTTCAGTTATGTAGATGGTATGAGAACAGCACCAAAAATGTAAATGTCTACATGACAATTCAAGTCATGGACAGTTTAAAGTCTCTTTCTTCAGCGTGCCAGATTCTCAATAAAAAGTAAAAAGGAAGTGAGAGAAAGAAAAAGAAAAAAATTAAGAAAAATTCCAGCCATGGCAGAAAACAAAGGGAAAAGAAAACAGAGAAAAGAGGGAAATTAACTTAAATGCACTTATTAGTTTTCTTACTAGAGTGTATTCTGTCTACACTCTGATACGCCAGATGGCCACACAAAGCCACATCCGACAAGCTACTCATGTGACTTTGCTGCCTGGAGGTTAGAGGTCACTGCATATACAGACTGCATTTTCTGCCTAAAGTTCAGTTGACTGGATGAATTACAATTAATCCCAAGGTTTTCAATTGCTAACACAGTGCAATGTTAATTGACCCCATGTTAAATAGCAAATATTTGCATCATCTGTAGAGATTCATCTTAACAGGAAATAAGATCACATTTGAACATGGAAACTGTCCAGGGAATAAACTGTTCATTTTACCTGGACAACTCAAATGATGAATTCTCTTGGCATCTTTTAAAAATTTAATTTAATTGTTATTGCCATATGAGNATAGCAAATATTTGCATCATCTGTAGAGATTCATCTTAACAGGAAATAAGATCACATTTGAACATGGAAACTGTCCAGGGAATAAACTGTTCATTTTACCTGGACAACTCAAATGATGAATTCTCTTGGCATCTTTTAAAAATTTAATTTAATTGTTATGGCCATATGAGTGTACTCAATCCATAAAAAATTATACACTCCATGTAAGATGGTGGATTTTGGTATGTTTTACAAGCTTAATATTAAGTTATTTCAATTTATAGGATTATTGGTTTTTTATTGACAAGATTAAAGGCAAAATATTAAAAGCGATGTATATATTTCTCTCCTCATCTACCTTCTTTCCCCTTCTTGCCAAACACTTAGGCGTTTGGTCTTTTTCCAAGCAAAAGTAGATGAGAGAGAGTCTAAAGAACCATGATGACTGTTTTTTATGGCTAATTGACATTGCGTATTATAAACCAGCCATCACCTTTAATTTCTATTTTGGTATTTGAATTTCAAAAAGTCACACACTTTCTTGATCCCTCTACTTTACCCTTTGAAGACAGCCATGATCTGAAATTTACTTTCATAAGAGTCACCTTTTTTCCTCTACTGGCAAATCAAAACTTTGACTTATTTTTGCAGCGATTGCTTTTTGCTTCCCTGGATAACAGAGATGCTAATATAGCCTCACACAATGAGGGATAATTGGTACCAATCTGGAGGATGCAGGTGAATGGGAGATGAGGCATCCCCCAGAATGCAGTTAGCCATGTGTCTGTCATGTCCAGCATCTGGGGTTTTAAACATACTCATTCTGTGATTGGTAGTATGTCTACCAATCATCTGAATACTGGGCTGACATCTGTACATTTCATATGGATGTTTGGAGTATTACAGAGACAGATTTCAGTCCTGTTCACATTTCTGAGTTAAAGTAGTAGCAGTGAATGTTTCAGAAAATCCAATGATATTTTGATTATTGTAACAGTGGGCTTCTGCATATCCTATGTGTAGCTTATCATTTCAGAACTCTTTTCTGGATAACAATGTTGTCGTTTAGTTTACCCCAGGCTGAAGGTCTGTCCCCAAGTTGCAATTTAAAAATGATTATGCCCTTAGAAATAACTGGAGTGGTTTTAACTTCTATATGGTATATGCCTGCTACTGCCAGTTCCTTCTCAGTTATAAACCTGTTCCTGGAAATGAGCCCTCAGTTCCTAGGATTTGTTTTTCATTCACGCACTTGCTCTGAAATGCCATTATATCCTTACTGTCATCTGCCACACTGGGGAGGGAGCACCTTCACATGCATATTCCTCTGATCTTATAATGGGTGCTCCTGTGTTTGCCTCCTCCAGGCAGACCTGCAGGTTTGCAGCTACAGTACAAACATGGGGCTGTTGGCAGAGTCTTCCAACAGTCATCTCAATCTTCTCACCCTCAGTGTGGTGAGTCAGTGGATACAGTGGCATGTCAGTCACTGGCCACACTGAATGGGGAATAAAAAGTGCTCTAGGTAAAATAGCCATTGACCTGGCATGCTGTGGTGACAAAAAGAACAAGACTGTTGTCAGATCATGATGAGAAATCTTCTGTTCTCAACAGTGTTAAATCTGAGTGAGTTTACCAATGAGCTTATTTATGAAACAGATTCAGATATAGAAAATATATAGAGATATAGAGATATCTCATGGATATGGAGAACAAACTTAAGATTACCAAATGGGAAAGGGACTGGAGGAGAGATAAAAATAGGAGTTTGGGATTAGCAGATACAAACTACTGTATATATATATATATATATAAAGATAAACAGCAAAGGCCTACTGTACAGCACAGGGAACTATACCCAATGTCCTGTGATAAACCAAAATGAAAAAGAATGTGTGTGTATATGTACAACTGAGTCACTTTGCTGTACACTAGAAACTAATGCAACAATAAAAATTATATGTGAGCATTTCTGTACATGTTATAACAAAGTGAATGCTTTGAAATATAAATCATACTTCATGGAGAATCAGCTGACTTAAAAGCATCCCACTTTCTTGCCATCTTAATGGAAGGGGGATTTAAGCAAAATTCAGGTGCGGCACTGGGGGTCACCCGGTGGCACTGGCTCTTGCCGTGACCTGTGCAGAATTCACTGACTGTCCCTGGAGCCACAGGTCTAAGCCAGCTCGTTCTTTTGTAAACGACCCGACGGGCAAGCTCTTTGAAATCTCACCTTTGACTTTTGCGGTGTTACTGCCCTCGCCGTCTGCCGTCATTTCTCCCTCTGGTCTTATTTCTTTTTTCCTCCCATATCAGATCCTAGACTTTCTAATTTGTTTCTTATAAACCACTTTTGCCTATGAGACCACACAACCCCTAGACTGTAAGCTCCCCAAGCAAGAATCTATGTCCACCTTGTTCATCCAGAAACCAGTTAGTACAGCATCGGGGCCTTTAAAATTAATCAATAAGTGTTTGTTGAATGAATAACTGAATGTATCACAATTGTGTGTGAAATAACAGTACATGGGTCTTCAGAATTCAAGGGAATGCCCTTTGTTCAAAGTTCAAGTGTTTAAGACAAAAACTGCTTTTAAGAGGCTTTAAACATGCCGCTTGATCTTTGGCTCTTTCCAGGGGCAGGGGGTACAATATTTCACACCATGGGTAACTCTTCTGCACGCTTCTCCTTTCCCGTGTCTCCTGGGAAATTATTATTCCCACTTCATCAAAGCAATTCCATACACGTCTTCAGTGTCGATATTCAGATGATCCCCAGACAAATAATTACACATTTCTATGTGTATTGTTTTGTATGGAGATTAGGGAGAAGTCTTTACAGAAATATAATCACTGGTGGGACTTCCCTGGTGGACGAATGGTTAAGGATCTGCCTTGGTAGTTCAGCTGGTAAAGAATCTGCCTGCAGTGTGGGAGACCTGGGTTTGATCCCTGGGTTGGGAAGATCCCCTGGAGAAGGGAAAGGCTACCCACTCCAGTATTCTTGCCTGGAGAATTCCATGTCCAGAGGAGCCTGGCAAGCTACAGTCCATGGGGTGGCAAAGAGTCGGGCACAAGTGAGCGACTAAGCACATTCCAGTGCAGAAGACGGGTTTGATCCCTGATTGGGGAAGTAGAGTCCCACATGCCCTGGGGCAACAAACACCACGTGCCAGAACTAGAGAAGGCAATGGCACCCCACTCCAGTACTCTTGCCTGGAAATCCCGTGGACAGAGGAGCCTGGTGGGCTGCCGTCTGTGGGGTCTCCCAGAGTCAGACACGACTGAAGCGACTTAGCAGCAGCAGCAGCAGAACTAGAGAAGCCTATACATTGCAACAAAGAACCCTCATGCTGCAAGGAAGATTCATCATGGCCAACATTTTTTAAAAACTAATAATAAAAAAGACTGCACAATTCCAATGCAAGGGGTGAGGATTTGATCCTTGACTGGAGGGGGTTGCGAGGACTAAGATCCCACGTGCCTTGTGGTCCAGTCAAGAAAAAGAAAAAAGTAATATAATCACCCATCCTTCATTCTTTCCCCCACAAAACTTTCCCCTTAGAAACCATTGTCATATTTTAAAGTTTCAAGTATTTTAGTGTCTTCTTCGCCTGCTAGTTACATCAATNGGACTAAGATCCCACGTGCCTTGTGGTCCAGTCAAGAAAAAGAAAAAAGTAATATAATCACCCATCCTTCATTCTTTCCCCCACAAAACTTTCCCCTTAGAAACCATTGTCATATTTTAAAGTTTCAAGTATTTTAGTGTCTTCTTTGCCTGCTAGTTACATCAATTCAAATTTCTCTGAATTAACAGAACCCTCTTGCCTTCTTGCCTATAATTGTCTGAAAAATTTGAAACCACTAACATCAAAACCTAGTTAAGACTTCCTTGTGGTCTCTTGCAGAAAGTCTGTTTTCAGTGCAAATGTTTTCTGCTAAAAACAAGGCCTGAGAGATACAGGGAAATTTGCAGATTTGAAAACTGGCATGAAATTCAGCTAATGCTGCTTTAACACACTGGGCCAGGAGTCTGAGCTGGAAAAAAAAAAAGTATGTTATTTTACTGAATATGTTCAGGTTTTGTAATAAAAGATACAGACTTGGAAAATGTTTATTTTTTCCAGCGCTGTTAACCCCAAATGGAGACACTTTTCAGCAAGTCCTTTCTTGGGGTGGGGCTGAGTAGCAAGTACCAGAAGGAACTAACTTTGTGTGGACCCAAAGTTTGAGAAAGCCATAGATTAAGCTACTTGACATTATGGTAAGCAGTTGACACCAAGCAAATCAAATCACATTAAAGGTGGAAGACAATTACCAGTAAGGATATCCAACTATCCTAAAACCATGTGCTATCATCAGACTACCATGTCTAGATACACAGGTATGTACCACGTGTTCCTTTTAAATTTTTTATTTATTTTTAATTTTTGACTGTCCTGGGTCTTCATTGACGTGCTCAGGCTTTCTCTAGTTTTGAGGAGCGAGCTTCTCATTGTGGTCGCTTCTCTTGTTGCTGAGCACATGTCCGGGGGGGGGCATGGGTTTCAGTAGCTGCAGCATGTGAGTAGTTGTGGCACATGCGCACAGTAATTGCGGTTCTCAGGCTCTGGAGTGTGGGCTTAGTACTTGTGATACACAGGCTTAGTTGCCCCGCAGCAAGTGGAATCTTCTCAGACCAGGGATCAAACTCATATCCCCTGCACTGGCAGGTGTATCCTTAACCTCTGCCATGTGTTCCTAATTCACATTTTCAAATGTCCTGGTTATCTCGTGAACAGCATATTTGGAATAAAAATATCTCGTGTGTTAAAGGAATTAAGTTGTAAACTGTAGGGATATATAAATAACAATTTCTTAAACCCTACATTGCCATTGTTTCACTGAAACATTAAAATATATTATATCTTTAATTTACTGAAAACATTACTGCATGTGTTGACATCTTCGCAATGGGATTGTCCGGACCTCTCCAGATCCTGATGTATGAGACAGCTGCTCACTGTGATAGAACCTGTGTGTGTAGACGATGCAGATGTCATGCTAGGAGAAGGTCCTCATGAGGATGAGTGAATCTAGGTGCCAAGAACGACTTGACCAATCAACAAGCAGGGTGGTCCCATGTTCACAGAAGCACTGTTCACTATAACCAAGACATGGAAACAACCTCAATGGCCATCAGCAGATGAATGGATAGAGAAGATGTGGTGCATACATAGAATGAAATGGTTGTCTTGCTTTTGTTCAGTTGCTTGGCTGTGTCTGACTCTTTGTGACCCCATGGACTGCAGCACGCCAGGCTTCCCTGTCCTTCACCATCACCTGGAGCTTGCTCAAACTCATGTCCATTGAGTCAGTGAGGCCATCCAACCATCTCGTCCTCTTTCGTCCCCTTCTCCTGCCTGCAATCTTTCCCAGCATCAGGGTCTTTCTTTTCTAATGAGTAGGTTCTTCGAATCAGGTGGCCAAAGTAATGGAATATTACTCAGCCATAAAAAGAATGAAAAAATGCCATTTGCAGCAACATGGATGGACCTGGAGGTGATCATACTAAGTGAAGTCAGTCAGAGACAGAAAGACAAATACTATATGATATCACTCACGTGTGGAATCTAAAACACGACACCAAAGAACTTATCTACAAAACAGACTCGCGGCCATAACGACTTGCGGTTGCCAAGGGGGAAGGGGTTTGGAGGAAGGATAGATTGGAAGTTTGGAATTAGTAGGTGCAAACTATTACATACAGGATGGATACACAACAAGGTCCCCTGTATAGCACAGCGGATTACATTAAATATCCTGCGATAAACCATAAAGAAAAATAATATGAAAAAGAACATATATGTATAACTGAGTCAATTTGCTTTATAGAAGAAGTGAACACAACATTGTAAATCAACTGTATTTCAATAAAATTTCAAAAAAAGAGAAGCAGCACAGTGGGCAGAGGTCTACTTGTCCCACTCCACAGAAGCAAAGATAGCTCAAAGGCAAGTGACACCATGAAGCTCAGCTGATCAGCCCCCGGGTCCCTTAGGCTAGTCATTAGACGAGACATCAGTCCATACACATAGGCAGCCCTTGTCAGAGCCCACTGATCCTGTACCATGTTTACTTAGCATGTGCTATGCTGTGCTTAATCGCTCGGTCATGTCCGGCTCTTTGTGACCCCATGGACTGTAGCCCGCCAGGCTCCTCTGTCCACGGGGATTCTCCAGGCAACAATACTGGAGTGGGTTGCCATGCCCTCCTGCAGAGGATCTTCCCAACCCAGGGATTGAATCCAGGTCTCCCTCACTGCAGGCGGATTCTTTACTGTCTGAGCTACCAGAGCCCTTACTTACCATATTTACCCTGAAATATCTCTCATTCAGAAATCAATTTATGTTGTGAACCCCATTTTCATTAGAAAGAAGGCTGTGCCTCTCTTGGAAATGCTGACCATTTCCAGTGAATAGAATATCGACCACAGAAGCTATTGTGAGTAAACTTTTAGTCTAGTTGAGGATGAACAGGTTGGAAATTTACTACTGAGTACTGGTAACACTCTTGTGTTATTGTTTAAGATAATATTCTTTCCAAGCTCTGAAGAATTAATTGGAAATTTGCCCCATAGCTTCTGAACATGGAAAGTCTGAAAGTGCAGTGTTTGATTCAGATCTTGCCACTTTAAACCACCTCTTTAGGGGTCTGTTTTCATATAGCTCTCAAGTACTGAATAACAATGTTTCTGGAGAGAAAACATTCTAACCATCACATTCCATCCTCAGAAGAGGAATAGATTGTTTTATGGTCCCATTTTTTAACAAGGGAGAACTTGCTGTGGTCTCTCAGGCTCAAATAAGTTGTTTCCTTTGAGTTCACAAGATAGTCAAATATTTTTAAAGGTATTTTTCATGTATTTTCAAGGAGGTTAAGGGCTCCAAGGGGGATAATGTACATATACGATCTCTCTCAATGTCAAACGCGTCCCAGGATTGCTACTTCCCATGCCTCCGTTCAGTAAATCACTTCTTGGGTTAGCAAGAAAGGATCAAGTCAGTATAACTGCATTTATTCCAAAGCCACGGCAGAAATTCATGGCGCTAAAAATTCCCAGAACTTTCAATTTACCTGTCTGAACATCTGAAATAAATTGCAATTTTTGACAAAAGAAGTTATTCATGTACCACCAACAACCATAAAACTGAAACCAACATCTTTTTGCTGAGCTAAGCAATGGGAAGGGACTTCTTCCAGCTTCCTGTTATTCGGACATGTTTTTATTTTTCTCTGAAAACTTATTTTTGTTTCCCCTACAGTATCTTTAAAGAGTGGTTGGCAATGTCCTGCCATTGGAGAATGCAGCCCTTTTTATTTTTGAGGGACGTGTGTGTGTGTGTGTGTGTGTGTGTGTGTGTGGCCAGCCAATTTTGTCATTTTTACAGAATCAAATACCTGTCACATGTGAAGGAAACAGTAATTATGAATTATGGATCATTTGCAAGAAGCGATACCAAATTAGTTTTCGGGCCTGTTTCCAACGTTGGAGTGAATTTATGACAAACTGGATATTGATGAATGGTTTCTAAAGTCTGTTGAATTTGTCAGCCTTGCCTGTGAATGAGGATTTGTTAGGTCAAATAAATGAAACGGTAATGAAATAGATTGTTTCTTTAGTGAAAAATGAAAATGCATGAGATCTGGTAATTGTTAAGTCTAGATATGAAATCTCTCCTTTATGGATATGTGCCCCCTCCCCCCCCCCCCCCCCCTCTTNGAACTTCCCAACCTGGGAATCAAACCAGGGTCTCCTGCATTGCAGGTAGATTCTTTACCAGCTGAGCTACCAGGGAAGGTTTCTTCTAAGATTCTTTCCAGCAATTCCCGATTTTGGGAGGGCTGTAGGGGGATTGAGATAACAGGGAGCCAAGGGAGGTGGCCTCCTCAGGCACCGCAGCCACCAAGCTCTGTCTGAGCCATTCAGAGGAAGAGGTTTTATTTTTTCCCTTTATAATGCCTCAGTACCCTGAGGGGATCCTCCATCAATAATTCATGAGCAGCAAAAAGAACATGTTCTAATCAATAAAGAGTAACGTTGAAACTCACAGCAGGTTGCACAGGACTGATGGGGTGTTATATTAATATCTGATTAAACTTCCCCGGAAATTTAATTTTTCATAAACCAAAGACCTAAAATTAACCTTTTAACCTTATGTTTACAAAAGATCTTTCCCAAGGGCACAGAAATATTTTAGAAACATATTTTAATGAAAGCAGGAGGCTAAAAACAGTATTTCAATATCTAGAGGATTTGCTCCAGATCACACACAAAAAAAGAGAATCAGAACTTAGTTCACCTCACACTTACCTAAAACATTCTTAATTGGCATATTTTTACACACCTTTAATGATTATGTTCAAGTGCATGCTATAGGGACTTTAAAACACACTCAGATTTTTCAATCGCCAATTCCATATATTCAAGAAAAGGAATTTGGAGTACTTTGCATCTTATTTCTTCTTTCCCAGTAACACCCTTTGACCATTCACAGCGAAACAATCAAATTGCAAGCCTATGTGAATTTCATAAAGTCAAATTAGTACAAGTCTAGCTATATAAAAAATGAAGAAACTACAAAGACATATTGCACAGCCCAAAGAATATAGCCAGTGATTTATTATAACTATAAATGGACTATAACATTTAAAATTGTCACTATATTGTACACCTAAAACTTATATAGTAAATCAACTAAACTATACTTTAAAAAATTAGTAAAAGTCTAAATTCTCCAGATTTTGCTTATTTATGTTTGGGGATCCCATAAGAAACCTCTCCCTGGCCACAACACTTTTCAAAACTGCCCTGAATCCTCCATCTGGTATATCTATATCATCTATCTACTCACCTGGAGGAACACCCAACTAAATAACCCCACAAAAAGGTGTTAGACGAAGATAGTGAAATTTGATTTAATGCAGAAAAGGTGACTTTTACAAAGGTTTCATAGTGGGCAGTCAGATATTTTCATCCTCACAGAGCAGCAGTGTGGTTAATAAACTGCTTCTAGGAGCTCCTGTAAAGATTTATAACTTTTGCTGGAAGAAAAGCTGGAGATTTCTTTTTCATTCTCTGACTGTACTTATAAAGTACTTTCTGCAGGCCAGCAAGCCTCTCCTCGCCCAGATCGACAGCATCCTTGCAGAGCTGACAAGTGGTGATGGATGTACCCAGCAGAGTATTTTTGAGGATTTGAGAGGCTGTACGGCCATGTCCTTGGCACTCCTGGATGCAACCCTGTGCAGTATCTCCCCTCAGAAGCTCAAGATTCTAAGACGGAAGCAGCCTCAAAATTCTAACCCAGCCCCTTCTCAATGCAATTTCTTCTCTGATTAACACTGAAGAAACAATGTGTTTTTGCTATTCGAAGCTCATTGTTACGTTTGCAACAGTGTCAGTTTGATTGACCCCTTATTATTAAACTATAGATTTTAATGAAACTCCATTTCACCATATCATCTAAAATACTACAGCTGAATTAATTATACCCTAGAAGAAAATAATAACATAATTCCCATTATGTATGTATCAAATACATAATGGGAAGCTGCTGTTTTATTCCTCTAATTATATAAGAATGGACAGAGTAATATACCATCTCTATCAACAAATTTCAAGGATCTTCTTTTATCTTTTTCTTTCTTTTCTCCAGTCAGAATTGTTGTTAATGACAGAAGCATGTCATAATTTAATTAGCTGACACTGACTGGCAATCTATCCATTTCTTTTTAATTGGAGCCATTTCATAGAACTATCCATAAAGGCAGATTCTGCATAACTAACTTTCATAAATAAGACCTTTAGAAACCTCACAAAAAGATACAAACTATTTGGACATAGTCATTATGTTCCCATGTCACTGAAGACTGGAGGCACAGATCTTCTCCTGAAGGGGACACACATGGCTGAAAGCATGAAACAGGTACCCTGGTAGCACAAAATTGCCCAAAAGTCAACTTGGCCACCACCTCACACAAGCATTACTTAACGATATACAATGACTCAGAAATGTGGCTCTGTTTGTGAGTGCCATGGAAGGCATTTCAAGAGACTGAGTCTCACTAACCTGCCCAATCGAATTAAAGGGGGGGGCGGGGGGTAGTTGCATCTTAAGAACATGATGGGAAAGGCAAATGCACCCAAATATCATATTCATGGTCTTGAGATAAGGCTGTGGGGAAGTGCTAAAGAATCTGCTTATCAATATNACTAACCTGCCCAATCGAATTAAAGGGGGGGGCGGGGGGTAGTTGCATCTTAAGAACATGATGGGAAAGGCAAATGCACCCAAATATCATATTCATGGTCTTGAGATAAGGCTGTGGGGAAGTGCTAAAGAATCTGCTTATCAATATAGGGTCAGGAAGATCCTTTGGAGAAAGAAATGGCAACCCACTCCAGCATTTTTGCCCGGGAACTCTCATGGACAGAGGAGCCTGGTGGGCTATAGTCCATGAGGTTGTAGAGTCAGACACAACAGAGAGGCGGAGCACAGTATAAAACAGACACTCAATCTGCCTGACAAGAGCTTGGAGACAATCCCTAGAACACAGCTATTATTCTTTGTATTAGGAAAGTGTATGGTGTACGTGCACTTGCGACTCCTGAAAATTGTGTAAGTACACACTTTTAAGAAACAAAGCCCGTGGAAATGAAAAATGATAAAATCATTTTTAGGTTTATGCTCACTCCTTTTATAAAATGTCAAGCTCCTTGGAAGTAGATTTTTTTAAACAGAAATACCAATAAAAGAGGAGAAAGAAATAGCAATCCACTCCAGTGTTCTTGCCTGGAGAATCCCATGGACAGAGGAGCCTGGCAGTCTGCAGACCACGGGGTCGCAACGAGTCGGACACGACTAAAGTGATTTAGCACAACATGTCGATAAAATAACTGTTTAAAATACGATTCCATTCTCAGTTCACAACATTTTCATCCATCTACAACTTTGCAGGAACTGGACTAAATCAAACTGGAGTTATCTGAGGCCACAGGGTTTTTCCTTATATAGGATTGTGGTAGTTTCACCGAGAAAGCCCCACATGCAGTCAAATAGGCTCAGCTCTCTAGAAACAATTTCTAATTAATTAGGTGTGTGTTGTGGAAAGAACATGGACTTGGGAATCAGATCTAACCTTCAATCTGAGCACTGCCATTGTAGCTACAACGTGACATTGACAGATTTTGTTGACTTCTCTGAGCTTCAGGTTCTTATTTGTAAAATGAGGTCATGCTAGTAATACCTAACTCATAAGGCTGTTATGAAAATTAGTTAAGTATGTAAAGTAAGTATGTAAAGCATGTTAACTAACTTAAATTAGTAAACTGATCGCTGAGTAGCTGCTCAATAAAGAGCAACTTTTATTCTAACAACGATAATACATTAATTTTGGCTAATAATAGCTGTTTAGGATCACATGAAATAATTTTGTGCAAATGTTTAGAGAATTAAAGATACTATAGGCATCTCAGCTTCACTGGATTAAGGACAATTTGTATAAAGTGTAGCTCTTGCCCCTCATTTATCTTTTTTTTTTTTTTTTTTAGAATACATCTGAATCAGTTCTAATGAGGTGGATGAAACTGGAGCCTATTATACAGAGTGAAGTAAGCCAGAAAGAAAAACACCAATACAGTATACTAACGCATATGTACGGAATTTAGAAAGGTGGTAACGATAACCCTCATTTATCTTGATTATCAAAGTATGGTTGTTGAACAGCTGCTATATCACTTTTTAAGGAGCCTGCAGACTAAGGAGCACAGGCTCTGGAGTCAGATGATTGTGTGTTAGTTTCCAGCTTGCCCACCTTCCTAGCTATGTAATCTTGAGTGAGTAACAAACTTCTTAAGGCCTTGAATTTATCATCCCCAAATAGCAGTATTCACCTCACAGATATGAGTGTTTAATGAAACAATTCCTGTAGATTCCTTAGCACAATGCCTGGCATGTGGTACTTCCTATGTGTCAGACATTACTATCTATTTAGTGACAATTCAAGATCATACCTCCGCTCCAGAGGCTTAGAAAGCTCGAAGAGCCTTGCCACTGTCAAGGAGTAGATGTGGGAATTTATTCCAGGTCTGTTTGACCTATTATAATAAACCATATGGAAGCTAGACCTAGCCTCAGGGAGCTTACATATTTGGAAGAAACATGTAAGAGACTGGACACTGGGACTTCCCTGGTGATCCAGGAACTAAGACTGTGCTCTCAATGCAAGGGGCCCAAGTTTGATCCCTGATCAGGGAATTAGATCCCACATGCCACAATTAAGAGTTTGCATCCCACAAGATTGAAGATATCATATGCCAAAACTAAGATCCAACACAGCAAAATGCATAAAATAATAACAATAAATATTTTTTAAAAGATACTGAACACAACAAATTAATATGCTCTGTGATCTCACAGGAAAAATATACAGGTCTCAGGGAGCACCACTGGAGAAGGCAATGGCACCCCACTCCAGTACTCTTGCCTGGAAAATCCCATGGACAGAGGAGCCTGGTAGGCTGCAGTCCATGGGGTCGCTAGAGTCAGACACAACTGAGCTACTTCACTTTCACTTTTCACTTTCATGCATTGGAGAACGAAATGGCAACCTACTTCAGTATTCTTGCCTGGAGAATCCCAGGGATGGAGGAGCCTGGTGGGCTGCCGTCTATGTGGTTGCACAAAGTCGGACATGACTGAAGCAACTTAGCAGCAGCAGCAGGGAGCACCACAGAGGGATGAATAATTAAGTGAATAAACATGGGATGCTTCAGAAGGCAAGAATAAAGGTAATGAAAAAATTTACATGACCTCACACTTAACCCTTTTCTTAAAACCCAATTTCCAGACATGTCTAGCTGCTCAGAACACCTGAGTATCTAGGATCCAAGCTGCAGGAGAGCAAATGCACCAAAAGGAGGGAAATGCTTGTGGACTGAACTCAGTAGGGCAAGTACACAGAGGGTAATGTTGAGGGTTTGAGAAACAGTCTCCTGCCAACTTTTTCAAACAAGGGGAAAAAGTTCCTCTTCCCCATTGCCATTGCCTTCTTCGGTGGTGCTCCCTGAGACCTGTGTATTTTTCCTGTGAGATCACAAAGCATATTTAAAGCTAAGGAGAGACTTTAAATGTAACAGCACACAGACCTGAGGCATGGTGAGGCGTGAAAGACTGCTAGGAGATCTTTCCTGAAGGTGAGTTTTGAGGAGGACAGAATAAGAGGGCCTGGGGCTTCCCTGGTGGTCCAATAGTTGAGAATCCACCTTCCAATGCAGAGGACATGAGTTTGATCCCTGGGTTGGGAAGATCCCCTGGAGGAGGAAATGTCAATCCACTCCAGGATTCTCTTGCCTGGAGAACCCTCGTGGACAGAGGAGCCTGGTGGGTTACAGTCCACAGGGTCGCAAAGAGTCAGACACAGCTGAGCACAGCACAGCAGCACAGGGAACTAAGATCCCACACGCCATGGGGCAGCTAAACCCAAGGACCACAACTGCTGAGCCTGGGAGCCACAACTAGAGAATGCACGCACAGCAAGGAAAGACCCTGTGTGCCGCAGTTAAGACCCACGTAAGCCAAATAAATAAATTAGTTAATTAAAANAAGAATCTGCCTGCAATGTGGGAAACCTGAGTTCAGTCCCTGGGTTGGGAAGATGCCCTGGTGAAGGGAACAGCTACTCACCCCAGTATTCTTGCCTGGAGAATTCCATGGAGAGAGGAGCCTAGTGGGATGGCAGAGTCGGACATGACCGAGTGACTCTTTGCCTTCCTTCAAAATCAAGTCCTTGAGGACTTCCCTGGTGGTCCAGTGGTTAAGACTCCAGGCTTCAAATACAAGAGGTGCAAGTTGGATCCCTGGTGGGGAACTAAGATCCCACGTGCCACCTGGTGCGGCCCAAATTAAATCAAACCATAAAAACAAGTATTCAAATACAAGTGATTTATGTGGGAAGTGTTTCCCCTTCCAGGAAAGGGAAAAAAGACAAGCAGCGTTACTTTAATAATTTCTTTTTTTAAAACTGAGATAAAAATCAATATAAGATCCACCTATTCAAGTATACCTTCCCATGTGTTTAGTATATACCCAAGGTTGCAACTATCACCACTATCTAGTTCCAGAACATCTTCATCAGTCCTGAAGGGAACACCACACCCGTTAGCAGTCACTTTCCTCTTTCTCACCACTTCTCAAAACCACTTATACATTTTCTGTCTCTATGGATTTGTCAATTGTGGTCATTTCATATGTATGGAATATATGACGTGTGGCTTTTTGCAACTGGCATCTTTCACTTAGCATAATGTTTTCAAGGTTCATTTATATTATAATATGTATCACATTCATTCCTTTCTTTGACTGTATGTGATTTCTCTATGCAGATATGCAACCTATATTTATTAGCCAATGGACATTTGGATTGTTTCCACATTCTGATGATTATAGATAATTCTGCCATGAACATTTATGCACGAGTTTTAGAGGACATACAATTTCAAATATCTTGAGTAAATACTTAGGAGTGGAATTTCTGATACTATGATAAGTATGTTAAACTTTTAAAAAATGTAAGTATAGTTTAAAAAACAAAAAAATAGGTGATTTACAATATTGTGTGAGTTTCAGATGTACAGCAAAGAGATTCAGTTATATATATATATTTCAGATTATTTTCCATTTTAGGTTATTACAAGATATTGAATACAGTTCCCTGTACTGTATGCTATGGAGAAGGAGAAGGCAATCCATTCCAGCATTCTTGCCTGGAAAACTCCATGGACAGAGGAGACTGGCAGGCTATAGTCCATGGGGTCACAAAGAGTCAGACATGACTGAGCATGCAAGCACACACTGTACATTAGGACATTGTTGTTTATCTAGTTTATGTAGAATAGTTTATATGTAAATCACATCTGTGCTCTATCTACCACCACACATTCCAATTGACCTCTTTGCCCCCTGAAGTTTTAATTATGATGGGCTTATGACAAAGACTCTAATGAGTGCAGCAGCTTAAAACAGGACTCAAATGTCAATAAAAATTACTCCTTCCTCTGTAGATACAAGTAGATAATGAATCACCTGGGATCAAATGCGTATCTTTCCCTTCCACATGGTACAGGTGAGGTACAAATTCCCAAACAGCTCACTGTTTGGGTGTCACTGTGAACACAAGTTTTCAACTTAGAAAAGGCTCAGCTTAGAGTAAACCAACCTTCACTGAAAATAGAGAGACATTGATAAAATCCCAAATGGCATTTCTTCATTTTCTGTATAGGCCAACATTTCTCTATAGTCCTTTATAAAAATGTGTTGGAGGAAGGGGTACTGGTGATGTCCATGTGTAGTNGTAAACTCTGGGAGTTGGTGATGGATAGGGAGGCCTGGCATGCTGCAGTCCATGGGGTTGCAAAGAGTCATACATGACTGAATGAATGAACTGAATTTGGCAATAAGGAGTTAATGATCTGAGCCACAGTCAGCTTCCAGTCTTGTTTTTGCTGACTGCTCCATCTTCGGCTGCAAAGAATATAATCAATCTGATTTTGTATTGACCATCTGGTGATGTTCATGTGTAGAGCCTTCTCATGTTGTTGGAAGAGGGTGTTTGCTATGACCAGTGCGTTCTCTTGGCAAAACTCTATCAGCTTTTGCTCTGCTTCATTCTGTACTCCAAGGCCAAATTTGCCTGTTACTCTAGGTATCTCTTGACTTACTACTTTTGCATTCCAGTCCCCTACGATGAAAAGGACATCTTTTTGGGGGTGTTAGTTCTATAACATCACATAGGTCTTCATAGAACTGTTCAACTTCAGCTTCTTTGGCATTAGTGGTTGGGGCACAGACTTGGATTACNCATTCCAGTCCCCTACGATGAAAAGGACATCTTTTTGGGGGTGTTAGTTCTATAACATCACATAGGTCTTCATAGAACTGTTCAACTTCAGCTTCTTTGGCATTAGTGGTTGGGGCACAGACTTGGATTACTTTGATATTGAATGGCTTGCCTTGGAAACAAACAGATTAGTCTGTCATTTTTGAGACTTCACCCAAGTATTGAGGACTCTCTTGTTGACTAGGAGGGCTACTCCATTTCTTCTAAGGGATTCCTGCCCACAGTAGTACATATGATGGTCATTTGAATTAAATTCACCCATTCTGGTCCATTTTAGTTCACTGATTCCCTAAGGAGAAATGAAGTAGCCATCATAGTCTACAAAAGAGTCTAAAATACAGTACTTGAGTTCAATCTCAAAAATGACAGAATGACCTTTGTTCATTTCCAAGGCAAACCATTCAATATCCCAGTAATCCAAGTGTATGCCCTGACCAGTAATGCTGAAGAAGTTGAAGTTGAATGGTCCTATGAACACCTACAAGACTTTCTAGAACTAACATCCAAAAAAGATGTCCTTTTCATTATAGGATACTGGAATGCAAAAGTAGGAAGTCAAGAGATACCTGGAGTAACTGGCAAATTTGGCCTTGCAGTACAATCAAGCAGAGCAAAGGCTAATAGCATTTTGCCAAGAGAATGCATTGGTCTTAGCAAACACCTTGTTCCAACAACACAAGAGAAGACTCTAGATATGAACATCACCAGATGGTCAAAATCAAAATCAGACTGATTATATTCTTTGCAGCCAAAGATGGAGAAGCTCTATACAGTCGGCAAAACCAAGACTAGGAGCTGACTGTGTCTCAGATTATGAACTCCTTATTGCCAAATTCAGACTTAAATTGAAGAAAGTAAGGAAAACCACTAGGCCATTCAGATATGACCTAAATCAAATCCTTTATGATTATACAGTGGAAGTGACAAATAGATTCAAGGNGTGGACAGAGGAGCCTGGCAGGCTACAGTCCATGGGGCTGGAAAGACTTGGACATGACTGAATGAATTTATGCATATGTATTTATGTATGTGTTATATATATATATATATATATATATATATATGTTCTCATTCTGATTCTTTTCCAGTATAGGTTATTAAAAGATATTGAATGTAGTTCCCTGTGCTATACAGTAGGCCCTTGTTGTTTATCTCTTTTATATATAGTAGTATGTATATGCTAATTCCAAACTCCTAATTTATCTCCCCCTCCCCTTTGGTAACTGTAAGTTTATTTTCTATGTCTGTGAGTCTATTTCTGTTCTGTAAACAAGCCCATTTGTATCATTTATCAGATTCCACATGTAATCAGTACTGTGTATTTGTCTTTCCCTGTCTGACTTATTTCACTTAGCATGATCACCTCTAGGTCCATGCATGTTGTTGCAGATGTCGTTATCAATGCATATCTTTCTGACTGCCAGATTCTGCAACTTTCAAACAGTGATGATGATAGTTTACCTTGTATGTCGACTGGTGATTATTTCATACTTTCTTGAGTCTCTGGAAACTAGCATTCTTTAAGAATGTGCATGCAGGAACACTTTCTCTTTTGCTGCTTCTCTCTCTTTTTAATAATTTGATTGATTTATTTTTACTTCCTTGCTGCATGGGCTTGTCTTTACTCATGGTGAGCGGGAGCTACTTTTCATTTCAGTGCTCAGGCATCTCATTGCAGTGGCTTCTCTCATTGAGGAGCATGGGCTTTAGGGCGCACGAGCTTCAGTGGTTGCAGGATGTGGGCTCAATAGTTGTGGCTCCTAGGTTCTAGAACACAGGCTCAATAGTTGTGGCCCACTGCCAAGTGGCTCCACGGAATGTGGGATCTTTCCAGAACAGGGATCGAACCCAGGTCTCCTGTATTGTCAGGTGGATTCTTTACCCAGAGCCACCAAAGAAGCTCTCTCTCTTTTTTAATGTGAGATGAGCCCCAAATTTGATCAGAGTCCCACTTCCTTTTCCTTTTTAAAAAAGCATTTATTATTTTTGTCTGCACTGGGTCTTCATTGCTGTGTGCAGGCTTTCTCTAGCTGTGTCAAGTGGGGGCTAGTGGTGCTTCTCTCTTAAGGATTATCATTAACTAAACACTTCAGTAAGATGCAACTTCACTTCCTACTACAGCTTATGGGGGTGGGGGAAGAGATGAAGGAAAAGAAAGACATGTCCTCTTCTTTTAAAGCTGTGACCCAGAAAGTGTGTACATTGCTTTCCATATCCTATGTGCCAGACTGTTATCACATGACATATAGTTGCAGTCAGAGCTATGGCTTTTCCAGTAGTTATGTATGGATGTGAAGTTGAACCATAAAGAATTGATGCTTTCAAACCGTGGTGCTGGAGAAGACTCTTGAGAGTCCCTTGGACTGCAAGGAGATCAAACCAGTCAATCCTAAAGGAAATCAACCCTGAATATTCATTGGATGGACTGATGTTGAAGCAGAAACCCCAGTACTTTGGCCACCTCATGCAAAGAGCTGACTCATTGGTAAAGACCCTGATACTAGGAAGACTGAGGGCAGGAGAAGAAGAGGGCAACAGAGGATGAGATGGTTGGACCACATCATTGACTCAATGAACATGAGCTCGAGCAAACTCCAGGAGATAGTGAAAGACAAGGAAGCCCGGCGTGCTGTAGTCCATGGGGTCTTAAAGAATCTAACACAGTGGAGCAACTGAACAACAACAACACATATAGCTGCAAGTTCAGATCAGTTCAGTTCAGTCAATCAGTTGTGTCTGACTCTTTGCGACCCCATCAACCGCAGCACGCCAGGCCTCCCTATCCATCACCAAATCCCGGAGTCCACCCAAACCCACGTCCATCAAATCGGTGATGCCATCCAACCATCTCATCCTCTGTCGTCCCCTTCTCCTCCTGCCCCCAATCCCTCCTAGCATCAGGGTCTTTTCTAATGAGTCAACTCTTTGCATCAGGTGGCCAAAGTATTAGAGTTTCAGCTTCAACATCAGTCCTTCCAATGAACACCCAGGACTGATCTCCTTTAGGATGGACTGGTTGGATCTCCTTGCAGTTCAAGGGACTCTCAAGAGTCTTCTCCAACACCACAGCTCAAAAGCATCAATTCTTCAGTGCTCAGCTTTCTTTATAGTCCAACTCTCACATCCATACATGACTACTGGAAAAACCATAGCCTTGACTAGANTTCTTCACTTTCTGCCATAAGGGTGGTGTCATCTGCATATCTGAGGTTATTGATATTTCTCTTGGAAATCTTGATTCCAGCTTGTGTTTCTTCCAGTCCAGCGTTTCTCATGATGTACTCTGCATATAAGTTAAATAAGCAGGGTGACAATGTACAGCCTTGATACTCCTTTTCCTCTTTGGAACCAGTCTGTTGTTCCATGTCCAGTTCTAACTGTTGCTTCCTGACCTGCATACAAGTTTCTCAAGAGGCAGGTCAGGTGGTCTGGTATATCCATCTCTTTCAGAGTTTTCCACAGTTTATTGTGATCCCCACAGTCAAAGGCTTTGGCATAGTCAATAAAGCAGAAATAGATGTTTTTCTGGAACTCTCTTGCTTTTTCCATGATCCAGTGGATATTGGCAATTTGATCTCTGGTTCCTCTGCCTTTTCTAAAACCAGCTTGAACATCTGGAAGTTGGCAAATGCAGTGTTTACCTTGCACAACCAGCTAAAATTGTGGATATTGTTAATGAAAAAGAGAAGACCAACAACGTGTGTGTAGCAGTGAACAGGCTACCACAACACATCACTGTGAAGAGCATAGGTGACTGCTGGGTAAATACATGCTGCATGAAATAAACTATTACAGCTAATATTATTTTATTACCATCATTATCTGATACTGACAGACAATCTCTGGTACTAACCAAAAGGGAAACATTTTACTTTTCTTTTTATCAAATATTGTTTAATTAATTAATTTTACAATTTGGCTGTAATAGGTCTTCATTGCAGCGTGAGGGCTCTCTAGTTGGAGCATGTGGGCTTAGTTACCCATAGCATGTGGAATCTTAGTTCCGGACCAGGGATCAAACCTGCTTTTCTGAATTGGAAGGTGGATTCTTAAATGCTGGACCACTGAATAAATCCCTTATTGGGGAACAGTTTTTCAACCCATCCATTAAGTTTGCTTCTATATACTATAAATCTGTGAATTTCACTGCACAATAAATTATTTTCTACATACTGAAAAGGCCACTGTTTTATGGAGGGTTTCAGACACAGCTGAAGTGAAATGAAAGAGTTTTCCTGCACATGGTTAATAGAAAGCAGAAAAATTAAATATGAGTTAATATGGTACAAATTTCAAAATAAGCCATTGCCTCATTATTTTTTATACATGTTCAATGCCACTGTTCTGCCATGAAAGAACTGATAAGATTTAGAGAATGAGCTGAGTTCCACAGAATCTCATGATTAGAAATGCTTTCCTCAAACTGCAAAATTGCAAAAATGCATAAAGCTAAACATGGAAGATGATGCATAACAGGACAAATAGACCAGATGTGTGCTTCCTAAACTTATATTTAGATAGAAGATTCTTGTATCAATTCTTTAATCTTAAAAAGAGACTCTTCCCTCCACCAAATAAAAAATTCCATGTTTGTCAGTGTTTGTACATTTGTACACACTCGTCCATTTCTCCTTTGAGCTTAAATTCAAAGTTTAATTTATGTGCCAAATTTCAATCTATTTCTATAAATTTAATTAATATCAATGAAATGGAAAAAATATGCATTTTAAAAGAGGACTCAACATCATTTAAATGCAGAAATAATTATATTGGAATTTTCTGACAAACACATGAGTTTATTTAAAATAAGAAAACAGACTCACTGATTTGCTTAATCTAACTTTCTCTGTAGTTTACTAGATGAATATTTTCCATAGGCTCAATCAGTCAATCAGCATTAGTCACTCAGTCATATCTTACTCTCTGTGACCCCATAGACTATAGCCCACCAGACTCCTCTATCCATGGAACTTTTCAGACAAGAATACTGGAATGGGTTACCATTCCCTTCTCCAGAGTATTTTCTCAACCCAGAGACTGAACTTGCGTTTGTTACTATCTGCCTTGCATCTTGCACTATTTAGAAATTTTGAAATTTCACCTTGGATTTTCAAGAAAAAGAATTTAAATTGTAAACAAGCTCAGGGCCTGGTGGGAGAAAAATCATGCAACCCACAATGAGAATCACAATTTGTCCTTGTTCATAATTTTCCACAAATGATCAATTGAAATATATATATCTTAAAAAAAAAAAGAAAGAAATACATTTGTTATTTGGTTTGTTGGATTTTCCAATAGACTGCACTTACATTTCTTTTTTCCTCCCCCTTTTAATGAATTTATTTGTTTTTAAGTTTTTGGCTGCGTTGAGTTTTTGTGCTGCATACAGCTTTCCTCTAGTTGTGGTGAGCAGAGGCTACTCTTGAGTTGTGGCTGAGGGCTTCTCATTCTGGTGGCTTCTTATTGCAGAGCACAGACTCTACCGTGTTGGCTCAGTAGCTGTGGCACAAGGGCTTAGTTGCTCCTAAGCATGTGGGATTTTTCTGGACCAAGGATCAAATCTGTGTCCCTTTCATTGGCAGGTGTATTCTTTACCACTGGACCACCGGGGAAGTCCCATGCTTATATTTCTGGTGAAAAGTTTCCAGGATGGTGGCAAAGAAGCACATGGACGTGGAAAATAACCAAACAGCATAACTACTTGTATACTAGCAGTTAGTTAAAAAGCTGTCAGCTGGGAATAAAGAGTGAAAAACAGCAGGGAAAACTCAATGGATATAAATTGCAGCCACCTGCTCAGCCATTTCCAAAGGGTTTTGTGAAATACAGATGAATTTCTTTGAAGAAAGGTTTTTGGAGCTTTGCTGTTTAAGGTCTAACCCATGTTCCTCACCTCTAACCAGGCCCAGCCATGTCGCTCTGTGAAACAAGTGGCCGCCTGTAAGTGGTCAGCTTTTAAGACCAAAAGCCACTTAAATGGTAAGTGATCATAAAACGGTCTGGCTGAGACCATTTAAAATAGCATCACATTGCCCAAATGTAGACAACCTGGAGAATGCATTATGTTAATGCTTAATGATCTCAATCCGGGGGTCATATGTATAAGGTGTTCATTTGGCCTGTGACTAATTATAGCATGGCTTGTAAAGCTGAGCGAGAAACAGGTAAAGTGCAAAAAGTCATGCCTTTTAGAGCAGCTTCTGGAAGGACTTCCCTGGTAGCCTAGTGGTTAAGTCTGTGCTTCCAATGTAGGGGGCATGGATTTGATCCCTGGTCAAGGAACTAGATCCCACATGCCCTGCAATGCAGCCCCCCAAAATTAATTACGTAAAGTTGCTTCTGAAGATGCATTTCAGCTGACATAGAAAATATAGAATGAGTCTGTAAAACGTGAATTTACTGCATAGACACCAACATAGAACACATCAGTAGAAAAGCAAAGAAACCACACCTGATTATTTTGTATGTGTAATATTCTCAAAATGCTATTTGTACACACTCTCAGTTTAATCGGACTTACCCAGTGGCTCAGTGGTAAATAATCTGCCTGCAGTCCAGGAGATGCAGGAGAGGCAAGTTTGATCCCTGGGTCAGGAAGATCCCCTGAAGGAAAGGATGGCAACCCACTTGAATATTCTCGCTGGGAAATCCCATGAACAGAGGAACCTGGTGAGTTACAGTCCATAGGGATGCAAAGAGTTGGATACGACTGAAGTGACTGAGCTCAGTTTAATCACTGAAGGTTAGATTAAAACACATACTTTCTATGTTTTAAATCCATCCAAATATCAGTGAAAGGATTACATTTAAACATCTTTTTACCTCAATGGTAGGAATTTAGTGATTTTCATTTTCTTTTTTAATCTGTGTTTAGAAAAGTGAAAGTTTTAGTCAGTCAGTCATGTCTGACTCTTTGCGACCCCGTGGACTGTAGCCCGCCAGGCTCCTCTGTCCATGGGATTCTCCAGGCAAGAATACTGGAATGGGTTGCCCTTTCCTCATCCAGGGGATCTTCCTGACCTAGAAATCGAATCCACATCTCTTGCACTGCAAGCAGATTCTTTATCATCTGAGCCACCAGGGAAGTCCATGTTTAGAGTTATTTTTTAAACTAAATGTGTATTTATGTATTAAATATTTTTTAAGTAGAAGAAAAATNCCTTTCCTCATCCAGGGGATCTTCCTGACCTAGAAATCGAATCCACATCTCTTGCACTGCAAGCAGATTCTTTATCATCTGAGCCACCAGGGAAGTCCATGTTTAGAGTTATTTTTTAAACTAAATGTGTATTTATGTATTAAATATTTTTTAAGTAGAAGAAAAATATTTTTCAAAGGAAGGATGGATGTCACTAATTTGCAAAACAGGAGTCAGAGTCCTGTCTCCATGGATGTTCATATCTGATGCCTCCCTTGTTGGAACTAAGGCTTTATGGAAAATTGGTGCTTCACTCATCTCAATTTCCACCACCCTCACTCAGGCTCATGCTTCCTGTGACCTCATTGTTTAAAATTCCCTTAAACTTTGTAGTTACATGAATCACTGACTTCACAACTGTAACAGGAAGGTCTAAATAAGTGTAATGATTATTTCCTGATGGCTCTCATCAGAGACTTAGCTGTCCCCACGACCACAATAAGCTCATCAAGGCATGTTTCTACATGGGTGAATTCCACATCACATCTGAGTCATCCAGGAAAAAATGTCTGCAATTTTGCAAAATCAGGACTACCACAATGCATGAATTCTGCATATTGTTTGTCAGGATATATTTGACTTAATTGTCAAGTTTATCATGATTGTTGTGTTTCCACTTCACAGCGAACCACCCCAACCACCTTAAATGACTACAGAATATGATTTGTCATGAAATGATCAGATTTAATCTGGAAAACTGATAAGGTAATTTAAAATAAAAATTCCCTCTTTGCCTAAAAGTGCCTTGGAGTTTCTTGATTTGCTCAAGAAATCATGAAAGACTTCTATTGGTGCACATTTCAAAATCAAACTTTAAAAAAAAAGAATGTTATAATTTCACTCCCTCAAATCTCTCTGGCTCCTGCTACAGACAGAATATGCTTCCCTGGCGGCTCAGGGGTAAAGAATCCACCTGCCAGTATAGGAGATGCAGGTTCGATCCCTGGTCTGGGAGGATCCCTGGAGAAGGAAGTGAAAACGCACTCCAGTATTCTTGCCTGGGAAATCCCGTGGTCAGAGGAGCCTGGCTGGCTACAGTCTGTGGGGTTGCAAAAGAGTTGAACACAGCCTAGCAGCCAAACAACAGTAAACTGTCCAAATTCATAAGTTGAAGCCCTGTTCCTCAAGGTGATGGCTTTGGAAGATGGAGCCTTTGGAAGGTTATTAGGTCTTAAAACTGTGTAACTGAAAGTGGGGTCCAGCTACTTGCCACTCAAAAGCCATTAAGTAGGCCAAGCTGGTGGAAAGGAAAGTTTGCTTTATTTTGGAGGCCAGCCATGGGCAGGGGAGGGGATGGATGTCCAAAGGCTGCCTCTGCCTCCCCCACCCCTTGACAATCAGTGGGCAAAAGCTTTTGTAGATGGAGGAAGGGGGCTCCATGCAGAAACAGTACAGTCAGCTCTGACAGTCATCTTGAAACTGGTCACACTGAGGCTGGATCATTGTCACCTTGATTATTTTAAGTACAGTTCTGGAGTGGGTTCATTCCCATTTTTTGAGGTCTATTATTAGAATTGTGGCAGCTTAGATCCTCACCACAGTCTGGTCATCTTGTAGTTAACTTCTTCTACTTGGTGGGGAAGTATCTACAACACAGTTCACAGGGTATGGCTCAGAATATTATCTATAACCCTTGAGGAGGAACTAAATGTCCTTGACTATGCTTAGTGATTAAACTACTATTGTTTTGTCCTGACTGTTTCTCTTTGCTTTTGCATTTTCTCACCTCTGTGATTTAACTTATTCTTTGGCTAAAGTTTTTCCACAGACAAAAATCAGACTGAAGACATGAGGGGGCAAGGACATTAGGCTCCTGCCCCATTTCAGGTGGAGTCCTCAGAAATGGGATTAGTGCTCTTATAAGAGACCCCAGAGAGCTCCTTCACCTCTTTCAACAGGTGAGAACACAGGGAAGGCAGCTTTGTATGATCTAGGAAGCAGGCTCTCAGCAGACATGAAGTCTGTGGGCATTCTTATCTCAGACTTCTGGCACCCAGAAATATGAGAAATAAATTGCTGTTATTTACAAGGCACCCAGTGTGTGGTATTCTGTTATAGCATCCCACAGGAGATGCTAATGGACTGATGCAGTTGTGGTGGTCACATTTAATTTGGACAAAGAGCTCCATTATTTTAGGTGAGACATGGCCAGAAAGGGAACTTCTACAAAAATGCAGGCTTAGATTAAGAAAGCAGTTCATTCCTACCTGTATTGTTTTTCTCCTTGAGGGCAAAGAATGACTACAGGTAATGTTTTATCTTATTTGGTGATCATGAATAAGCCCTTTTGAGAGTCAACACTCTTAAACATCTTTCTTTATCATCTTCCCATCCATTTGGAAACTAAATTGTGTTTAAAATTATTTAAAGCTGCTATCCATCTGTGACCAACACCCAGAAGCCTTTCTTACCTTCTCCCAGTTTACCAAACCTGATCAAATACGTTTTGATATGTTCTTTTTCATTGTCATTCAGTTCAAAGCCCTAATATCTGATTTGAGTTCTTCTTTAAAATTGTGTTATTTAATTTCCAAATATCTGGGAATTTTTTAATAGATCTGGTATTGGTTTTGTTAGGTAGTTAGAATAGGAAAAAGGAGTCCAAAATGGCAGTGGCTAAAAGACAAAGAAGGGAAAAGNGAGGGAGCAAGGCATGCTGCCATTTCACCTTTTAAGTGAAGGCTCTAAATGAGCATATTTACCAAACAGAAATAGGGGACAAAGAGAACAGACTGGCTGTTGCCAAGGGGGAGGGGAGTGGGGAGGGGTGTAGTGGGAGGTTGGGGTTAGCAGATGCCAGTGTTTTTATACAGAATGGATAAACAAAAGGTCCTACTGTAGAGCACAGGGAACTATATTCAGTATCTTATGATAAACTGTGGTGGAAAAGAATCTTTTAAAAGAATGTGCTATATGTATGTGTATAACCGAATCACTGCTGCACAGCAGAAATTAACACAGCATTGTGAACAACTACTCTTCAGTTGAAAAAGTTAGAGTGTTTCTGGAAGAGGCCCAAAAAAGGAATCACGGCGACAGCCTGAGGATTCTTATCAAGGTCCCAGAAGGGGTGACAGGGCAGTGGCAGTACCGGGGTGACCTGTGCCCATTCTTCGCCAGCTGTTTTTGAGATGGAACTATTATAATATAGATGGAACTATTATAATATAAAGGGACTTGAAGCCTTTATAAAATCAATGTCTCTTTGCTGTTATATGACATGTCACTGTTAGACTTTAGAATATCAGTAGATGCTGACTGGTGACCTGACTATTGGTCAGTCGATCAGTGACATCTGCCCACTGTTACTCTTTAACAACGACCCTTTATGATTTTAGGTCTCATTAAGTCTGCTACTTGGAGGTCACCAGGAGGAGCCTCAGGTCTGTCCCTCCTGAAGGCGGCTGCCATGCATTCGAGGTCCATGGCAACAGTGTTGTTCTTTGCTGTTGCCAAGACAGGGGTCACGAGGGTGCCTCGTTAGGGCAAGCCCTAAGCCCTTGCCCTTCTGGGCTCTGTCCCGCACTTAGACACCTGGGTCCTGGGCAGCCAATCTCATGTCAGCTGGGTCATCTCTGTCCTTGCAGTTTTTCAGGGAAAAACCTCAAATTCACCTTTCTTTAATTGTATGGTTTAGTTTAAAATATATTATCTTATTTTTTGTAATGTTATTTTCAATATAAAAGTGTATTGGGGTATGGGAAAGATGAATTGAGGGTTTTGGAATTAACAGATGTAAACTATTATGTATAGAATGGATAAACAACAAGGTCCTGTTGTAGAGCACAGGGAACTATATTCAATATCCTGTGATAAAGCATGATGGAAAAGAATATGAAAAAGAATATATACATATGTATGTATAACTGAGTCACTTTACGGTACAGCAGAAGTTAACATGACATTGTAAACCACTANAGTGTATTGGGGTATGGGAAAGATGAATTGAGGGTTTTGGAATTAACAGATGTAAACTATTATGTATAGAATGGATAAACAACAAGGTCCTGTTGTAGAGCACAGGGAACTATATTCAATATCCTGTGATAAAGCATGATGGAAAAGAATATGAAAAAGAATATATACATATGTATGTATAACTGAGTCACTTTACGGTACAGCAGAAGTTAACATGACATTGTAAACCACTAGATTTCAATGAAAACTTTAAAAAGTGTATTAAATGAACAATTTAAATGTCTTCAGTAATAGCAAATAAATAACATGAGCGATTGAAGAAGCATAGCTCTCATTTTTCTGGGGGGTAGTGGCCCCATTCTTCCTGTACCAGATAAACAAATCCATAGGCTGAATTCTTTTCAAAATTCCTTTAAAGAATAGTATTTATCTTTATTATCTTTATTTCTCCACTTTTCACTGTGGTAAATACATATAACTTAAATTTTACCATATTAACCATTTTAAGTGGACAATTCAACGGCATGAAATACATTCAGAATGTGTCTAGGCTCTGTCTTCACTAATATTTCTTTCTTTATTTGGCTGCCCCTGGTCTTAGTTGCAGCACATGGGACGTCTTATTTGCAGCACATGGAACATTTTAGTTGCAGGACATCTTCTGTATTCACAAGATGCAAACTCTACAGCATGCAAACTCTTAGATGCAGCATGTGGGATCTAGTTCCTTGATCAGGGATTGAACCTGGGCTGCCTGCATTAGGAGCATGGAGTCTTACCACTGGACCACCAGGGAAGTTCCATCCCCTTTAAACACTAACTATCCATCCTTCCCTCTCCCTAGTTCCTGGTTACCCACCAATTCTGCATTCTGTGTCTATGATTTTGACTACTGTAGGGACCTTGTGTAACTGGAATCATACAGTATCTGTTTTTTTGTGATTAATTCATATAATGTGCTCACGGTTCATCCATGTTGTAGCATAGATTGTTGTTCCTTCTGTTTTGAAGCTGAATGTCATTCCACTGTATGAATATACAGCATTTTGTTTATCTACTCATTCCATCAATGGACACCTGGATCCTCCCAAACACCAGCTAGACGATCATATTTCTCATCACCATTTCTGTAACTGTTGCTAAAATTCCCACCAGCACTGCCCCCCTTTACACTTCCAAAATTTCCCATTAAGAATATAACTCAGCCATAAAAGGGAAGGAAATTGAATCATTTGTAGAGACATGGATGTGCCTAGGTTCGTTCTTATTACAGAACGAAGTAAGTCAAAAAGAGATAAACAAGTATCGAATACTAACACATATACGTAGAATCTAGAAAAATGGCATAGAAGATTTTATTTGCAAAGCAGAAGTAGAGAACAAATATAGAATACAAATGTAGAGAACAAATGTGTGGATACCAAGGGGGAAGAAGGAGGGTGGAATGAATTGGGAGACTGGGATTCACACGTATTCACACATACACGCATGTATATGAAATAGGTAACAATAGGAATGGACTGTATAGCTCAGGGAACTTCACTCGGTGCTCTGTGGTGATCTAAGTGGGAAGGAAAATCCAAAAAAGAGGGTCTATACGTATATGTATAGTTGATTCACTTTGCTGTAGAGTAGAAACTAACACAACTTTGTTAGGGAACTATACTCTAATAAAAATTAATTTTAAAATTCCCATTTAAATGGAACTCTCCTAAATTCAGTCAATCTGCTAACAATTACTGAACAGATTATTCCAAATAAATTGTCCTGTTACCGACCTATTATCTTGGGAATAGAAATGCGGTGTTGAGTGATGATAAAATAAATGGATGAGTTTTTATGTGGGAAACCGTTGGAAAGAAAGTTACACATATCTCAACTCGTTTCTTTTGAAGCTGTCGATATTTTGACTGCACAGTAAGGTTTTTCTCTGGTTACTATGAAAGTTTGCATGTTCATAAGTGCTATTTTGCAAATGAAGGGAATGTCAAGGTACTTGAGGGGCCCCAAATGGTGGATTCTACCCTACAACAGACCCTCAAAGCGTCTGCCTTTGGTACTGTGAGAATTTGTACTTGGGTTTCCGCATAAGACCAGATCTTGCACAGAACATGAGAGCAAATAACAGTTCTAGTTTGCAACCTTAAAGCCAAAATTGGACAGGAAGGATTGATATCTTTGCTTTGCCTATGGAGGGTCGCTGTGTGTGACTATGTCTTTAACTTTGAACATGAAATTCCTTACACTTGATGTTGACTTTGGTTTCTTACATGGGTCTTGGGCAAAATTTGAATTGCACAGAATGCTCTTCATGAAGCAACAGCTGGAATATACTTGGCAGCAGCTGCTAACATAAATAATTCACTACTAATTGGTTTGAGGGGCACTCCTGAAATGGAATGCTAAGTTGGATGGTACAATGGAAAGTGATAATATTATGATTATTTATTCCTATCTACCCTTGTTAATTACATCAAAAACAAGGCTAACATTTCATTTCCTAAGTCTGTGAGCGCAGAATATTCACAGGTTTAGGAAGTGGAAACACTTGGGCGGGGGCCACTGTTCAGCTCAACCAAATGTCCTAGGTGTAGAAATGCAGGGCAGGTATTGATGGGACATCTGATTTTTCTCAAGAGAAGCCAGGGATCTGATTTTTATATAAAACATTCTGATGTTTTGAATGTTGTCAAATTTTCCTTTTTGGCAATAAGCCGTGGGCCCAACAACATATATCTGTGGATGAAACCCAGCCATCTTGGCACCATGATGCTATCTCTAATTTATAATCTCAAGTTGTTCTCAGTATTGTTCTGGGGAGATGAATCTTATCTTCTTTAGCAGAAATTGGGTTCCCTGAAGGCTGGAACTGGCTCAGATGCCCTCTGTGTGTTTTTCTCTTTTTCTGACTCTTAATGGACTTTGCTCCGGGGTTGGTGAGGAGTGTTATGCAGGGTCTAAAACATTGCTGAACCCCCTCTGGTAGGGGGTCATATGGTAGCCTTGAAGGGAAGAGAAGTCCATCCTGATGGTCAGGCACCCCTGGAAAATTTGATAAAGCAGTAATCTTGCCTTTAAAACTGAAATCAAGCTACCTAGCAAATCCCACAGGACTCATGTTTGCTTTGAATTATCATGAGGGAGAGGACAACTTCAAAGATGCTTTCCCTGGTGGCTCAGAGGTTAAAGCGTCTTCCTCTGATGTCAGAGACCTGGGTTCGATCCCTGGGTCGAGAAGATCCCCTGGAGAAGGAAATGGTAACCCACTCCAGTATTCTTGCCGAGAGAATCCCATGGACAGAGAAACCTGGTAGGCTACAGTCCACGGGGTTGCAAAGAGTCGGACACGACTGAGCAACTTCACTTCACTTCACTTCTTCCAAAATTATTATTTTTACAACACTAGATGAAAATGTGACTCTTGCAAATACCAATTGTGGGATTTCTAGCTATCAATGGGTCTCAATGTATGCATATACTGTGAAAGGATGTTTACTATAATTGCACAAATTCAGTGTGCAGGTAAAACTAGTTGTAGAATGTGATTATCACCACCTGGTGGCGCTCTTTGAGATGAAAAAAAGGAACATCAGCTATCCCCGCACAGAACTGAGAGGCCGATTGTTTTCCCAGGTGATTTCAATGTGTATGCAAAGGTAAGAACCAGTGTCCTTGAATATTTCTAATTATCCCATCCCCTCATAATTCATTCTCATGCCTCATAGTCATATTGTATTATATAGAGCCATTTTCAAAGAGCAGATCCTATTTAAGGTGAAGGTCAATATAAAGACAAGGAAGGAAAAAAAAAAGGAAGAGTGTTGGTTAAGAACGAGGGCTCTAGAAGAAGACTGCTAGAGGTCAAAGCCAGCATTTGCAACGCTATAGACTGTAGCCCACCAGGCTCTTTTGTTCATTGGAATTCTCCCATGGGTGGGTGGCCACGCCCTCCTCAAGGGCGTCTTCCCGTCCCAAGGATCAAATCCCTGTCTCTTACAAATATCCTGCATTCACAGGCTGGTTCTTTACCACTAGCGCCACCTGGGAAGCTATTTTTTTTTAATGCAAAAAGGCAAAATGGCTGTCTGGGGAAACCTTACAAATAGCTGTGAAAAGAACAAAAGTGAAAAGCCAAAGAGAAAAGGAAAGATATAATATAAGCATCTGAATGCAGAGTTCTAAAGAATAGCAAGAAGAGATAAGAAAGCCTTCTTCAGCGATCAATGCAAAGAAATAGAGGAAAAGAACAGAATGGGAAAGACTAGAGATCACTTCAAGAAAATTAGAGATATCAAGGGAACATTTAATTCAAAGATGGGCTTGATAAAGCACAGAAATGATATGGACCTAACAGAAGCAGAAGATATTAAGAAGAGGTGGCAAGAATACACAGAAGAACTGTACAAAAAGGATCTTCACGACCCGGATAATCACGATGGTATGATCACTCATCTAGAGCCAGACATATTGGAATGTGAAGGTGGGCCTTAGAAAGCATAACTATGAACAACGCTAGTGGAGGTGATGGAATTCCAGTAGAGCTATTTCAAATCCTGAAGGATGATGCTGTGAAAGTGCTGCACTCAATATGCCAGCAAACTTGGAAAAATCAGCAGTGGCCACAGGACTGGAAAAGGTCAGTTTTCATTCCAATTCCAAAGAAAGGCAATGCCAAAGAATGCTCAAACTACCGCACAATTGCACTCATCTCACTCTCCTCTTTCACCCTCAACAAGAGACTCTTTAATTCCTCTTCCCTTTCTGTTTTTAGAGTGGTATCATCTGCATATGTGAGGTTGTTGATATTTCTCCCAGGAGTCCTAATTCCAGCTTGTGATTCATCCAGCCTGACATTTTGCATGATGTACTCTGCATAGATGTTAAATAAGTAGGGTGACAATATACAGCCTTGCCATACTCCTGTCCCAGTTTTGAACTAGTCATTTCTTCCATATCGGTTCTAACTGTTGCTTCTGACCCTTATACAGGTTTCTCAGAAAACAGGTAAGATGCTCTGGTACTCCCATCTCTTTAAGAATTTTCCACAGTTTTTTGAGATCCACACAGTCAAAGGCTTTAGCATAGTCAGTGAATCAGAAGTAGATGTTTTTCTGGGACTCCCATAATTTACTGTCATTTTTTATTTTCATTTTCAAATTGTCCTAGGTTTCACAATGGCAACTGGTTTCTGAGTCCTTTTAACAGTAAATTCTTCCTTTCTTTTTGGCATATGACATTTCCAGATTCATTTTGCAATTTACGTTGTCTGGCCACCAGATTAGCCATTTTGACAACTCTGACAAAGTCCTAGTTGATTTTAGTGGATGTTGGTATTTAGAGAGCAAAATCTGGTGCTGGGTGTACTCACTGGTATTGTTGCTTCACTGGTCTAGTCCCCCTCAGTTGGCAGACTAGCATGGGGATGCACAAAAGCATTTAAAACTATAGTACCTGGCCTTGTTTCTTTGTGGATACATGCACCACTCTCCTAAGGCTCTGATTCCCCTAACTGGGCCGCCTCCTACATGAATGCCTTCCTCATCCAACTGGAGCCTTAACACTTCCCCTTTTGCTTTCCCTTTGCGTGGACACCCTCCTTTCTTATTTGTTCTCTCGTACTCCATGCCTGGCCGCTCCTTCTTATCCATATACCCCTTGTCTGTTGGTTTTTGACACCTGGATGCTACTCCTTTCTAGTGGACGTCTAATTTGCCAAGCTTAGGCTCTAACACCAGAGAAGGCAATGACACCCCACTCCAGTACTCTTGCCTGGAAAATCCCATGGACAGAGGAGCCTGGTGGGCTGTAGTCCATGGGGTTGCAAAGAGTAGGACACTACTGAGCAACTTTACTTTTACGCATTGGAGAAAGAAATAGCAACCCACTCCAGTGTTCTTACCTGAAGAATCCCAGGGATGGCGGAGCCTGGTGGGCTGCCGTCCATGGGATTGCAGAGTCGGACACAACTGAAGCAACTTAACAGCAACAGCAGCAGCAGGACTTCCAGGTGGTCCATTGGTTAAGAATCTGCCTGCCAATACACAGAGCACAGGTTCGATCACTGGTCCAGGAAGATCTTCACATGCCATGGGGCAACTAAGCTAATGCAAAACAACTACTGAGCCCACATGTGTTAGAGCCCATGCTCTGCAACAAGAGAAGCCACCGCAATGAGATGCCCTCATGCTGCAGCTAGATAGTAGCCTCCACTCCTTGCAATTAGAGAAAGCCTGTGTGCAGCAGCAAAGACCTGGCATAGCCATAAATAATTTTTTTTTAAGTAGAAGTAAAATTGATCATTCCTGAGTTTATAATTGGAAGGGGAAAAAGGTTACATCTACCTCATTAGACAAGAAAATTTTGCACATGCATGTTTTATACACATGCACAATATAATTATGTTGTTTTGTTATGCTGTGTACTTATAATTTCTGATAATGGTTAAATTTTATATATATACAATCTTTAAATGTTGAATTTAAATTTATTTACATATATAGCTTAGAGAAGTAGGGTAAAGAATTAAGGACTTTCAAGCATAAAATACAATACACTGGTTTTAAAGTTTTGTTGGGAAAGTGAAATAGTGATATAAGTTCATTAAAGAAAGTCTGTTTATAGGTTTTTTTTTT